>JBBHKE010003087.1:0-77827 GCA_037447655.1 Zygnema cylindricum | reverse complement strand
CGGCAAGTGGACTTGAATGCACTTTGTGATGTCATAAGATATTTGACGACTTACGTGGATTTCGTTTGGATTTTGTGACCACGCGGAATTGCGTCAATCACACAATGTTCATTTTGGAAGATCTGGATTTTTTGAATTAATTCAAGGAATCTCGTTGAGTGACGTAGCGTGACTCAACATACGATTTTGTGAGATTGAGTGTACGTGTAAATATTTGGTCGAATATTGTTTTGTCTTTTTGGGTATTAAGTATTAGTGCACGTTTACTCACTTTGACATACCTTGAAGTATTCGGGTATACCAACATTAATAGAGGTAGCTGGTAGACAGCGTACGGCTGGTATGCCTCCGTACATTCAGCAGTAAGCTCTTGTATATACTTGTAGGACTTAGTCATTTTAGGACTTAAGAACTTTTTGGACCAAAAACTGTTTATGGTTATTTTTGGTAATTTTATCTGAGGATTAATCTCAGATCTGTTGGCACAATTATTTGAAATTTTGAATGTGTGTTCCTCTTTATATTTTTAAAATTGTGACAGATTTGCTTGCCTATTGTGTGCCTGGTATGTGTTTTACTTCATTGTGAAGTTAGTCTGTTTTATCAAAGTACTGGCAGACTGCTTTTCTGCAACTTTGACTAAATTATGTGATCACTCTGTTAATTATATTTGTCTGAAACTTCGTGAGATTATTCTATAACCTAGATACTATCTGTTAATGTAGTTTCAGCTTGTTTTGTTATTTCTGTAAAATTCTCTGTTGACTCAAATTAGGTTGTTTTTGGGTAGTTTGTGGTGCTTCCGAGGGTGAATCCATGGCTAGAAATGGCTATGGACAATAGACCAGTCATCGGTTATTGTCATCATAAGCCTCTTTCCTCCAACCGAAGGTACTTTTGCAGGTCCCCAAATATCTGTGTGGACCAAATCTAATACTTTCTCACCTCTATATGTGGCGGCTTTGGGAAAGGGAAGTGTGTGAGCCTTCCCTTGAGCACAGCCAGTACAATCATCCATCATTTCATTATCCTCAAACTGAATGCATTCTACTACCCCAAGCTTTTCATTTCTTCAACCTGTCAAAAGGCACATGCCCCAACCACTTATGCGAAATCATCAACTTAGGAACACCAACATGGTAGGACTTCAATACTTGCATTCTCAGATTTACTCTACATTCCTCAGCTAAGTAAAAATCTTCTCTCAACGTTTGTGTTAGATGAAAAAGAGTTTGATACCTTCACTAGAAAGGGTGTCTTTACAGCTAAGTATGGGGATGAAGTTTACTTCAATGCAGATAAGGGTAGCCAAGGAATGTTTAAGCAACATGAGTAATGAAAAGAAGAAATCTTACTATGTTCGTATTCCTAAGTTGATGATTTGGCATAAGCGGTTGGGGCATGTGCATTTTGATAGGTTGAGGGAAATGAAAAAGCTTGGGGTAGTAGAAGGCATTTAGTTTGGGGAAATGAAATGATGGATGACTGTACTGGATGTGCTCAAGGGAAGGCTCACACACTTCCCTTTCCCAAAGCCGCCACATATATAGGTGAGAAAGTATTAGATTTGGTCAACACAGATATTTGGGGACCTGAAAAAGTACCTTCTGTTGGACGAAAGAGGTTTATGATGACAATAATCGATAACTGGTCTAGATACTCTAGAGTCTACTTTCTAAAAACAAAGTCCGAAGCATAAACTTACTTCAAAGAATATAAAGCATGGAGTGAGAAGTTGCATGAAACCCCCATTAAGAGGATAAGGAGTGATAATCGGGGGGAATATACCTCTAACCAGTTTGAGGAATATCTGAAAGATGCGAGAGTGCAGCACCATAAAACTGTACCATATAACCAGGAACAAAATGAGGTAGCAGAGAGGTTGAATCAAACACTAGGAGATAGTGTATGCAGTATGTTGGATAGGAAAAACTGGAAACTAGATGTTTAGGGAAAACCTGGATACTTTGTGGGATATGATGAGGATGTTAAGGGATATAGAGTCTATGACTTAGCAAAGAAAGATATCATTCTGGTCAAACACCTAGTTGTCATTGAAGAAGGGAAGTCATTTGACTCCTTCAAATATACAAAGAAGATAAGAATCAGATTTGAGTCTGAAAGTGAGGAGAACTCGGTCGTTCCCGAAAAGGACATGAGTGAAACCGTGATTGAAGATTCACAGGAGATCAGAGATACAAGAGACTCACCGAAAACCTCACATACCCCTATGGACTTGGAGGAGATACAAGACGTGGGACCAGAGCCGTCTTCTATGGACAGGGGATCCGATGAGACAGTGAGGATAAATCCAAGACTTTCATCCATTCCATCTTCGAAGATTGAGGGAGGGAGAAGGAGCAGCAAAAGGATACAAGAAAAACATGCCACTAATAAGGTAACTAAGCTATCTCACCCAGATGAGCCTCAGTCTTGTTCGGAGGCAGTGAATAGTCCGGAGAAAGAAAGATGGATTAGAGCCATAAATGATGAGATGGCCTCCATCATGGAAGAAAATACTTGGGAACTAGTTGATTGTCCTCCAGAAAGAAAACCTATTGGGTGTAAATGGGTATTGAAACTAAAACTGAACCCAGATAATACCATTGAGAGATATAAGGCTCGATTGGTAGCGAAGGGGTTCACCCAAAAGGAGGAGATTGACTATGAGGAGACCTTTGCTCTAATTGTTCGGTTCCCATCAGTAAGGATTCTCCTCAGTCTGGCAGCAACGGAAGTCATGGAAATTCACCCGATGGATATTAAGACTGCGTTTCTTAATGGTGAGTTAGAAGAAGAGATATTCATGAGGTAACGAGAGGGATTTTTGGAGGAAGGAGAAGAGACCAAAGTGTGCAGGCTTATAAAGTCCTTATATGGACTGAAGCAGACAACTCGACAGTGGAATAAGAAACTATATGAGTTTTTCACCGGTCTGGGGTATATCCGGATCAGTTCTGACCATTCTATCTATATGTTTGAGGATGAGAATGGTGTCATTTTTATTGCAATTTATTTGGATGATCGGCTTGTGCTCAGAAAGTCTTTAGGAAAGATCAATATGCTAAAGAAAGATCTTAGAGGCAGATTTGATATGAAGGATTTAGGTGAGGCAAAATACATTTTGGGGATCGAAATGGAGAGGGATAGGGGGAAAAGAATCATCAGAATTACTCAGAAAGAAGCAATAGGTAACATCCTTGAAAAATTCTAGATGGAAAAGGCTAAGAGTTGTACCACTCCCATGGACTTGAAAAAAGTAAGTGATGGGAGTGTAGAGGGAGGACTGATGATCATAGATCATCAGATGAGTCCAGAGAAGAGAGAGTTTATGAAGTCTATCCCTTATAGGCAGGTCGTAGGAAGTTTGATCTATTTTATGAACTGTACTAGGCCGGATATAGCGGTAGCACTTGGAGTACTCAGTAGGAGTCTTAATGATCCTAGGAAAAGAGATTGGGAGGCAGCCAAGTGAGTCATGAGATATCTGGTGGGAACCAGAGAGTTATGGTTGCATTTAGGAGGGGAGCACACTGACATCACTACTTAGAGTGATGTCAGTTAAGGGGACGCACCTATGAGGTGATGCACTTCTGGGTATGTGTTGTATGTGGGGGAAGGTGCATGTTGTTGGAGCAGTAAGCAACAAAAGGTGGTTGCTCAATCAACTATGGAGGTTGAGTACATGGCCTCGTGTTCTGCTGTGGAAGAGTTAATGTGGGTCAAGTCCTTATTGCAATAATTGGGGTATATGAAGAAGGTGGTGCATGAAGTGTTTTGTAATAACCAAGCTGCCATCGCAATTGCTATCCAAAACATCATTTCAAAGCTAAGCATATGGACATAAGGTTGAGTTTTGTGAGAGAAAAGTTGAGGATAAAACTGTGAATCTTGTTTATGAATCAGATGAGGACATGGTGGTTGATATGATGACAACACCGGTACCTTCTCCCAAGCTAAAATATTGTAGAGAAAAGTGTGGACTGAAGTTAAAACTGGACTAGAAAATAAGGGGAGTGATGAAATTATTAGTTTAATATGGTATTTTCTAGGTCTAAATAATTTGCTACAAATAGGAAAAGAAAAGGGCGGACAACCTGCCTCCACCTCCTCTCTCTACCCACCATACTTGTCGTAGTCACTCAGGGATAGAGAGAGTGGCTGAGCCATTAGTGTCCTAGCTTAAGCAGGCAGGGCTGAAGAGTGACTATGTCACTCTCAACAAAAGGTTGAGTCCGTCAAGACTCAAACCTCTGACCGGCAGAGCGGGGCGTAGCCATTAGCTGTAACTAGTCTGTCGTAGAAGTCCGTTACGGTACATTAGGTTTGATAAATATTTTAACACTATTAAAACCATGAATTCTTTTAATGACACGACAAACTAAAGAACATAGAACCTAGTGTCATGTAGTGCGAAACATTATCTCGCACGAAACAAATGAATCACACGTATGTTTTGACGGCCGACATTCAATATCAGATTTTATCCGACGGAGTATATCTCTGCCGAGATCGCGGAATGGTCATTTTGGCGTTTATGGACGTGGCATGACGTGGCGCCACGTGGAGGGATGACATTTGGTCGCGGGAATTTCGCGGAACATAAGGACGAATTAAAAGTGGGCACGCGTCCACTCAATAACATTGACGTATACATTTCGTACAAAAAGAACATCGGTCATAGTACCTTTCTGTACCCTACAGTCATTTGATTGGCTCGTACGTCAGTAGATAGGGATTGTGACAGGGGTTTAGGACTTAGAGAATTTGGTAGGTAGTGACCTCTCTCCCTTCGAGAGTTTGTATTAACTTCGCATCTTTGCCACCTTATAATTTATCGGTTCGTTGGCCATTTTCAGTGATTCTTTTTGCTACGAACTCAGGGGAGTCCAAGCTGCACAAGGGTGCAGTCAAACTGTCATTTTGCCTTCCTAAGCAGCAGTGGTTGTGGCGTGAAGTGGGTTAGTCAACCACTATCTAGACGCTTCCTGTATTGTGTGGTCCAATGGAGGACACAGAATTGCACGGTACGGTCGTGTGACAGAAAAAATCCTTGAAAGACACACTACCTATATAAGGATTTCCTCAAAATTGAACAACGTTCTCTTATTTATATATTGATTACTTGCTGGTTACTGATCACTTGTTAGTTTGTGACAGCTAAAGTCAACTCAACTAGGCGCCATGAACTGTCTCTCTACGAAAGGGTACTGTCGGTACGAACTTGTACAAAACGGTACGGCATTAAGTAAACAACCCCACTTTTTCGCTAATGGAAATCCGCCCTTAATTATAGTTTAAGGGATATTCGCATCGACCAAGAAGAATCGTCGTCATCGACCCAAAATGTAAATCGGAATTACGGGAAAGAGAGCTTAATGGACAATTCTTAAAAAGTCCACAGCAGCCTACAATTTCTAGTCCGTACGGTACGGCAGGCGAAACGGCTCCTTTTCTTGACAGCGTCACAAGCTCTTTTGCCCGCGCCATACCCCCTCCCCCTCCAGCCCCCATATTCATATTTTTGCCTTTTTGTTAGCTCGAGTATGGCGCGGGCAAGGAGCTTGTGAAGTGGTCATGGATTCAACCGTTTCGTTTTCCGTACCATGGTATTGAAGGCTTTTCAAAATTGTCCTGAAGCTCGGTATCGCGTAGCTCCAATTTAGATTTTCGGGTCAACAACAAAGATTTCTAGTGGAACATTATAGAAGGCCCAGTTGATTTTCGGTAGTTACAAAATTCATTAAGGTTAAGTGGGACTATTTTTGCGGGTTATTGCCGTTGCAAAATGACGCGAAAAGTGATCGGATGGGCGGGTGGCCTTAGTTTCACACGCGTAAAAAATGGGGCCACTTCATTTCCAGCCGTTACCGCAGCCATCAAGGCTAAGCGAGACTGTTTTTTACGGGTCATCGCATGGTTGCAAAACGACCCGAAAAGTGGCGTGACGGGCGTCTGGCATTCATATTTTATTCAAATTGAACAGCAAGCAGCATGGGGCTCGCCTTGGCAAATAACTGTACTGCATAGTTTATCTCTGTTTGATAAAATTCGATTCACAGTCAGTGCAGTACAGTACACCGTGAATCGTTATTAGCGTTTAGAAATTATAAGTATCAATAATTAATTAGTGTTATTAATACTAATTTGGGTATTGTATTTATTTTTTAAATCTTTAATTGTAATTTCTACATAACGCTGATTTAGGTACACCGGATCTGCCGTCATTATATAAACAGTAAAATAGGTAGAAGTACAAAATCTGACAATCCGTACAATGCCGCGTCCTTTTACTATAATTCATAGTTAAAAAATGGGCATTTTTATGGTAGGCCTTTGGTCAGCGCCTTTATCGTAAGTTGTGTTATGGGCTTTTCATGTGATCTTCTTAGATCGCTACTTTGATCAACGACCGTCTCCGATCGTCCGAATTTGACGGTGTAAATAAAAATTATTGTCCGAATGTTTTAATTGGTCCAATTTTTGTTCCGAATGTTTTAATTGGTCTGAATAGGTCCAAATACAATATGGGTCTTAAGGTCATATTGTAGGTTTTGTATACAATAGACATATTGTATGGGCCTACTTTCACCTACTTTTGAACTATTCTATAATTAATCCATAATTCTAATTTGGGTTTGCGAACTCGTTTTTGTCGCAAACTCGACTCCACGTTTATTCTAAGCGCAGTTCTGTATGCAACCGACATAAGTAAACTACCATTTCTGTACGATTTTCGGTAATGAAGTACAGTGATGTACGAACAAACTCCTTCCGTACACCACACTATTCATGAAAGAAGTACGGTATTACTGTTAACGCTAATTTACAAGAAGCGTAATTAACTTCAAGGAAAAATTAGATTTAGGGCCAAGTTCCATCAGACGTTTCTGTAATCGTACGGCTAATTCTACAGACCGGGTTAATTGAGTCGATGTTCCATCACGAAGAGTCTATAATCCACGTGTTATACATTGAGTGGTACACGTGGGCTTTTACCGGAAACTCAAAATCTTCAAAAAATCTTCACACCGACAAATTTCACTTCAAATCTTCACTTGCGTGCTATGTAAAGAAGCTTTATTTCAAAAAGTGCGATGGAAAAAACCATCAAAGTACAAAGGGTTTCAAAAAAGGGGAAAAAAAACGCTTAGTGCTAAAAAATAGCCAAAGGAAACTAAGGAAAAGAAAACATGTGAAAACACCAAATCAAACTAGAAAAACTGCCAAAAACAAACAAATTTACTAAAGATGACACTATACAAGTTGACTACACAACCCTAACCAACTAAACCCCACACCCCCGAAGATCGTGGATGTGGATTGGATCTCGTGGTGGAAGATCTGGGAGGCGCGCCTGTCATCCGCCACCGTGCTCCGCCGTAGAAGGGCCGCAGCTTGCGCTCGTTGAAGAGCTACTGATACCCGTTGACGGTAAAAAGCAACAAGAAGGCTCGGGGGAGGGCTCCCGGAGCCCCGAAAATCAGATGTCTTCTTTGCACAGTTACGAAGGAAATCATCAAAAGACTTGTCCAAAGTACCAAAAATTTCCGCAGCAAATAGCACAAATTGGTCCGCCGGGTCTCGGTGAGCGTAATCATTTTCCTTAGAAGTTGCTGCGTCTCGAGCCGCCACGCCTGTATGCACCGCCGCGCGAGAAGAAACATGGGTCCCAGTCGGATCCGTGAGTACGACATCACCCAAAGTCCTCCCAGCCCCATGGAGGAAAACCAAGTCAATTCGAGGACTTCGAAGGCCGTTAGACTAGGAGCGAGGAGGTAGAACATGAGAAACTTCGCGCCTCACGGTGTAACTTGCTTCAGTGCCAATTGCAGCAATTGAGTCACGAACCAAATCATGCGCAACAGTACGTTCACCGCCCCTGGAGCAACGTAGTAGATGAATCCCGTCTGGGTCGATAGGGTGACAACAAACACAAAAGGGTCGCCCAAGAAGAGCAGGGTGAGGCAAACCCAAGAGTAGACGTAGGGCAGATGTGAACTGATCCGAAGTCAAACGAAGTGTTGAAAAAACCGGCGTGGCTTGCAACCACGCACCAGCCCCTGGTCCAGAACACGAACGCAGTCGAGCCCGCGATTGAGCGGAAGGTAGTGTCATGCCGCATCGCGTCGGTTGCATGCGCGCGCAATATCATGCCCGCACGCGCGATATTTGGCGTGCGCGCACGATATAATGTACGCACGCGCCGTATTCTGCACGCACGCGCGGTATTCTGCATGCACGCGCGGTTTTATGCATGCACGCATGATTTTGGCACGCGTGCATATTTTGCGTTCGCACGTGCGAGTTTTATTTGTTTATGATGTGAACGCGATTTGCGTTCACATACCATTACATACGTACTAATTCCGTGCGATATGTTTCATTTCGTGCGCAGGTACACGATTTTCAAAGCTGGACACGAAATATCGTTTGGGCAACGTGACGCGATTTCAAGTATTTCGTGCTAGACCTTTATTTCGTGCGGTATGCTTCGATTCGTGCGTATGCACGCGATTTCGAAGTATGTACGCGGAGTATCGTTTGGAGGCGAATCGCGATTCTCGGGCGACGCTTCGATACACCTTTTATTTATTTAAGTCGCGAACCCATGTAGGTTCGCGCACATGTAGTTAGGGAGGGTTTTTACCCTTGGACGGTGGATTTTGTTAGGCGTACGGCAGACGATGTTGGCCGCCTATTGGCCAACATCTTAAGTAGTTTCATGCATGTGAAGTAGACTAGACGTAGGCTATTTTTGCATAGGCCTAGCGTAGCTCTTACTTAGCCTAATTCTCAGACTTAGAGAATTTAGCTTTTGGACAAGAATTTTCTCTTGGCAGCGGAGCTTTTCTCTTGCTCTCTCTCTCACCGATTGCCCACGTGTCTTTCTTCTCTTTGTTAGCTAGCTGTAGAGGCTAGATAGAGTAAGATTATTCTCCTTGTTTTTCTGCCCTCGTTTTTAATCCACACGGCCTAAGGCCACGTCCGGAAGGTTTCCCTCCAAAGTTTGTCTTTTGGTGGAAGTGTGGAATTGGAGATCGTGGGGGAGCACATCTGGACCTTGCTGCGCCTTCCTCGGGCAGCTTGACGGTTTGGTTGTGTGTTTGTGTCTTGTTTGTATTTCGGTTGGCTTGAAAGGAGTGTTTTTTTGATCGGATTTGGATTTTCCCTTGTTCCGGTTGGGATATTTCTTGCTTTGCTGTCGTAACGGGATAACTCTTGTAGGGAATGTGATAAAGACCAGAGAGCCTAGTGGCTACCTCCTGGCTTAGCATTCTTGTCCAAAAGCTCCACTTTTTAAAAATCACATTTTCTAAAAGTTTATTTTTATAAAAATAATTCATAAAAAAATATATTACTTTTCAAATTCAGTTTTTATTCTTGTTTTTTTCTTCCCTTCTCCTACCGTCCCTCTTATTTTCCGGGACGCAAAATCTGCCTCCCTCTTGTCTCTGCTCGCAAGCTGTTGCCCACTATGGCACATTTGGCTTCCGCTCTCCCTGCATTTTCCAGTAACGAACTTCGGGAAGACAATGGCGACTCGTTTTTCACGGAACGGATCCATACTGTCGACACCGAAGTCTTTCCACACATTCTAAATGTGGTGGATAGTGATGCTAATGGGATGTTGAGTTTGCAGAGTGTTTATGCATGTACAGGTGGTGATCAAGGGTTCCACATGGAGTGCCTCTCTTCTCCATTATCTTTCAACCCGGTTGACCAGTGCTACCTCCATATCGGTTCCAAGCCCTCAGCTGTGTTCACCAGCTCCTCCACAAGCTAAGGAGCTGGGGGGGGGGAATTATTGGGTTCACTTCACTCCAAGGGAGTATTCTATCCCTTCTTTCTTGGGTCATTTTCACCTTTGTTCCTTCTCATGGTGTATATATTTTATTGACTTTTCATATTTATTTCCGTTGTTGTATATGTTTGTGAGCATGACTTTGCTGGTTGTGATGCATGTTTGCTTGCTTGCCTCTCAATGCACGACAGCTGTCATGCCGCATCGCGTCGGTTGCATGCGCGCACAATATCATGCCCGCAAGCGCAATATTTGGCGTGCGCGCACGATATAATGTACGCACGCGCGGTATTCTGCACGCACGCGCGGTATTCTGCACGCACGCGCGGTATTCTGCACGCACGCGCGGTTTTATGCATGCACGCACAATTTTGGCACGCGTGCATATTTTGCGTTCGCACGTGCGAGTTTTATTTGTTTATGATGTGAACGCGATTTGCGTTCACATACCATTACATACGTACTAATTCCGTGCGATATGTTTCATTTCGTGCGCAGGTACACGATTTTCAAAGCTGGACACGAAATATCGTTTGGGCAACGTGACGCGATTTCAAGTATTTCGTGCTAGACCTTTATTTCGTGCGGTATGTTTCGATTCGTGCGTATGCACGCCATTTCGAAGTATGTACGCGGAGTATCGTTTGGGGGCGAATCGCGATTCTCGGGCGACGCTTCGATACACCTTTTATTTATTTAAGTCGCGAACCCACGTAGGTTCGCGCACATGTAGTTAGGGAGGGTTTTTACCCTTGGAAGGTGAATTTTGTTAGGCGTACGGCAGACGATGTTGGCCGCCTATTGGCCCACATCTTAAGTAGTTTCATGCATGTGAAGTAGACTAGACGTAGGCTATTTTTGCATAGGTCTAGCGTAGCTCTTACTTAGCCTAATTCTCAGACTTAGAGAATTTAGCTTTTGGACAAGAATTTTCTCTTGGCAGCGGAGCTTTTCTCTTGCTCTCTCTCTCACCGATTGCCCACGTGTCTTTCTTCTCTTTGTTAGCTAGCTGTAGAGGCTAGATAGAGTTGAAATTCTATGGGCTCCATTGCCACACAGAATTCGCAGGTCTTAAGGAAGCTAATCTAGATAGTGCCGACTCCAACTTGATATAAACCCAAATGATTGACCCCTTGACAATCAGAACCTCATTAAAGCTTCACCCCTGAGAAGTAAGACTTTCTGTGTGCTCAGTTCCACCACGGAATGCAAAGTTAGAATATGAGATTTGGACACATTCCCCCACTTTGACTTTCCCTTAGAAATACAGCCACCCTGGCAGGCAAAAACTCTGACAGACTACACCCCTGTGTAGCCTGGACTCCCCTGAGTCCGCAGCAACAAAAATCACTGAATTTGGTCAACTGAATTGATAGTTATGGCTGGCCAAAGTTTGCCATTTATACAAGGTGCTCTCTGGGAGAGGCAGCTACCTACCAGAAATATTCTAAGTCCTAAACCCCTCTCTAAACCCTCTAGTACTGAGGTACGGACCAATCACATTACTGTATAGTACATAAAGGTACAAATGTCGGTGTACCTTTTGTACGGACATCGTACGACATGGCTAATAAGTCAACAAATGTCTTATCCGGATTCGTTCTTGTATTCTCCGGAATTCCTGCCTCCAAATCTTATCTTTCCACGTGGCGCCAGGTCATGCCGCGTCAGAAAACGGTACCGTACAAGAAAGTACAAGTGCCGGAGTACTTTCTGTACGTACATTGTACGATGTCGCCATAGTGCGACATTTGTCACTCTCGGATTTGTTTTATGCCGTTCCGGAAATTCCGTAATCGAGTACGATGTTGCCACGTGTCATCCGGAGTGGCGGCGTCTGCAAACTGCCAAATTTTCCTTTCCGCGATGTCGGCGCTTACCACGGCCGTCCGATTTACATCGTAACTAAAACGGACCGTCGAAATAAATGTCCGTACTATTTATTTCGTCCGGTGCTAAAAGTACAACTGTTTCTATGCCCTGAATACCGTAATCCAGTTAAATGGAATTCCCTACCTGTAACTATATAAATATCTATCAAACCCTATATGTACTAGCACTAGTCCTAGACTAAATGGACAAAGCTAACGTCTACGGGACAGTTCACCGACGGTAGGTACCAGGATCAATTCCTGGGTCCGTCAAATACCATTTTGGTAAACATACCTATATTATCTATTCCTGTCTCTCTGGAGAGCTTAGGCAGCCATGGCTCTAGCTCCCTCTCCAGCCTTCAGTGACTACGACAAGTGTGGGGGCTTGGAGAAGGGAGTCAGGGGCAGACTGCCTCTACTCTTTTCTATCTAATAAAGACCTAGAAAATACCCAAATGTCAACAAGAGTAAGATTATTCTCCTTGTTTTTCTGCCCTCGTTTTTAATCCACACGGCCTAAGGCCACGTCCGGAAGGTTTCCCTCCAAAGTTTGTCTTTTGGTGGAAGTGTGGAATTGGAGATCGTAGGGGAGCACATCTGGACCTTGCTGCGCCTTCCTCGGGCAGCTTGACGGTTTGGTTGTGTGTTTGTGTCTTGTTTGTATTTCGGTTGGCTTGAAAGGAGTGTTTTTTTGATCGGATTTGGATTTTCCCTTGTTCCGGTTGGGATATTTCTTGCTTTGCTGTCGTAACGGGATAACTCTTGTAGGGAATGTGATAAAGACCAGAGAGCCTAGTGGCTACCTCCTGGCTTAGCAAATTATTGGGTTCACTTCACTCCAAGGGAGTATTCTTTCCCTTCTTTCTTGGGTCATTTTCACCTTTGTTCCTTCTCATGGTGTATATATTTTATTGACTTTTCATATTTATTTCCGTTGTTGTATATGTTTGTGAGCATGACTTTGCTGGTTGTGATGCATGTTTGCTTGCTTGCCTCTCATGCACGACAGTAGCGCGTTCAAAAGGTTATGGAATTCAGCGACTGCCAATTGCTCAGTTATGCGATGTTGGAGATCGAAGTTGTTATCCGAAATAAGAGTTGGAAAAGGTGGAACCTGGTTTCGTGCATTAGGCGGGAGCAGTGCACGCGCAGAGAGAAGGGTCTCATGAAAAGGAAAAAGCTTTTCCTCCACCTTAGGGACCGCCTAAGCTAGAATTGGAACGTCATCGACGATAAAGCGAGAGGTGATGGAAGGTGCCACCAAAGCCCAACTACCCAAATAGGCCGTCAGAGCAACGCTAGCCACAGGAGTCAAACCTAAGCCGCCATTAGAAATAGGGAGATTTGCTTGTTGGCGGGCAAACGAGCCCTCCGGCCGACCAAAAATCCCATGTCCAACAATGTGGTGAAGCACGCTAAAAAGTTTTTCGTCAAAGTCAAACTATATAAATATCTATCAAACCCTATATGTACTAGCACTAGTCCTAGACTAAATGGACAAAGCTAACGTCTACGGGACAGTTCACCGACGGTAGGTACCAGGATCAATTCCTGGGTCCGTCAAATACCATTTTGGTAAACATACCTATATTATCTATTCCTGTCTCTCTGGAGAGCTTAGGCAGCCATGGCTCTAGCTCCCTCTCCGGAGGGGAGAGGGAGAGAGAGAGGGAGGGTAGATGGAGGTGGGTAGAGGGAAGGGGAGAGAGGGGAGATGGAGATGAGAGACGGAGGGTAGGGAAGAGAGAGAGAGGGAGGACTATTTTTAATACGGATTCTAATTATTGTTCTAGCTCAAATTCTAGTTTAAATTCGAATTCAAGGTATTATTCAAAACCCAACTCTAGGTCTAATTCTAATTCTTATTTGTATTCTAATACTATTTTTCTTCAAACGTACGACTTTTTAACTATGGGTAGTGGATGACCCAGTCACACTACGTTTTCTTCTCCTCCTCTCTTACCCTCTCCTATGACCCTCTCCTCCTTTCTCTCTCCTGCTCAACTCCCTCTCCTCTCCTCTCCTCTCCTCTCCCTCTCTCTCTCTCTCCCTCTCCCTCTCCCTCTCCTCTCCTCTCCTCTGCCCTCCTCTCCTCTCCTCTCCCCTTCCTCTCCCTCTCCTCTCCTCTCGTCCCTCTCCCTCTCCGTCTCCTCTCCTCTCATGTCCCTCTCCTTCTCCCTCTCCTCTCCTCTCCTCGTCCTCTCTCACCAACAATTCCTCACAAAATTCTCAAAAAAAATAAATCGTTTGAATGTTTTTCTCTTAACTTATTTTTTCGAGAGACCATAAGCCACTTCCTCTAATTGTATTCAATAATATTGTAACCATAGTAGCTAACTGTAGTGTTATATAATACTATATTGATATATATATATATAGATAGTATATAGTATAATATATAGTATTATATATAGTATAATACATAGTATTATATATAGTATAATATATAGTATTATATATATATATATATATATATATTTTTTTTTTTTTATTTGTAGTATCAGAGGATAATAAGGGATTTGGAGGAGGATTATTATGTGTCGACTTTATTCGACGAGCTTCTCGAGAGAGACGGAGGAGGTTTGATTTTTGGTTTGGGAGTTTTAGGGTTTTTAGGTTTCAAATTCTTATTAAAAAGTGAAAATTTGCAAAACTATTTTGAATTCGGTCTTCGAAACTGACTCCAAAACCTTTTCGAAAAGAGTTAATAGATAAGTTTTTGAAAAAAATACAAAAAATACGAATACAAATGGATGTTGGAAAAAAATACGAAAACCAAAGATTACAGGAAAAGTACGAAAAACGGAGGTTTGTGAAAAAATTACGGAAAAAAACGGAGATTTTTTGTCCTATTCTGAGGCGAAAATAATTCATTACTGCATGCCTCCCCTTATGGCTTTTCCTTCGTCATCCATTTTGAAGGAGAAATTTTTGCAGATAACACAAAAAAAGGGAACAAATATTGGTCAAATGAGACAAAAAAAAGTCTGTGGATTTAGGAGAGGAAGTTGTTGGAAAGTTGTACTGAAAATGTTTTTTGGAGGTTATGGAGACGTTGGAGAGGGAATAGAGGGGAGGGCGAGAGGGGGAAGTGGGAGAAAGGGGACGAGGGGAGAGAGGGGCGAGAGGGGGGAGAGAGGGAGAGAGGGAGAGAGGGGAGAGAGGGAGATAGGGGAGTGAGGGGGAAGAGGAGGATGGGGTGCGAGAAATCAGAAGAGAGGTGTAGAGATGGGGGGGAGAGAAGGATAGGGAGAGGAAGAGGGGGAGAGATAGAGGGAGATTGGCTGACCTATATATAGTGTGGGGTGGCAGTGTGTGGACAGCAAAATCCATCACTGCAATCTCATCAACAACATTCTCGCCAAGGTGCACGCTCCCTCTCTATCACTCCCTCTCTCCCACTCTCTCCCGCCCTTTGCCTCTCTCCCTTCCTCCCTCCCCCCCTCTCTCGACCTCCTCTCACTCCCTCCCTCCCCCCCTCTCTCTCCCTTCTCCCTCCCTCCCTCTCCGATGCCTGATCTCCTCCCGGGAGGAGAAAACTGGATGAGGTGGGACGGGCAGGGCAACAACGGGGGGGCGGAGGATGCCCTAATGCTGGACGTGGAGGGATACGTGGCGGAGACCAACGCTACCAATGTGGTGTGGAGAGGGGAGGGAGAGGGAGAGGGAGATATGGAGGGGAGGGAGAGCGGGAGGGAGTTGGGGAGGGAGAGGGAGATGGAGCGGGGGAGGGGGAGGGAGAGGAGGGAGAGGTGGTCTTCTTAGGGTTCCTTGTCAGTTGCAGTTGTAGGGTCAGGTTTGTTTCTAGTCTTAGTTTCATTTCTTGTTTCAGTTTCTTTTCTCAGTTCTAGTTTTTATTTTGCAGTTTCAGTGTCAGTGTCATACATAATGGTTTGTTTCTATGTTTGTATTTTGAGGTTTTTCTAGGCTTGAGTGAGTGTTAAAAAAATATAAGTTTTCATCAAATTTGTTTACATCTAACTTTTGAGGTCTTTTGGTTTTCGATTTAAAATAGTGTGAAAATGTTGTGAAAAACAGTGCAATTTGTAAGTTTAATTTAGCAGTATGCTGTGTTCCATTGTATTTGTTGTACTTTTTTCTTGCCATTTTTCTTTTCTTCTCAGTTTATGGTGAAGCATGGAACCCTCCACACTCCGTTGCCGGACCACTGCCTCCCGGGAATTACACGGGCCACTGTGAGTGTTTGTTTTTTTTTTTTACCACAGCGTAAATAGTGTGGATTCTTGACTTTCATCACTCTTTTCTCCCTCAGCTTAAATTGTTTTTTTTTTTTGTTTTGCTCTGTAGTCTCCTGCAAATAAATTAGTGTGGATTTGCAGGTGATCGAATTGGCTTGGAAGGAGAAGTTAAGTGTGACAGAGCGTCGCATCAGCTTGTCGGAATTTCACTGCGCTGACGAGGTTTTTTCGTTACTTTCTCCGTATTATATTTATATTTCTAGATACATTTTTTGGTTTTTTGGCTCATAACACTAAGCTTGACACTTTTTTTTTGGTTTTTTTGTTGTCGTTTTCCTTCTTCTTTCCTCCCCCCCTTTTCTTTTGCTTTTCAACAGTAAGTAGATACTCCTAGTGTTTGGTGGATTTTATTTTGTTATATTCTTTTTTGTTTGGACTATCTGCAGCAACATCACAGGGTATATTTGATCTTAATTTTTTTTTTTTGTTATGGCAATGCAAAGAACCGAATAGGTGTGCACGCAAATCCTTTTTTTTTTTAACAGAATGCTAAAAATGGTGCAGATGTTTACCACGGGCACCATGGGAGAACTGACACCTGTCATCAATTTAGACGGAAGAGTTATAGGCAATGGCAAGATTGGTCCAATCACACGCCAGTTACAGTTCGTGTTTAAACGCTTTACGGAAACTGACGGATGGCCATTACCTGATTAAGATAGGTGGGGTTTTGAACCTTTTCTGAATACTTAAGGATGGCCTTTCCTTCAAGGCAACAAACTGCGTGAAATAGTTTTACAGAATCTGAAGGATGATTGTTTCCCGATTATTGTTCTAAAGTCTGTCTCCAATTGAATGGTTCATTTCTTACCTCTTGAGCTGTTTTAGGCTAATGTTCTCACAATATATCTTCTAAAAGAGGATAGAATGTCTATCTTCCGACTTACGTCGATAATCTGTTCACTAAGGGAAAGTTTGTTTGAAACTTTAGCTAGAGTTTTCTCAAGATAATATAAGGGATAGTTGCTGGTTTAACACCGCCAGAAGCAAAAGATTGATTACAAACTAGAAGCCACTTAAGAAAAGCCACTAACTTTACCAAATTTTTGATATTTGCAGAAGTTATGCATATATCATTTGTATCTGCATCTTGGAGACATTTCAAGGCGCTTTGGCATTCGGAAGATTTTACAACACCACACTCAGGCAGTTTCTCCCTAGCTATTAAATTGGACCAAAAGTTCAAAGAAATCAGTTCCAAAGCTATCATTATATCACAAGAAATAGACGCTCACACGGTTGGTAGATCTGTAACATATTTTTAAGCATTCATAGAATAAGAACTGTACAAAAGATCATTTTCTGCGTGGATGGAAGAAAATTACAATAATTTACTAAAATATTGTTTACTGCTGAACTATAATGTTAGTCGTCGTAAAAGTTCAATCTGAACACTTCAAAGTATTTTAAGTGTCTTGCAATGGAGATCTCTTTCAATGTGAAATCCTATCATTTTGAACACCATTTCTTTGACTGATCTTGTCATTCCATAAAATGCACTAACGCTATCTTCCTCAATTAACAATCTAATCTCAAAGATTGGAACTCTACATTCAAGTGAAATAGCAGAATCAGCATTACCATCGTTTTCTTTCCACGTCATACCTGCAAGCGTTGACACACATCTATTTTCTCCAGCGCAAAAACAAAATTAAACACTTTCTCCTCCATGCAAGTATTTTTATTTACAAAATTGCTTTGACTGAATTTGAACTTCCAAATACAGTGACCAAAGCTTTATATAAATATCTGCCTTACATAAATCTTGAGATGTGAAAATTCAAACACATCCCATCAGCACTAGCTGAAATTTCTAACGTTTTTGAAATACAAAAATTTAGTGAAAATATTCATCGCCTTCGAATACTTAAATCTACTTCAAACATTTTCAGTTTTTCATCAACTGTCATATATAAAAGTTTAGTTCTCATATGTCTTCTCAAGTCAGTATCCGATTCTACTCCTGCCTCCTATCTTTCTTCCAGACAGCAATAATGCACCAAAACTAGTGAATCCGAATTTCACCTGTCTTCAAAAAATAAGCTGGACAGACAAAAAAACACGATATTCACATGGAACGCTCGTCACAGCCCATCCATAAAAAAAAAAAAAAAGGAAAAATGTTTTTTTGCGATGTACACATAATTTTCAAGGCAGTTTCACCAGTTTACTCGGCTTGTCACATCGCATACGTCTCACTTTTGCCTCTTCTGCCTCAGGGAACAAGAGCCAATCCCGAGAACACCAGCAAAATCGACACACACACCATCCCTTGTTGCTGTTCCCTGAAAAGCACCAAGGGGCTCCATCTTGTGGAGAGCTTCGAGAATTTGTTCAGAGAAGTGTTCCACTGCGAGCTACATATCAAGCCGCTTATGGAGTGCAGAAACCCTAGCTTTGGCCAGAACCTCCATCTAAGTGACACTTCACTCTCTTTTACTTTTTTGGGGAAAGTGATAGGCTCTTCTCACAATCCATACACAAGTGGGCATAATGAACTGTTTTTTGTAATTTTCTGTAGCCTGTTGGGCATGAAGAGAAATTTACTTTGGTCCCTCCTCCTTTGAAATTTACTTTGTCCCCTCCTTTCCTTTGCTTTAGGCCTTGCCTGAGGGTTCAGTTCCAAAACCGGGATCAGAAACATCATCGACGACTGTAGAACCAAGACGAGTAGGGGGCCAATAACGGTAAATAGACCGACCGAGGATATTTTTTTCTGGCAGAGGTCCCCTGCACATCAGAAAACAGACGCAGAGAGCTTCAGTGTCGACCCAATAAAAATCCCTTGAATAATCAGAAGAAAAAGACATAAGCCTTTCACTCACTGCTAACAAATGATGCGAAAAGTATGCAAAATAAGAGCTACCAGACAATGATACTAAAGCTTTCAGCACACACAAATAACGAACAGAGTTTAACAAATCTCTACGAATGCAATATGAGGGCTTACCAGACATGGGAGTCGTAGCTGTTGTTGCGGTTATCACCCATCACAAAAACATAACCGGAAGGCACATACTGCACCCACCACAAGCGAGTAGGCATATTAGGCATGCTGAGGGACACTACACTGCCAAGGTAATTCTACGAGCGGAAAATTGGTGGAGTTACTGCCAATAACTCCACAAATGTACAGATTTACCGAGAGCGGCCCAGCACAATATGCCAGAGGAGAAGTAAACAAATTAGCGTTAATACAAATAAGTGATCACAGAATCCATGGGATTCTTTTTATACCATCCTGTACACTGCCGGCTGTATGGTTTAGTACAACTACAGACGCCCAGGAGACTGCACAGATCCACATAAACATGAACATTGGACAGGTTCACAAACCTGGGGTCTCATTTCATACGCTGGTGGCTCCGCGATAAATTCCTCGTCTCGTTCCACTCCATTCACAATCAATTTGCCCATGTGCACCTGCACATAAACACCCTCCACCAGGCTCAGGATCCATACGGAAAGCCAACCAACTCTTTTCATGCAGCAGCATGATCCAGATTAAAATAAAAGACTCACCTCTACCAGGTCCCCTGCCTTGGCCACCACACGCTTGATAAACACCTCCCCAGCGCCATAACCTTTTTCCTGCAGCATAGAAAGAAACCGGGAATGAAAAATAAGTACTCCTCAGCACATGAAATCTCCAATTCCCAGTTCCCCAATTTGCTCTATACATGCAAAGACGTGCGTAGCACTAAAAAAAAGCATCAACCATGTCCAGCTCCGGTCATCCTGACTGCTTTCAAATATGGATGTCTGGCCCAAAGAAAGTGCTGAATCATATGGTTTAAGGACATTAGTGACATACATATTCTAGTGGCAAATAGGCAAGAGGAAAGCAGACTAACAGTCATTGGGCACGTTTGTGAGAGAGTTGTATGAAAATTTCAGCAAAAGCACACAATGCTTTAAGCAGAAATCTCTGTATAGTTTGCAAAAAACAAGCCAGGAAAAGTTCCAAAGAATGTCCTTATAATTTTGAAAGCCGTCCAGGAATATACACACACAACTCATTCACATGTAGGCTATACACCGAAATTCTACTTGTCGTTATGAGGGTTGCTGTTCTAGTACTATACCAGGCTGCAAGTACAGACAGGGGCTGCGATAATGTCTGGCACGACAAATTACAATGGAAAGGCCTCGCAATCAAAACCCCCACACTTTTCCAACTGCTATGACATTAGCGAAGAGATAATGACATGTGTGGTTCACATACAGCCAGCCTAGTTAAACCAGTCTCCTCATTCAGCACAGTTGATTCCAAACCTCACTGTACTTGAAATTATACAGCGTCCCATAGAGCTTTGAATGTCTCTGCTCTCACCTGTAACACCTTGGGAGCCTTAAATATCACAATATCATTGACATCGGCCTTCCTGAAGTAATAGGACACCTGATACACACCCCCACATGAAAACCACAGTCAGCAAATAAGGAGATAAACAACATGCCCATGAATTCAGGTGCATTATAGAAATGCAAAATTTCTGTTAGGCATGAAAGTGTACCTTCTCAGCTATAATTCTGTCCCCAACTTCAAATGTCGGAAACATCGAAAGTGAGGGAATAAAACGGGGCTCGGCAATAAACCATCTAAACAGGAGAGAAATCGCAAAAGCTGCGAGGATCGTTTTTCCATCGTCAGATGTAAGCTTGGTCCAGGCTGGCAACCAAGAGTTTGTCTCCTTCTCCGGTTCGTCCTCCACTGACTTTGATCGTACACCATCTCCTGGGAAATCCCCTCCTGTACCTACTGATCCCTCTGCCCTTTCCTCTGTCTTTACTGTCGCAGAAGCACTGGCCTCATCCTCGACTCTCAATCCGTCATGTGGCGGTCCAACATTGCTTCGATCATTTGCAGCCCCACACATAAAAGTCCTCTGTGACGGCTCAGAGCAGGGAAGCCAGCGAAGGGCCGGAAGCATGGGAAGGCGGGAGAGGACGTTTGAGACTGAGGGCCCAGACTGAGGCATAGCTGGACCCCGTTCTCGAAAAAGGACCGCCATAGTTGTAGATTGCCGCTTTTGTTGTTGTTGACAGGATAGCGAAGACGTCCATGGTGGACATGATTGAGAAACTGGTACTGACTTCAAACATGATGTCATTGAAACACAAACATAGTCATATTGCTTACTTCTCAGGTTGGAGGAAGCTTTTCCACGACAGTCTGGGGTCAGCACTATCTGCTTGGTGGAAAAAGCTTTAGGTGTAAAAGTCAACATTTTGATGAAACTGCAGAAAAGATGTCTCAGCGAGACGGAACTAAAAAGGGCCAAGGTCCCCGAGAACACTAAATGGTCGGCATTGTTGCGAGTGCTCCAGATAACCAGGTGGTTGAAGTAATAATACACTGAGGTCAGGTGAATTAATCGGACACATCCTGCAAAACACATACAAGACATAACTTCAGACATTCACAAAGCACGGTAAATTGCAATGCTACTGGCATTAACTATGCCCATACTTCATCAAAGAACTGACAGTCGCCTCTAAACAACCTAATTGAACAGTCAATGATTTAAAATAACCAAATCCCAGCAATTTCTAAGAGTATTAACATAGAAGTATACTCACCGTAAAACAGTGAACGTGAACGGGAACTCGAAGAATAAATTGTACTAGCGGTTCAACCCTAAAAAAATCGAGCAGCTGTTTTACTTCAAACCCTTTCAAAAAGAACTGCCAATGCAGTGCAGTAAATTGAATTAAAAAAAACTGCGAATGGAAGAATGCCCGGCAGCTGCAACAGCAAAACAGAGAGCGCCTTTAGGGCGCCCACAAGAAACCCTAAAACGACTAGGAAGAGCGCCTTCCGACGCCTTATAATCAAAGGGAAAATTTGGGGGCGGGCAGGCAGCTTTATACACATTTTGTAGCGTATGCAACGCTCTCCACCGACAAAATGCCGACATTTCAGCAAAATCGTACGATACGGTACCGCGTATGAGCCAATTACCAGGAAGGAGCACGCCTGCGGCCATGATCACGTCAACACCAGCCGCCGAGTCAATGAAACACTGCTGTTCGTTGAATGTTAACCTGGACGGCTGGGATTTGCGCTTATGTCATCTATTGCCATCAGCTACATTAGGAATTTGGGATGGGCCCAAACTCTTTCTATGAGCCATTTTGTATTGTTGCATTGCTTACATTTATTGTACGGACGCTTCTCGAACACAAATGACAGCCTGTGTTTGGAGCAACAAAAGCAAGCGATGGAGGCCGTTGGATGCGAATCTGGTCATAATCTGCACCTCTGTACCAGTTCTATACGGACACGGTTTATATTTTGTCTATGACGTACATTCCATGCTGAAAGGATTTTGTGACATCTGGAGCATCCATTGAAAATATGAACGCTTAAATAGTTGAAACGCAAAGGATTCGATTATGACCATTTTTTATTTTTATTTTTGAGTTAAAGTACAGCTTTATTTCAAAAAGTGCGATGGAAAAAACCATCAAAGTACAAAGGGTTTCAAAAAAGGGGAAAAACGCTTAGTGCTAAAAAATAGCCAAAGGAAACCAAGGAAAAGAAAACATGTGAAAACACCAATTCTAACTAGAAAAACTGCCAAAACCAAACAAATTTACTAAAGATGACACTATACAAATTGACTACACAACCCTACCCAACTAAACCCCACACCCCGAAGATCGTGGATGTGGATTGGATCTCGTGGTGGAAGATCTGGGAGGCCCGCCTGTCATCCGCCACCGTGCTCCGCCGTAGAAGGGCCGCAGCTTGCCCTCGTTGAAAGCTACTGATACCCGTTGACGGTAAAAAGCAACAAGAAGGCTCGGGGGAGGGCTCCTGGAACCCCGGAAATCAAATGTCTTCTTTGCACAATTACGAAGAAAAATCATCAAAAGACTTGTCCAAAGTACCGAAAATTTCTCCATCAAATGGCATAAATTGGTCCGCCGGGTCTCGGTGAGTGTAATCCTCTTCCTTAGAAGTTGCTGCGTCCCGAGCCGCCACGCCTGTATGCACCACCGCGCAAGAAGAAACGTGGGTCCCAATCGGATCCGTGAGTACGACATCACCCAAAGTCCTCCCAGCCCCATGGAGGAAAACCAAGTCAACCCGAGGACTTCGAAGGTCGTTAGACTGGGAGCGAGGAGGTAGTACATGAGAAACTTCGCGCCTCACGGTGTAACCTGCTGCAGTGCCAATTGCAGCAATTGAGTCGCAAACCAAATCATGCGCAACAGTACATTCACCGCCCCTAGAGCAACGTAGTAGATGAATCCCGTCTGGGTCGATAGGGTTATTACAAACACAATGGGGTCGCCCAAGAAGAGCAAGGTGAGGCAAACCCAAGCGTAGACATAGGGCAGATGTGAACTGATCCGAAGTCAAACGAAGTGTTGAAAAAAACGGCGTGGCTTGCAACCACGCACCTGCCCCCGGTCCAGAACACGAACGCAATCGAGCACGCAATTGAGCAGAAGGTAGCGCGTTCAAAAGGTTATGGAATTCAGCGACTGCCAATTGCTGAGTTATGCGTTGTTGGAGATGGAAGTTGTTGTCCGAAATAAGAGTTGGAAAAGGTGGAACCTGGTTTCGTCCATTAGGCGGGAGCAGTGCACGCGCAGAAAGAAGGGTCTCATGAAAAGGAAAAAGCTTTTCCTCCACCTTAGGGACCACCTGAGCTAGAATTGGAACGTCGTCGACGATAAAGCGAAAGGTGATGGAAGGTGCCACCAAAGCCCAACTACCCAAATAGGCCGCCGGAGCAACGCTAGCCACAGGAATCAAACCTAAGCCGCCATTAGAAATAGGGAGACTTGCTTGTTGGCGGGCAAACGAGCCCTCCGGCCGATCAAAAATCCCATGCCCAACGATGTGGTGAAGCACGCTAAAAAGTTTGTCGTCAAAGTCTTTCAAAGAAGACAAAAACGGAGCCGTTGGTGGGACTGTCCGGGCGAGATATAACGAACGTTGAGCAAAACAACGGGTGAGGATTGCGAAAGCCACTTGGGAGTCGGAGAGCTTAAGAAGGTCATCAGAGTGGGAGAGGTCATCCAACAACGCATCAGTAACAACTTGGTTAACAAAGGATGGGGTTCCGATAGGGGATCCTAAAGCTTTAATTCCCTCCGTCGAAGACGCAATTCGAAAACCCATAGGGACAGGGTAGTCGGAAGGTAAGCCTTGGGGGCACCACGCCACACATTTAGATGGCTTAATTGATAAGCCGATCTTAGAAAGTTGCTCTGCAAAATGGGCGAAGGCAGACAGAACTTGGTCTCGGGGCCCGACAATATGCGTATCATCCGCAATTGAAGGGAATAAACAACCAGGAAAAGCCGCAGCACAGTCACGTAATGCTTGAAGGTGAGCCAACGCAAAAAGGGGTGCCCCCAAAGGATCACCCTGGCGAGTGCCAGTCGCAGATTCTAAGGTGGCAACATCACCAAACGGACCGCCTAGAGGAAAGATGAGGGGGCTTGGACGAGAATAAAAGGCACGCACAAAAGGGAAAATCAGGTTAATCGGCGATGGTGCATGCCTTAATTCTCGAAAGATAGCATTACGATTGACTGTGTTAAATGCGTTGGCAACATCCACTTGAAGGACCACCCAATCTGGATGGAGATCCAGAAGAGCACGAAGGCCATGAACAACTGCCTCACACCCCCCCCTAGTAGCAACTCCAAACTGATGCGGTGTAAAATGGTCATGGAAGGCCCCTTGAAGTTGAATACTCATCGCACGAGCCACCAAACGGTACAAAACTTCCCCAATAGCAATAGGGCGAATGCCGCCGGCAGTTTTTGAAACAGCTACAAGACGTTTCGCAGAGAGAAGAGGTACAACATGATGAGGGACGTGCCCCCGAGCAACCCCAAAAGCCACTTTAAAAAGAAGGTCAAAACCTTGAGAAGGGGTCTCAATGGGAAATACATCCCGCAAGAGCTCGTAAACCATGCCAGATGGGCCTCCAACGGAAAGATGAGGAGACCGAATTAAAGCTTTTGTAAAAGCTTCTCGCTCCAAGTCAAAAGACTCGAGTGGATCATGCACCTCAACGAAAGGAAGGAGCTCGTCACTGGCAGGAGGATGGAGCAAACGCAAAGCTTCAACCGTTGCATTTGAAGACGGAGATGGGGTGAAAGGTCTAAGAGCACGAGCAGCTCGAGAAAACTCTCCAGAACGACCAAGATGGACAGCCCGGTGTAGTCTCGCTGTGGAGCTTGGTAATGGGGCATGACGCTTGGGAGGGGACATGGAATGACCTATGGCACGATCCGTGTGCTCTTGTTGCAATGACTCCCAATCCCCCCTCAAAAATCGTTGGCAACGAGCTTTTGTCTCACGAGCCCCGCTCGCACCCCCCCTTGAAGGTAAAACCAAAACCCAAAGAGGAAACATAAGGAGTAAGTGCCACGCCGCGTCGTTGGCGATGTCTTCAGCCAATAAGGCTAAAGGGAGTCGAAGAGCCGCTTGGACAGAATCACGAAGATTGCTCGGGATACGAGTGTACAATCGAGGGCGTGGATAGCCCAAATGGTAACACCCAAGAACGTCGAGGCGACGAACATATTGCCAATCAGTCGGAGATGGTTATTGACGAACAATTGGTGGAGAAGGGTGGCCCTTGTCTGGGGGCGGGATACCCTTAGGAGTAAGAGGACATGACTTTAAATGCCTCGACAAACCGCCACCCGCCACATATAACCTTCCACATTGAGGACAGGGTACCCTAGGTAAACCAAAACCATTTTAGCAAAATTAGGACAGGACGACAAGACGTCATTGGGCAAATCGAGGTTGTCCTTGTCACGTGCATGGTACCGAGTTCACCAAGTGGGGTTTGGAAACATTCTGCATTGCTTTGTGTTCCAGTTTGACACAAAATCTCTTGATACAACTACGCTGGATTTTACATGGAATTACAGCACGCTATACACAATCATGATTACTGATTCAAGCTTCTTCACAACAAATGATATAAAGTTCCTTGTAAGCTCTGCAGGAGTTTTCTTGGTCTAGTTGTCGAAAGGAACCAAAGACACATATTTCTCCTCGTTCAAAAATTACAATACCTACACACTAAATAGCAGATCGGCTCTAGGGGAAAAGCTCCTTCTAGGATTCTAGGAAGTGCTTTTCCCAATCATGCCACTTTTTACCAGCGACTTTGAGGCCACAACAGGACATCCCAAACTGCTGCTATTTTTTTACTTAGAATCCCGCCCTGTGAAGCACACACTGCTGTGAGCTCTGCTACTTTTTTTGAGTTCCCAGTCCAAGTATTGGCTATCAAGCGTTCACTATGAGAATTTTCGAATGTAGAATCGCATTTCTACTGCATGTTTCTTGTTTGACATCCACTACCATACTATTGGTTGTGGCGGTAGAGGTAAGTACAATACATAGTGCAGAATGTGCAGAGCTGACCTTGATATACTTCTGCATGTCAAAATTGGGCATGGAACAGGCAAACAACCTAGTGCCGGATAGAAAGAACAGCGTAAGTCTCACTTGCCTTTACATGTCATTTTTGCACTGCTATTGGTCATGTTACCCCAGTTTCGGCTAATAGCGCGTAACATGTCCAAATAGGTACAAAATTCATCATAAACTCAACAGGTAACGGTCCAAAAGAAAAAAGCTGCACCAATTGCATCAACAAACAGTAATAAATTGACAGCTCCCGACATTAAACCGGGGCAGATGGCATATCAAGGTGCTTTTCACACAGATATGTGCATGTGACAGATTGTTTCTCGTACAAAATCTGTACAGCGATTTTGGCCTGATTCTGAAGCCCGTAGGACCAAAAAACCACACGACCACATATCTAAGTAAGAAAAGCTGAGCTGTCAACTTCCAAGGGGTGAATAAACACTGATATATTAGCCAATCAAAGTGGTTATTAATCCCGGAATTCACACTTCAACTATCATCTCAAAAATCTTGCTCGCGATACTTCACTCCCTTGAGGATGTAAAAACAATCTCAGCTGCCTAGCTGTTCGCAGGAACTGCCAAATGCTCCTTGTTATGTGAATGGAGAGGAGGACGGTTAAGTGTGTCCTATCTATCTCAGCTTATTTTAAATCATATGCCATGGAGCAAACCACATGAGGAGGAGCATAAACATATGACGGCAATACGAATTCCGTCACGGAACAGTCAAAGAGAGAACAAAATCAAGCTCAATGGTCAGGAAGAAAAAAACATACCACAGTGGGAGAGGTACTGGGAGAGGGGATAAAAGAGGGATAGGAAGAGGGACAAGAGAAAGAAAGAAAGTGAGGAGAGACGAGAGGAAAGGACAGAGGGAACAAGGGCCGGAGAGGGAGAGGAGAGAAGGAGAGGAGAAAGGAAAAGGGAAGAACAGAAGGTAGAAGGTAGAATGGGCAATGGGAAGCCAGAAAGGGGAGAGACAAGTGAGGGAAAGGTCCTATAACTGAGAGACCTCACAAAAAATAGCCTTCAGGTCAAAAATATTACTGGAACTAAAATAAAAACCTTCAAGTTCCCAGTTCGATCCATTCCATGAATCTCAAAAAAATAGCTGATGAGAACCTGTTTCTAAAAGCAAAGCATCTGCGCCTTAGGCGAGTTGCTCGTTCTCTATTCCCATGATTCATTATGGACCTATTTGTGTCCCACAGTTTCCAAAACCAACAAGCAGAGAACTCAGGTCGGCCCGATAGACACCCATACCGCTATTAGCGTGAAACGCCAGACACCAAGGTACACGCCATCAAATACTCTTCAGTCGTGCTCCAGGTTGACTTCAGATAAATAGCAGTTGCTGAACTTCAGTCCACAGAAGCATGCCTCGACACGGCTCCATCACTTGCATCAACCCTCCTTCCAAATGTTACCCTCGATTATCCCTTCATTGCATCTCCTTCGACTGCATAGATAGATTTGAGCCAAAGACTCGGATCTCTTCCAGTTCCAGGAAACGGGACACAAAATTGTCAACTTGGAGAATCTTCACTGAAGTGCCGATTTTAAACTATTAATGACCCACGCTCAATTATCGCGTATTAAGCAACGTATCACTTCAACCTCGGAAGGTCCAGGCACAACTATATGAGCCATGATATTCCTGTAACTCCAGAGTCAGTTAACAGTTCCCAGTCACCTGTAGGCCTAGAATCCCCCTCCTCATCCCCACCTGCCCAAACTGGTCGCTGTGCCCACGAAAACCCGCAGTACTTTACCTCATAGACTGTGACGGGAAGCAGTCTTGACACGGAAACTGATACTGCTTCTCCTGTAGCAGTAAGGCAGTAAGAGAATACGTCAGTAAGGGCTTCCAAAGAAATTACATGAATGTACAAAAGGACCATGAAAAGTTGAACGTTAAACAGATGAAGTGAATGTCCAAAAGAACCAGAGACTTAAAACGGCTGACTTTGACACAACAAACAAAACTTATTGCAAAGATCAAATGAAGGGTAGCAAAGGTTTTAGTTTTTGGAATGCTGTCCAGCCATTGTTTCATGCTAGTTTTGCCAGTGTGTGTGGCACTTTGGATAGTGGTAGAGTCTACCAATAATGGCTCTGAAATCGAGATAGTTGGAGGATACAGACATAACGTGAAAAAGGAACACGTTAGAACACCTAGAGCCTAACGCTAACAATTCGCGCAGTCCTCAGTGGTAAGCTTGTCAATATCGCCCATATTAGCAACATACCGTGACTGATACAAAGCACATTCTCATCCATGTATCTGTCGGCAATTGCATCAAAAGTATGAATAAACCGAGCATCTGCCGCCTCATTTGACTCCGGGTAAGAAGCCAGCTGCACAATCCATCCAGTGTGACCGCAGGTAAGTACCAAAATCTTCAAAAAAGCTATTGGTTGATTGTGAGATGCAAAGAATCCATCCACGTTTCCCTTCGTGTTTGACAACAATTGAAAAAAAGAATGCAAGCAGCTGTCATACCTTAGCCATCATAGGAACCGCTCCTCTATCTAGCGTCCCAGCGGGCAGCAAAGCTTCAAGTTCCTCTAATGGTAGTAGCCACAGGTCGTCCCTTACGCCCTTGCCTTTGCGAGATACAGCATCACGCATAGCAAGTGGGTTCATCACTTCACCGAGCCCATAGTCTATAGACACCTGCCACCCCAGCAAATGCAAAGCCAGCTTTCAGTTCCTTAGTTATGTACAGTGATGTTATTTGATGTCTGCTTGATGTATTCAAGACCTGGATTATCAACTAACAAAACAGAGAGCCATCATTCACAAATTTTTTGGACAATTATAACATCTAAACAATTATTTCTTCCAAGTGTCAAGGAGTTCTTAGCAGATGGTATAAAAACAAAACGACAAACCCAAGAACCATAACTAGGAAGAATCTCCAAAAAAAACAAAAAAAAGGAGAGACAGGATGGAAACATCGTGGTCCCGTTCACAGCCAACAAAACTGAGGTTATAACCAGAATACCACGATAAATGATGCTAAACGACACAAGCAGCAAAATCCTCAAAGACACTCTGTGTCAATCCATATTGACTCTGAGTCATATAACACGACACCTTCAATGGCATGAAGACAGCCCAGATAAAGCTCAGGTTGATCCAGTCTCCATGGAAAAAAAAATACCTTAATCTTCGAAGAATCAATCGTGATATCTTTCCTGCCGTCCTGAGGACCTGGCAGTTGAACAGCAGCCAAAGCACGTATAACTTCTGCGGCCGTCTGGACACAGCGCAGAAACGGAGAGACAACTACGCGTGTAATTTCCCAGGCCTCGGCCCGCAATGTCCTTCCAACTTCAAAAGCTATCTCCTTCCCTCGCTCCGTGATGGGTGGATCCCAGGGTCGGTCAGCTGTATTGACCCAAGCCGGATCAGTATCGTCTTGTCTCTCACTGTGGCGCATCACAATTAGTGATTGCCGCCGAACTCCTATTGAAGTTGGAAAAGGGCTCTCTAGCCCACTGATGCTTGGCCTTGGGCTGCCCAATGTCGCAGCCGTTGAGTCGAAACTATTAGTTCGAGCAAGAAAACCAGTTTCTCCCGAGGGGGCTTGAGAGTACGATGTGGCTGCCATGGCATCAGGGTAAGTTGGGGATCCGGGTACCGAAGGTGGTGGCTCTTCAATCATAGGTTCTGCTCCAGAGTCTGACTCAGGCCTGAATTTATACAACACATGTATGAAACCCGGTGAAAACAAAATACAGACAGACAGCCTCTAACATCACCTTATAAACGGTAAAACCTGTCCAGGAAAATCTCCTCGGTCATCTGCACTGTCATCTTCTAGAAGTACCAAAAAACATAAAAAAAAACGTCCACTGGATGTGAAAGATAGCCCAAAATGAAAGGGAAAAACGTCAGCCCTTCGGGTATTTCTATTTAGGTTCATCATTTCTTTTGCCCAGTTGCCACCTCAAAACCAATAGGACTAAGACACCATACTATAAGTCATATAAATGCGAGCCAAGTTCAGAAACTTGTACTTGATAGCCTATCTATGAAATAAAAAAGTGATGAGCTTGCAAGTTCTACCCATATTTACATTGGAGGGGTAAACCCCTACGTGGACATCCTGTAAAGAGGTAAAACTATGAAGGCATAGTTGTTAATGCCACCATGCAATCCCCACGTTCATAAAATCAAAAGATTCTCTATCCCCAAATCTAAACACTTTGAAGTCTGAATTCTGGTCTCCTCATTCACAACCATTAGTACTCGAGAAAATGATTTTTGCAAAAAAAGCGTAAAATGACAAAGATCGGCGAGCGACATGGACATAGCTTTCTAGGAACATGCGGACTTCGCAGTTTAGAGGTTATTTAGCCTTCGCAGACAGTTACTAATGCAGCACCAACTGCAAAAGCCTTCAAAAAAGAATCCCCATAAAAATTGATATGAGCACGTAATACAAAGATTAAAAAACAGGCAGGGCAACTGCAAGGCCTTTGCAGGAGTGACACAGCTCACTGACCATGAATTTAGTTAACACTACTTTCAAATTATTTCTTAGAATATGTTTCCTCATGCCACCAAAGAAAATTTCAAATGCTGCAGCCATGAACGCTGCACAAAGGGCTCATAACAAACAAGATAATAACGCAGTCTACGCGATTCCCTCTTCACAATTGTGGTGGCAAATCAGGTCATACATAACAAATGAGGCGTTATCACCACTCCCCTGACTCCACGTTACTGAATGTGTTGGTGCTGGAAAGTATGGTCACCAGGACGCGTGACAAATTCGCAATCAAATAAACCCGACTGTGGTTCTACTGATGAGTGCCACACTCTCAAGAGGGTTGCCAGTACAAAAAAAGTAAGTGGTAAAGTGTTTGCACAAAGAGTAACTGCAACCTTTCATGTTTACTGAAATGTTCATATGACAAAATCCTATTGTTTTATGACTGTTAGTCATTTAAACACACCTCATGCTGCTCCCCGTATCTGCAAAACGCTCAAGTGGATAGTCACTTGTATCCATCTCGGTTATCTCTGTTTGAAAAGAAAAACCAGAGCTTGCGTGTGCAGGATCAGAAGGCTCAGGAAGCGCCTGAGATATATCTAAAAGAGAAAGAGTTGTGGTCCGCTGGTCTGCAAGATAACTGACTGGAGACATGGCAGCAGGAGGATGCTGTCCAGTAGGAGGAACAATAGATATAGTAAATGCGTCTGGTGCATGCTCCTTAGAAGGAGGATTCTCTCCCGGGTTGGAATAGCCGGTGGAGGAAGCGCTCGGAGGAGACGCCATGGCGTGATTGTGAGAAGTACGGTTGGGGCGACTGTTGGGTTGGATGCTCACAGGGAGAGTGAAGCCGCACGCGTCGTCTGCTTCACACTCACATCTGCCTCATCGGCTTTTGGAAGGACGTGGCAATGGCGACCGCCTCGCTTCCATCCGCTTGCGTCCTTCCTCACCAGGTCCCTTCCCCCTACGCTCTTTCCTAACTGCCTCAGCCTTGCCTTCCGCTTCTTTCCTTCTTTCCTCTCAATCTTTCTTTCTTTCTTTCTCTGCTCGCACCTGTATGTTTGTTTTGCTGTTCCTTCAGCATTGTGTCTCTCTGTTGATTTCTCTTGATGCCGGCCCGCACACATTGTCAACTCTACTATCAAACAGATCATTTGAAACGATTGCCCCAGACAATGACCAGCGAAAAACTCTCCATTCGCATTGCAGGGGACTTTGCTACTTTTTGTCGTTTAGAAGCCTAGTGTCCCTCTAGGTTTGATGCCTGTTTGCATCCCTTGCACCCTCTTCTGCTTGCTGTGCGATAACAAATTTATGGCAAAATGTGCCTCCTTTTGGCGGGACAGGATTGTCAACAGGCAGACAAGAAAAAGAAACCTACAAAATGAATGCATAAATGTGGTCATGAGGGATAGAGTAATTACAATGCTGATCAAAGCATTTGCAATTGGACCAAATATCAAGTTCACCGTATTCTGTGCGAGTTTAGCAGCTGATACCAGAATAGTACCAAGCGTTAAGACATGACCAGACAAATAGTTTAGAAGGATGGACCAAGGTAGTTGATTCAGAAAACGAATAATACAACAATGCAGTGCAGCAAAGAGAAGGCGGGCAAAATAAGTTTGCGGGAGGCAATGTCAAAATGATTTTTTCTTGAATAGAGGCAATTAAATGGTTCTTCCGATGGCAAATCTTGCTTCATCGACAGAATTATAGTGTTAGTTGAAAGAAAATTGCAATGAATAGGCACACATCTTGAGTCGGATAGAGCCTGGATATGCAGTTAAAGCACACAAGTCCAAGTGAAATGGAGAGAATTAGCGTGATTTAAGGAAACCATGTTTCTAACAGATATTCAACTGCACTATACTGGGAAAGCTATCATTTTGACCAACTTAGCTGCACATTCACTTCAGCAAGCAAGTACTAGCAGATGTTTATCTCCACCTGTGCTTCTGTCTAAGAGGCTCAGCTTGACAATGCTATGTACTGACTTCTGGCATGTGTGCATTTGCAGAGCAGGCAGCATACCGCCGAAGGAGCTCACTTGTTGATGAAGGCTGCATTTCTCTGAAATCCTTCACCAGATGCCATTCCAGATTATTGGCAGCAACTGAGGGGGCGCCATTCTCTGTTCATTTCGGCTCAAAATTCTCTGCGAAACCGCGTCGTTCCAGCAGGGCTAATGGAGGAAGAATACTGGCAATGGCGGGATCAGCTGAGTATGAGGCGCTGCGCGGCATCGAGGTGTTCAAAGCTACCACTGGTGCCTTTTCTTTCCAGCTCAGCTCTATGGAGTGGTCTCTGTCATGAGCTTTCTCTCATGTGGGCATTTAAGCTTTGCTTATAGAGGGAACAGAAGGTACGCGGACATAAACAGACATTGCAGTTTGAAAGGAACAGTTTGTGGTGACAGTCCGTCATGGCAACTAGCTGACAACTTTCACCTTGACGAGTGGACCTGGATACAGGAGGGGCCGTGCCACTCCTCTCACTGTGGGATGGAGAAGGAGGATCTCCTGCGGTTGTAGCTTTCTTAACGCACTTTGCAGACCTCAGCTCATGGGAGTATGTTCAGAAGCTGAAGGAAAAGGTAAACGCCATGATTGATGAGAATGAGAGCATAGATCTAGACTGAAGTGGTTGTGTTTTTTCTTATAAGTAATAAACTATGTAAGTGAAGATGCTACATTTTGTGAGCGTTTACGATGGTCAAGGATGTCCAGAGTTCATCATCAATCACAATGTTCACGGTTGTGGTTGGTGGTGGTGGTATTAACATTGAATATCGAGGTCTCTCGTTCATGCCTCTCCTCATAGTCATGGTCCATTCACTTCATGTTACGGCTCTGCTTATGGCATTGGCTGTGATACTATTTATGATCCAATAGAAAATAGCATATTCCAGAATCAAGCCACCCTGTTGCTTTACCAAAGTGGTTGCAGACTGATGAGTCAACTCTGTGGCAGTTGATTACCCTGGATTTTTTTGTATACGAGGCCGCTTATGTTGGGGACTCGTGGTTTATATGATTTGCGCTTTAGAGTATTGATTGTGACGCAGTCCGATATATAAATTGTATTTTTTAGTCGAAGCTGTGGCCTCTCTATTAATCAGGAACAAATTGAGGGTGGTGGTTGAATGTGGCGGAACAGGTGATTCCTGCTTTAGAGAGTGGAGCCAGTCCTGCTTTGATCGCCATAGGCCTCGGGAGTGTTGAAAGCGCACGGAAATTTTCGGAGGTTCTCGATTTCCCACTTGACCTTTTGTATGCAGACCCTGATGGAGCATGCTACACCGCTCTAGGGTTCTCTGAAGGCTTTGGAGCAGATCTAGAGATCAGTCCATACTTAAAGCTGCTTCCTATGCTTATGGGAATTGGCAGTCCTGGCACAATTCAGGAGGTGATATTCAAACCCGAAAGGTTTAAGCTTCCAGGCATTGATTGGATTGTAGCCTGTGTTAACATGCATGTCTGTGATATACTTGCGTTGGCCTATTACAGGCATCAGATTGTCATTTTGCAAAATCATTAGATATTGGATATTGTAGGCAGTTGGCAGAAATCCCTCTTCATATTGCTATGTCCTGTGGTATTGAAGGCATTGAGCGCACTGACTGGACAGAGTCGCTTCTTTGCAGTGTCTTGTGAGGGCTCTGCAATTACTTTGTGTTATATTTGAAGTATCACACAACCTAATACGATGGTTTATTTATCCATTGCTTTAATTTGGCCATGGTATTGTGAACATTTGCAGAACAGGGATAGTAATCCTGTGTATTTCCAAGATAGAGTGGCATGTTCCATGTCAGTTGGATTGACAGTGATAGCACAAGGGCACATTGTTGCTTTTGATATTACGTTGAATGTTGAATAGGTGGTAGGAGAACCATTTCACAGTCTATGCAAACAAGTGCTAAAGATGCGTGGCACTGGGAAGTCAACCTACGAGTCGCATAACACTAGTAAATTGATAGTCAGTGTCTGTGGCTTTCTGTTTCTACGCTTTGCAGGTTGCTCGTGGCTACATCGGGGATAGAAATAGCCCCCCTGTGTTCTCTACAACTACTCCTTTTGACATCCTTGGCACGGGTTATCAGCGTCCTTTTGAGCTTGCGACTCTGCGCTTATCTAACATGGTGGGCATTCTGCCTCGTTGGGGAGAGCTCTCGCCCACAAAGACAACTCTATTGACACAACAAGGTGGCACGATTATTTTCAGAGGAGATGCCGTGGTGTTCAAGCATGTAGATACCGGCATTCTCAAGTACACCAACGTGGAAGATATGTTGGATGTGGTCAAATCACTAACACAGATAGTTGTTGACGTTTAAGACTTGCAGTTGTCGTAGCTTTGCTGTTGCTGTCAAATCACTCAATGGTGACGACTAATTGCAACTGTTTCAAATCGCATAATTGGTGGGAGGTGAATGATTAGTTAATTAGTTGATTGAGTTGGTTGAGAAATTATTTTGATGTAGGACTTCAATTTTCGTTTTTTGTAGTTTCTCAGGACATGCTTACTAAGTTCATGATATGCTGCTGTTACAGATCCCATCCTAACATAATTGATGTTAATTGATTGATTGGCGAAACATAATTGATTAGTCGATAGAAAATGACAAACTGTTTCCTAGAAGCTTATTAATCCAGGTCCTACTATATCTCCTCTACTGTGCCTCCTGTATCTTTTTCTAATGATAATGCTGACATGGTGTCATCTCTTTACCACCTACCGTAGAGGGTCCGTGGTATCATTTTAGGAGTCGTGCTTTTCAGTAAGTTGGATTGCTGCTTGCGTAAGAAAATATACATGTGATCATTTGAGAGTGCATGCCTGCATGTCACTCTGCAATGACTGATCTAACAGATGCTGGATGATTCGATCACACAAGCTTGGCGAGCACATCCTTTGTTGTTGTGCATGTGCTCTTTCTGAGCGTTCTCAACAATGACTGTTTGTGAAAGGTTTTTCATTATTAATTGGAGCGTAACAGCGCAGTGAGAGCTCTCTGTTGCATGAATTTCAGATTACCTTTCTGTGGTTTAGCCATCGAGTGTTTATTCATGACTCTCAATTTCATATTGAACTTTTGAAAATTGTATTATTTTTGGATCCATCTTTTATGTTTTATAGACGTTTCATTGACAAAAAGCATTTGCTTGTCTGTTCCACTAGCAAAGAGCAGCAAACTCCTCAGTAAACCTTGTTTCTGGCTGCCTTACACCTTTTGTCCATGACATGATATTCACTTAACAATGCACGGCTTTCTTACATTAATTCTTCACAAATACACACATCTTGTTGGCTGTGAATTTCTTTATACGGTTTCCCCCACTGCCACAAGATAGCCCCCTTCTACCGTTTGTCCTTGATGATTGCCAAGTAAATCTTCTACTTCACCTTTGATTTCCTAAGAGGCACAACCTCGTTGAATTTCCCCACATCCAAATATTCTTGTATTATAACCTGGACGTTCAAAATTACTGAGATTCAAAGGAGCATTCTCCATAATACCAAGTCGCCCATGCACTGATATCACCATGCTCTTTTTTTTACATTTTCTATCTATATGTGTGGGTTTGCCTTGAAGATATTTGCCAAGAGGCTGCAATACAAACCAAGACACCACCACAAAAAGTTTCAGTCTAAGTTGGGAGTCACAGAAAGGGAGAGGACCTATCGATTACTCTCCGCGACTTTCTGTCCTGTCCAGTGACCCCTACTTCTATCCTTTGGCATGTGGGCACCTTTTCCAATGAAGGAAGAAAAAATATATATTAGGGAGAGATTCAGCCACATGTAACATGCTAACTCTAGCACTAACCAGGAACGAACCGCCCCATCTGCCGCTTTGCTTTTATTCTGAACCAGCAAGTTTGTGTTCATCATTGCCATAGAAGAAGAGTGGCAACTGTTATCCCACCCTTAAGGCTAGGCTTCCTCTGAGACGAGACGCACACCTTGTGGAAAGTCCCTGCATGGATGGAGATATGTTAAAGGCTTTTCAAAATGTTCGCTACCATTTCCAGGACTGCAAACATTCTTTTGTGGGAAGAAGTGGAAGCACGGTTCGAACGACACTGCTCTATAACACACCGCACGGCCATTGTCAGTGTAATTGTCAAGCATCACTCCTCCCATACGGTTGTTCAGTAGCCATGGCCGGATACGCCCCAGACCTGCAGCAATGTAACCAAATGTGGAAAAGTCGCTAGTAATAAGTTCATCACTGCGGCTGAGTAACCACATTTCTGTAAAGGCCGCGCGGTCCTGGAAGAGACCGTGATCCTCCTCCTGTGAATGACTTAATGAAACTAGCTCAACCAAAGTTCCATCCTGCAATAAACCATCTATATATTTATCGCGCAGATACTCCCAGTGTTCAGAGTGAAGGGATGTAACAAGCACTGCTGTGACAGGAGCTGTGACTACCTCATTTTTTAAGACTTCATGTAATGCCTTCATCTCCGCGTTGGTGATATTGCTAATGCTCTTATTTTCCATCTCCCTGAATTCCATGTCGAAGTTTGCTTCCTTACTGTCGTTGGGCCACTCGGTGCTAGACTCTGTGCTGTGTAACAACTTTTCTATGGCAGCTGATGGTAGCGGTGGAGGAAGCACCTTGCTCACATTCACTACACATTCTAAAATGCGAGGATTGGCTGTCCCATCAACACTGCTGTCTGCGAAAGTGCGGACCTGAATGCCAATACGGCGAGCAGCATTCCTAAAATAAGTGGCCTCCAGGCGAGTGATGCGTTCCCACACCACATTGCTCGGATGCAGGAGGACAGCCGCCAGCTGAGAGAAAGGATCACGATTGGGGAAGAGCTCTTCTAGTTGCTGCTGAAAAGACGGTATCAGAAACAGTCCTGGAACATAGTATTGATCGGACTCCATCACCAGCCATTTGGCCTTGCTCATCGCAATCTGCTCTGATTCACAAAAAAACTTATAATCTGCTTCTTGCATATCCCACCGAAGGTAGGCTGTTGCCATCCTCAATTTGGAACTGTTGTTAAGCAGCTCTCCAATCACTGGCTCCTCCCTGCCTGCTTCTCTGACATCACCTGCAACAGGAGGTGCTTCTGTCTCTGAATTCACCGTCGAATAATCTGCATCTTCTAAACCCATATCCCCCTTTTCAAGTCCTTTTCCAGATCCTTTCAACTCTTGCGGTACCAACTCCCATGGACGAGGGGCGTGTGTGCTTTCTTCCTTTATGCTGAGAGCAATACTCTCCGGAAGGAGCCAAGATGATCCAGAGAAAGGCTCACAGAGCAAATCATGCAAATTGGCGTCTGCGATTACAAGCGTGCGTCCTGTTAGCATGGCATAAAGAAAGGCTGACACCAGATTGAGAAGGCGATTCCCCAAGCCCTGCTCGCAAGAAGGCATCACGTAGCGACATGCCTCCATGTCTCCTCCGGCCTCCTCTTCTGCCGTCCAGCTGCGTCCTGTAGGGGCACACGTGCGCTGCAGTGCCGCCTGCTGACGCAGTGCATTTGCCAGGGAGCTCCCTATCCAACCATGGCTGCCGCGCTGCTCAGCGCGGCTCCAGCAGGCGTTCCTGCTAGACCGTACATGTCTGCGACTGCGCTTTTCAGCTTGGTAAGCAGGAGCTGTGGATACTGCCAGGGCGAGGAGGAGGAAGAGAGCCAGGAATAAGCGAGCCATGGCATCCGAAGTGTATTTCGTGTTCACCATTACTGTGAAGGTTGACATTTGACAGCCTATAAAAACGCGTCGAAACGCCAAGGAGGTGTGTTTCTGTCGAGTCGGTACTGGAGCGACTCGAAAGGTGCGCCTTTTCTGCTGAAGTCAGCGATATGGCAACTCTTCTTCCAAGCCCTCTTCACTCAGTGTCTCGTCCACTGACACAGTCGTGGCGCCGTTCAGGTGAGGGCGTTCTACGCTACCGGCTGAGGGTAAATGGCCGGACGAGGGAAATGACAATGGAGGCTGAGAGGGTGTGGAGGATGGAAGAAAGGCCGGAACAGTTTCTTCTTTTCTTGGCTTTTCTGCATTGAGCTTTTTTATGGCACTTCTATAAGGCCCATTTGTAAACATGTTATGCTTAATGAGGAATGGTGACACAACTGAACTCGATGACCCCCAATGTGTTAGTATTACGTAAGACGAGTAGATTTCAGGTGCATGTGTTTAAGATGTGCTCACGAATGCCATGCGGATAAACATCATTTTGCATAACCGTTGACGTTTTTCAAAGTCACTAATCCCTTTTGTATTGACATATTGTATTTTCCAAAGGAGTTGCTGCTAAATGTGAACTATAGGTAGCCTGTGATTTTACTTTTTGATTTGTATGGCAAGAAAAACGTTAACTTGTATCCTATCTCCTCGTGCAGGTTTTCCTGTATAATGAAAACTGTCTGAAAACTTGCCCTGCTTCCTCAATATGTTCTCTGCGTATTGTTAGACCAGAGCTGCCATTCTGTCGTCAGAAACTGTCGAACCTGCAAAAAGGAATATGCTTTAAACTTTGCGTTATTTACGTTAGGTTCTCATGGAGTTGGTTTTTTCCATGCTCCTGAAGTAAAAGCAGGAAGCCGTGTCACAGTCATGTCTTTAGAAGTTGACAGAGATGATGCGGTAGTAAGGCGAGTATTGTAATCTGCCTCTTCCATGGAGAATTGCCTCTCGCTTTGATCCTAACTGGAGGAGGTTATTTTTCGCGAAGTTGTGGTCTGTGTTGGTTCTTGTATCTAGATCTGTCATTTTACTGTTGAAAATACTCTAATGTATTTTGAATCATACACTTAAAGATAGTTTGTGAAAAAATTGTGGTCCAAGGCTGATATTCCAGCATCTTCATAGTCAACGCTACTGATGCTCATGAGTATGCTTTGGGACTTGTTTCTCAAAAATTAAATTCATGTACTCAATTGTGCGGTTCATTAACTTCTGGAGGATTTCAAAATTATTCCAACTCAAATCAATATCTCCAAGTTCATGGTGCTAAAGTGGCTTTGCTTTGCAGGATTGAAGGAAGTGCGGGTGGCATCCACTCAGAAGGCTCCACATGTTTCGCCTGGTGTGGTTTGTTCTCAGCTGCTGACTTGCAGGCAGTGCCACAAGCCGTTTGATCCTTCTATCAACCACGAGGGGGATTGCCGCTATCATAAAGCTCACTATGGAGGTAGTGAAAGCTACAAGTTTGATGGAAAATTAGAAGACCTTTCAGACCTTTGGTGCATTGTAGTCTGCAATTTGCAATAGGACTCGGTACTTGCTGACTTCTTGACTGAGTTGATTCTGATGCGTCATTGTGGTAATCTGTGCTGGCAGGAGAAGTGAAGCGGAAATGGAAAGTGAGTGTAAACCTGCATCAGTGTTGTTCATTCTATGCACATCCTGGACTAGAATTAGAATGGTGAAGAACTGGTTTCTCTCTTAATGAGCCGTGGCTGAGTCGTTGTGGCTGCGCAGTCATATTTTTACCACAAGGTGGGCAGAGAGTTCTTATACCACTCTGAGGAAACGAGTTCAGAGTGGGGGGAAGTGGAGAACTTCTGGGACTGCTGTGGCCGACCAGACCCAACTGATCCTGGTTGCATGTCAAGCCCCCACAAGTCGTATGATGATGCGTGAGAAGTGGTATGTGGTCAAAAATTCACAATAGGTCCCTGTCTAATCTGGAGCTACTCGGTATAGGTAGTGTTGTATATTGAACGAATTCAAAGTTGACATATCGCCATATCGGTATTTACCGAACCGAGACCGCAACCTTGAAAATACGATATTTATCAACTTTGCCGATAAATGTCGATAATTTGATAACTGCCGTTTATCGACCAATAATGGTACGGATCAGTACGTAAAACTCTACCAGATCGAAAAACATATTTCTTAATTGGCATGTTTTACATCGTAAAAATGCAGGGCTTTCTTGAATGACATTCTCTGGACAATCTATGGCAGGGTTTTGCCAAGTTGTTGACAAACAAATTGTATTTTTTTTTTGTCAATTTCTGCTGATTGTCAGACTACGGAATTTGTATGTACTCGCACTTTTGTCCTGACCGATCCCGTTCCTAGATACTTCCTTGATAATACATTTTTACAGAATTTTGAGTAATTACTCAAAGAATAACGCTAAGGCTCACTTAGAATCTTATCAGTTCATTGGACCACATGCCCATTTGATTAAAATAACCCACGGAGTGGTGTATTTTTGCGACAAAAGTGGATCTCATAAACCAGAGTCACCCAAAGTCAAACGTTTGGTACAAATTCATCTTGGTACGGTACAATGTTCTGTACTGAGAAACTTTTTTCAGCCTTGGTGTCATAGAAAAAAATGTCTAAGTACAGAAATAATCGAACGGTTATCGTTGATAATGTAGGTATTGGGGCGATATAGTAGATGGTGACGTGTATCAATCGAGACTCAAAAGGTCATATCGGTTGTTGGCAAGGCTTGCTCGATATACAGTGTATAGGCAATCTATTGAAATGGTAAGTGTACTGGTCTTTCAGTTTATTGTTTTTGGGCATATTTTTCCTTCATTTTTTTCAGTCAGGAATTTTTCATCAATTACAAAACTTGGATAAGACTCAGTTTCGCGCACTATGGGACATACTCACCCCAATCTTGCTGATTGACAACCAAAAGTAATAAGATAATGTCGTAAATACTTTCACAAGCTAAGTGAAAGTCAGGTCAATCTCAAAATTCTGAAACAAATAATAAAATGCTGCAGGGATGTATTCTCTGGAACAAGTAATGAAAATGAACGTGGGGCGATTGGCGCATATTATGGAGGATGGACCATTGTATGTAAAGATTGGTTTCACACCTTTTTTCGAAGATGTTTTTGTGAGGTAATGCGTCGTTTTTGTTTTTTATGGTATACCATTGAAGCATTATTTGTTGGAAGTTATAGACAAATCATCAGGTACTGTTGCTTTAGGAGTAGCATGACAAATTAGGAGATGTTACTACAGATTTTGATTAAAATTATGTTTACTCCTTGTCCCACTTTCCATTGACATGCCAACATCACAAGAATCACATGCCATTGATTCTGCTTGTAAACACTATCATTAGTTTTCTCTCCTCCTTGACAAATTACAGTTTTGCACAAGAATAAAAAGATTCCACGGTGCTATTCTATATGAATTATGGGGACAAATGACAGGAAAATGGATATATCATTTTCCCTCATAAAAAAACTGGAATGAAAATCATCTTCACGAAGTGTCACAACAGATTGTCTTTACCAGTGGGCCTTGCACAATTTGTCAAGAACTGTTTATCAAGTCTACAAAACAATCTTGTAATTCAAACAAACATCTCAGATCAGTATTATACAATACAACGTAGAATAGATGTCAATTATTATGAGATAATTGCTATAATTTCAAGCCATTTCAAGATTTCACACAAAACTATCAAATGTCACACGAGCACAGTTGAACCAACCGCTAACAAAAATATGAGAACAAAATAATGCAATATATTTTCACTACAATTATAATATAAACAAATATTCCTTACTCTTTGGACAACGGCATATCCTCCAACAACAGCATGATGCTATATCAGAAGAATGCCTACAAAATACTTTCTACACAACTTATGAAGTAAGCATTCTAAATTCCACAAGGCTGTCTCAAAGAACATTGGTCACCTGCAACAGACCAGGTACTTGCTCATTGGCGGCAGCTACATCACCAGCGGACGCTACTGCCACAATAGTGCCATTTGATCGCACCACCTCCAAAGCATCCGCGAAGTTGTGGAAGTCACTTTCACTGGCCCCACCAAAAAACAATAAAGTCCCGTTCAGGATGCTCATAAAGACTAGTTTGCAGAATTTTGAAATACAATTTAGACACAAAGAATGAATAAAATTCAAAGCAAACTCCTTGTTTCTCAAATTTCAAGTAAACAGCACCTCTAAAGTCATGTTGTCATAGAATCCTCCAGGCTATGAACATCAAGCAACCGAACACATTTCACGAAAGAGACAGGCTAACACACCTGGTTGACAAAATCTCTTCCCGACGTTTCTGCCTCTCGTCGTCTGTAGTGCCAAGCATGTATCGCATCATGCTGTAAAATTACCATCCTCAAAAAACATTGTCAATACCCTGCTAGTTTTAGCAAGCCAACAATGGAACTAGAGCCTCGTGTACTCAGCCTCAATGCATGGAGATCCACCAACCTGGTATAGCCCTTGGCATCTGGAAGCTGGTAGGAGTCCACATCACCAATTGTACCAATGATAGCCTTCTTCAATGCGTCTGAGTCCAGGTCCAGTTCACGCAAGAACTGAACAGTACCATCGTAATTGTCTATTGTTTTCAAGAGATTAGGATCTCTGTAGGAAAGGAACGTGAACATCCCTGCAATGGCAACCAGCAAACTTGCCAAACTTTAACTCTCCAACACAGGCTCCTGTGTGCACACTATGCATGGGCACGGGGTAGGATTGGCAAAAAAAAAAAAAAAACTCCTCACACACCTGAGTGAGAGTCAAAGTCACAAAATCCACCATATGCTCCTCCACTGACGCGTACGCGATCCCACAGCCATGTAATGCCAACATATTTTGATATAACATAGGCACTACCTTGTAACTCGTATCCAGCCTTATATAAGTTTCCAGCCTTACCAACATAGTTTACCTGCAATTCCCCAAGGAGTCCAATAACATCCCTCAGCTGGAAAACAACAACTAGGCCAGATGACGACATAGCCATTCACCATTCGCTGAAGATAGGACATCCTGCCTCACATTTGTGACGAGGTGCACATTCGTGCTGGATAACTGCTGGGCCAATTGTGTTCGCAAGTTACAATCTACAGACTAGAGTATAGGCTCTACATAACAAACACAATAAAAAAAAATTAACGATAAACGGCTTACTGTCCATTAGCATCTAAGCAGGTCACCATTCATGCATCTACCGCATCTGACCTCTGCCTTAGTTTTAAAACAGGTCAATCATCCATCTACAACACCTCCATTGAAAAATTGACATGGGCTTCAATTTTATTTTATTTTTAGGTGAGGCCACAAGCCAATCTCGGTGGGTTACCTTTTGAGGTAACAAATTGTGACATTATTTTTAGGTGAGGCCACAAGCCAATCTCGGTGGGTTACCTTTTGAGGTAACAAATTGTGACATGCAAGGCTGCAAATCACAAGATCAAGCAGATAGATGACTGCACAGAAAACAAACAGCTTGAGCTACTGCCATTCCATGTATGTACCTGAGTCGGTATTACAAGCCCCTCATTGGCAGTTGGCAGAATCAAGCTCCAGGGTTCTGAACTGCCTCCAAGACGTTTCTCCGGCAAACCTGAAAGCAGTTCTGACAAGGGAGCTTCAGCTGCATGAAGAGTCTTCTCATCTGCTGTTAAGTTGACGAGAGTGCCTTCTCGTGAGAGGAAGGCTGCACGAATTGCTTCCAAAGATTCCATGACAGATGGCCAATCTTGATCCAGCCGCTGTTCAAGTGCACGCAAGTACTCCAAGTAGCTGCATCACATCACAGACACCCGTCGACATTAGTGATAATGTTTCAAAAAACTGATGATCTAGTGTTATCCTACACTTTGCCAAGTTTATAAGCACAAGCAGAACTCTTGCGCCGCCTCCCACCTCAATCCACCCATCTGCTCTCCCACCCAGCCGGCAACATTGTCCATGGCATCCAACCGTGACGCCGCAAAGCCATGGCCGGCAGCTGTGAGACGCGACTGCACCAGAAAGACAGAAGGGAACAGTTAGTCTATTAATACTGTGCAAACCCATCATGCGGTCCACTAACAATAGATCACTACACTGAGGAGATGTAAGAAGTCAAATTGCAAGATTCTTCCATACACACATTTACTGAAATCAAATGGATGGCATGACAAAAATTCTCACAAGCTATCTAAAATACGCAGTTCACAAATCAAAAGAATTTCTCCCCCACAAGTACATCAGACCGTTCCCCCTCACCTCCATCCGTTGCTTGCTCTGCATAACAAACTGGCGGAATCGTTGCTGATCGTTCAATTGAACCTCTTGTACTAGTTTGCTCATCTGCCCCGTCCCATAATTCAGCAAAACTAAAGTCCTTCAGAAATGGGAACAACCCCAAAGAAGGTGACAGTCAACATGGCAAGAGCTACAAACCAGTCAGAGACCAGCATTCAGTCTAAGCATTGACAGGTTCACCACAGTCACATATATGGGCCAATCACAGTTACATATATACATGGACAAATCCCGGAAAGTACAAGCACCTCAAGCAAGTGAAAACTGTAACAGAAGTACAGGCTAATAAGTACCAACAACCATTGCTCCAGCACAGCATTCATAGGTCAGAGGACATGACCAAACATAAAGAGGCACACCTGGTTACAAAAAGTTGACCACATGCTCACAAGGCTTCACAAGCTCAGATGTCCAAACAAACAAAAAAAGGAGCTTGGGAAGAAGCCCAAATCAGCAAAATGTGGATTTTTATTGCAACCCGTAGGTATAAGAGTAACTGTCAAGAACACAGAAAACAACCAGACAAATGGTCATCAATGACACATTATAATCTACCTGTTCCAATCTCCATACAAATCTGTGTGTGGCGGGGAAACTCACCAGACGCAAGAGGTCCGGCACTTGCTGAGCTGTTGATTTGCCACGAACCATGAGGTAACTAATCGGGTCTGCACTCCCACGTTTTGCAGTAGTTAAGGGGTACACTGATATTCCGCCTGTTTTGCGACCAATCAACTGGTTGAGTTCTACGAAGCTCATATCAGCAGTGCCCATCTCCTGCAGTGATTGACTGAGGCAAACAAAAAAAAGGTTTCAGGAAAGAAACCGGAACAAGTGTTGAACACTGGAAGAAATGACAGAGAATTGAGTCAAAGAAAGAATATGCAAACTGCAGGGCTTGTAAATATAAAGGCAACCAGCAAAACAATGTACCAACCAGAAAAGGGGAACAAGAGGCAGAAGGGAGGCTGGCACAGAACGCATGTCAAAAGCAACCTCTGCATAAAGCACGTCATTTGTCACAAGGTCATGGCGCAAAATAGTTGCGCCCTGTTGCTCCCCCACCTGAACCTTGCAAGAAATAAAAACAAAGCAAGTAATCAGTTAGAATCTTGTAGAAAATATTCTCGATTACTAATAAGGGCATCCTCCGGCTGAGTGACGCATATAGAAAGCTATCTGTTGAACCAGGTCACAACAGAAACGCATCCATAGCGCCTGCCAATGAAATAGCTTCATGCAGAAAAAAATGCGCTAAAAAAAAGAGGGCGGACAGGAATAGCTCAGGTGACCCACAGCAATGGGAATATTTGTCGCTGTCTTGGGAATATCATTCAATGAAAGGGAGGGCACTGCCTTCAGAGCTTCAGGTGTGTCGGGCGTTTCCTGCTTCTCTCGCAGAGCCTCTGTCGCCACCATCAACTGTCGAAGGTCCTCATCTGTCAGGGATGACCTCACCCCAGCCAGCCTATCCTTTTCATCGTCCTCCCATTGCTTGCTCTGTGCTGCATCAGGCTGTCATCCTCCCCAGGAATCCTGTTAGCTCATTCATTTGCATGACATCAAACTTCAGGCTGTGAAACTCACACTTGTCAGGTGGCTTACCTGTAATTCCACTGTGACACGATGTGTGTTGCTAAGGAGATATTTTTGGATCAAAGGTGAGAATACACCCTTGATACCATTATCTTTTAGCTGCTGCTTGAAATGCTCAAGAGGCTCCGCAAAGCGCAATGGCTCAAATGGGTCTCGACCGTACAGCCAATTTCCCTGCCCACAAGAAAACAGCGGTATTCATAAGTGGTGCAACTCCTACATCCCTGCAAGCTATGTCCATTCATGTTAAGGGACACCTAGTTCCCCTTTTCCTATGTTTCCATAACTGCCGAGCCTAAAAATTACATTTGTTCGGAAATACCTACCATGGAGCGAAGCATGAGAGACAGGCCCCGCGGGAATGATCCTGTGTTGTTCTCTCGCAGAGAAAATTCAATGGTGTTCACTGATGCCTCCACAGCCTCCTCAGCGAAACCCTGCTCTGCATACTCAGCAAGTTTGGCCATAACCAGTGCCTCCACTTCTTCTGTACGTTGTTCTTCAACTCCTTTAAGTCCAATGGAAAACACGGGCTGCCGAAGCTCATCATCCAGACCACCTCCCACCAACGCCTCACCGAGACCGGACTCCAGCAGGGCCTTGCGAAGGGGTGCAGCAGGTGTGCCAAGGAGCAGATGGTTCAAAAACTCCAGCGCCAGCTCCTCTTCAAGGGGCAGGGGAGACTCTGATAGCACCCAGTTCACAGCCACCATGTGACGCTTCCCGCCATCTCCCATTTCTCCGGCCGGATACGATGCCTTCACCTTCCGAGGCTCAGAAAATAACGGCTGCACCTGAACCTCCGACTCACGTGCTGCTTCATTGGCCTCAAAGTTATCGAGGTAAGCTGTCACAAAGAACCGTTGAACATAATGTCAGAGGCATTCTATGCAACAATACTCTGACGAGTTAATAAAGCAGTAAGTGCACGCACCGCTGATGATGCGTAAGCGCTCATTAGGATCATCGTCTCCATAAAACCAAATGCGTGAATTACTTGGGTGGTAAAACTTTTGATGAAATTCCTGTCCCAAACACAAGCAACAAAAAATATCAATATTAAACAACAGAAATGAATCCCAACACTGACAAAACTGACCCACTGCACTACAAATCAATATTAAAAAATTGTTAAACGTACATCGGGTATGCCTACTCTTTGGGCTGTGGAGTCCTTGGCAACGCAGGACTCTTCCATTATGGTTTAAAAACTCATGTATTCTGAAATAGAACCCCTTCATTGACGCTTTTCAACATTACTGTCAGCAAGCACTGAGTTCAAATTCCCCGGTGTCCAAAAGATACGCTTTACAGAATAGTTTTTGCAAAGTTTGACTTAGTGAGAGATAAAGACCATGATTCGTTCTGTTTCAGAAAGCGTAGCTTTCAGAGATATATTATTTATCAAATTAGGTGAAACTCCTCTACCTTCCTCCCCTGACATGATGGAGCCCACCTTCCGATGTCAAGCTCATCACTTCAGACTGTAGTGAGTCAAAAATGTTTGCATATGTGCACAACTAAAAAAACATTAGGACTACTGCTGCTGTCATTTTTGAGTACAACCATGACCAAGCAACTCCAAGGTGAAATGATTTCAAATTCTGACCAAACAAGTAGACACAGTCATTCTTCACTCCTTGTGAAAGAAAGGGCATCTGCACTTCCCATTAAGTTCCATTATTCTCCTGCTATAACTGCTAGAGCTTTCCTGCTTTTCTTACTTGAAACTGCTGGAAAGTTAAGTCAGGGATCACCCGTGGATCCCCTCCACTGTCAACGGCGTATGCATTGTCTGGAAAGAGGGCCTGCGTCCAACAAACCGCAAAGAGGCTGGATCATGCTGGACAAACATCTTCAATGCCCCAGGCTACAAACAAGTAACACATGAAAGTGAAATATAGAACACCAAAAACTTGTACGCACAATAAAAGGTCCACAATTAGGTAGCATGAAAAATTGAAGTGAAAGTCAGGGGTAACACTTAAGCACAAGTACTGGCATATATACATGATACACAAATAATACGGGAGGGGCAGGAAGTGGAAAAGGGGAAAGAGAGAGAACAGAAGGGAAGCAGGAGGCAGGTTAAATATGCATGGGCATTGAAGGTGTTGACATGAAATAAAACTGAATTACACATCTCTCTGACTAACCAGGATCACTGCCTACCTGTTGTGTGGTTCGGGCCAGCATACTGTCTGGTTGGGAGTAAACACCCTTCATCTCATTGAAAACAACTCCTGTTTGTCACAAGACAACACCAGAACTGCTCATCTTATCAGAGCCTCGAGAATTTCAATCCTTAGATCATCTTCATTACTGCTGCTAATTGACTAAAACTTTGTACCACAGCTTCCATACGAACAAAACTCCAGCCGGCAAAATATTGAACAATTAAAAACTGATTGGGATTAGCTGAACTAATCGAGCCCATAGACCGTGCTCTGAAATTAATCAACATCTCATTCAGCTCCCTTAATTTGTATTCAACAATTGCCCATACCCTGAAATAAATCAACATCTTATTCAGCTCCCTTAATTTGTATTCAACAATTGCCCATATAACTTCACATAACCGTAGCAGAACCAGAGTCTGTGCTAGTATTAACACAGGACTATTACTAAATAAAATACAGAATTATGGACACAAGAAAAGAACAAGTCGAAAATGAACACAGGGGCTGCTTTCCAGGCTCTGTTGGTGACAATGTGTCACACAGTCACTTACCTTTGAAACTCAGCTCTTCAGAAGGGTCATTCAATTCATAATGCCAACCCTCTTGCTGGAAAGTTTGCTCATCTCGCACACAATTAGGATAAAGAACAGCATCCAGATAAACATCTACAAGGTTATAAAAATCCTGCATGGGATAACAAAAAAATTGTTGGTCAAAGTGCACATCCTGCTGTAGATCCCGATGCTCACACCATTCGGGAGCAATAACAGCTATTCATGAGTCGACACGCATCCTAAAAAACCAGGGTAAAGCATTTCTCTAGCTTAAATGACCAGAAAACGTATTAATGTGCAAAAATCAATTGAGAGCTCACGGCACGAGCACAATTCGAGGCAGTGAGACTGATGCAAAGGTAAAACCCATGTTGAAACCTCCAGAGCTTCAAAGAAGTGTCTTGGCCTGTCTAAAAGTAAAGGTGTTAACGAAGAATATTTCCAATAGCAAAAGGAAATACGATCCTCTCTCAAAACAACAAAAGGAACCTGTTTAATGTTCAATTTGACCATTATCCTAATAACATAGTCTAACAATGCAAAACGAAGAAACTTTTGCCAGATATACAACAATCATAGCATATTTCATAAAACAAGCACTCGAGATTTTTCAGACTGCAACATGCAAAAGAATAAAAGCTATAATTTATATGCTACCTTCAAGACTTATTATGGATCATTATGAGCCTCCTATCAAATGCCCAAGCTTGCGCTCAAATTTGAACGCAACAAAATTGTAACTCTATTGAAGCCACTTAATTCTGTTACTGTATTTATAATTATGAGATTGATAGAACCTGCCTTTGGATATTGCTCTGTAATAATTAATTGGTGTGATAATTGATCGGAAGGAACGTCCGTCCAGCAAAAACCAGAATAAATCGCTACATTTGGGGTGTTAAAAGTCCATTCAAGTTGCAGGACCATTTGAATCTGACTGACTTCCATTCCTGTCAGATCAAATTGCCCGGAGCTTGTGGCTTTAATTGACGTAAGCCTAAAAGCCCTCTTTCAAGTGAAACAGAAAAACATACCTGTAAATTCGTAGAGGCAACTGGATAACACGTCCGGTCTGGGTATGTAAAAGCGTTGAGAAAGGTATGCAGAGATCCCTTGAGGAGTTCAACAAAGGGCTCCTTCACAGGGTACTTGCGAGACCCACACAGCACAGAGTGCTCCAATATGTGTGGAATACCGGTAGAATCTTTCCTGCAATCGTTGAGAAATCACTATGTTAGTCCCAGCTCCAAACAATTAACCACACACTGAGTTACACCACAAAGATAACATGGACGCAGACGAAGCTACAAATGCACATAAGGCCACCAGACAACCAAATTTTATCTCCTCAGAAGACCACCACTAGACCAGCAAAAAAGACAAAAAGCTTCAGCAAGCTTCCAAATTGAGAGTGGTTAAAAAATAACTAAGACTTACGGAGGAGTTCGAAACACAATTCCGAACACTTTGTTCTCATCGCTGCTGCAAACTGACATCACCTCAGCTCCTGTCCTCTTGTGCCAGTACAAAACCGCATTCGCCTTATATTCCTCCAGAAATTGCTGCTGAATCTCCTCGTATCCAAGTTCTTGAACTAGGCTGGGATCTGCCACTGGTTACCAGCACCCGAGCAAGCAAGAACCAGAATTAATTCATGGTCGTCACTACAAACAGACCAGCAAAGAACGATACAATCAAGAATTCTTACCGGTGGCTACTTGTGGTGCAGCAGGTGTAGCAAGCACAGAGCGGACAGCCGCACTCCATGCACGCCTTGTGCCAGGGCTGGCAATCGGACGTGCTGTAAACGTCACCGCAGGGACACTCTGAAGCCCCCTCCAGGACAGGAAGGAAGGTTCCGCCAACTTTCGTGACATGCCAGGGGAACATTTTGCTGCAGTAACTGTCCTGGGACGTGAGAGGGACAATGTCTTGGGAAGGGCAGAGGTGTGACAGGCAGCAGAGGCCATGACTGCTCTAGCAGCCCGTCTCAGCATGGAAGACGTGTGGAAAAGAAATTAGAAGGCAAACTATCTGCAAACCCGAAGTCGTAAGGAAGGAGAATCTAGCCTGGTTCCTGGCGTCGCTGAAACTTTGTGACGTTCTATTGTTCTAGAATTATGGTCATTCCACGTGGTCTTCTGTAGTATAGCCACATCGACGGCACACCATACATCTTTTATTAAAATGTGAAGCAGAAGTGCTGAAATCGCGTGCGGAAAGAATACTGTGCGGGAAGATCGAGTTATTGGGAATCCAAAATTATGAGACAGTGTGGCTGTGGAAAAATATTTAGTGCGTCATCACGCACTTACATGTTCACCATCATGTACTGTAGTGTTGCATACCATATCGTGAAATTTGCGATACATTTCGATACACAAAAGCACTGTAGCATTGTAAGTTTAGTGTATTTCTTTTGAGATACACGACATCGATGCATTCAATTTTATAAAGTATAAGTATACTATAATAAGGTATATTTTATAAAGTATAAGTATACTATAATAAGGTATATTTTTAAAATATTAATTCAAACCTCTAAAATTGGAATGTCATCAAGGTATTGTACTTGGATGTCTTAATTATTTACCTTTCAATATTTCACCTAAAGTATTTAATTTTATGATATGTTACGAATGTTCAATGAATCAAATATCAAGTGATCGTTTTTCATCCTATATCCAACGTCACATTTATTACCTCAAAAGTTAATTCTGCTAATATGGGACACAGTAAACACATGGTTTGCAATTTTCAATATAATCACGGGAGGGCGAGGGGGTAAGCGGGCGAGGAGGTAAAGGAGAGAGGAAGGGAGTTGACGCATGGTTTGCGCTCGGGAGGGCGGAGGGCCAAGGGAGAGAGGGAGGGAGGCATTATTTTGGGACAAGAGGAGGCAAAAAGAGAAAGAGATAAGAAGAAGTGAGAAGGATAAAAAAAAGGGAGGTATCGTAGAGCACGGAAGGGTGGAGAAATATACAAGAGAGAGGGGAAAAGGGAGGGAGGAAAGGCAAGGGAGGGATAAATAATTAAATTTAAAGGAGAACCGAAAAAAGGGAGAGGGAGAGGGAGAGAGGGAGTTAAGTAGAGAGGAATATAAAAAACAATGAGAGGGAAAGAGTGGAAAGGAAAAGGTGAGGTAGAATATGAAGTGGAGGGAAAAAGAAAGAGAAAGGAATGAAGAAAAAAATAGCAAGAGGAAGGGGGGTGGGAAAAAAATGAGAAAGTAAGAGGAAGAGCGAGAGGGGCGGGTAATGTGGAAGGAGGGGGGGCGAGAGGGAGATGGAGCAGAGGTGAGAGAGAGGGAGAGATTAATTAGCTAAACGTTGCCAACACTCATCTTTTCTACGTCCACCAACTCTCTCTCTCTTTTTCCCTCCCTCTTTGTCTCCATTTCTCTTTCTTTCCCTTTATTTTTAGCCCTCACTTTTCATTACCCTCCCCCCCCCTTCCCTAGCTTACCCCTACATCCTTCCGTCCTCTCCATCAAAAAACATTAACAACATATGTCATTTATGAGAAACGTTATATGATGTCGGTGATTAATCAAGCAACTGCCGTGTTTATTAACATTTGGTTGGCCCGAATCGACACACCAGGATAATTTAATGTTTGTTTATGTTGGTTGAAAAATCAACTAACTAGGTATCAATTATTTTGGTTTTTATACATCCATATATATGTAACAAACCGCGAAAAAAAATCCTTACTTCTTTTAACCGATAGTTGGATGTCTATTGTACTTTTGCCGATTATGATGCAAGCAGAAGCAAAAATCGTGTGAGGTTGGGGGCTCGAAACAAAGCAACCTACTTCAGCTTGTTGACGTTTTTTTTTTTTTTTAATAAAAGCATAGTTCATAATTCCAAATGTACATACATAATCGCAACCCTACATATGTGAATCTCCAACTGGTTTGTATGCATATTTGTCGTGCAACTATGTCGAAATCCTTTACTAAATGCGATTTTACTCATAAAAAAATGATTGCTACGATCAAATAAGTAAACAACAAACAACATAGGTTTTAAGTAACATTAAAACAGACCAATAACAATATCGTAAAAAAAAAATGTCAATGGATAAGCAAAATCTTAGCTTTACAACTAGAGTTACAATTAAGAGGTTTTGTTTGAAGTAAATTGGCGTTAATTTGTACACTTGTAATTCTATAAGTAAATAAAATTTGTAAAAAGCGAGTGGGGTTGTTTTAGTTGATCATAATCGTAGAGTATGAATTGTGTTTGAGTACGGGTAACTTTATATATTGCAATGAGAAAATAAAGTTGTATGAAGAAAAAGTGGAAAACCAAGTTACACCTTGAAACTATGTAATTTCAGTTTGGCGTCTCGCGTCTTCCCTTTGTCGAACCCTTACCATGTCACGCCAAAACAACCATCGATCACCACGATGGTCGTTTTTAAGGCAAAGTAATAGCCTAGCCAACTAAGAAAGTTTTTTTCTCTCTTTTTACACTATTTGGACATTATTTAACGAAGGAGAGCACACACAAATTTTCTTTGCGGGTCGTGCGCATGCGGAAATTAAAAGTGGAAAGGGCTTGAACATCCACTCTCATTCACGGGTCTTTGCAAAAGTCTAAGTCGTCGACGCCTCTCCTGCTCCCTTTCCCATTACCTTTCCCCTATCCCTCTTCCTAGCATGGAAAACGTCAATTTTGGTATGAAATGACTACCTTTGTACGTAATTTGGTGATAGGTTGAGAGAGAAAGGACAAATTTTATCATTTAGGAAACCATGGCGGAAAGTTGCAAAGTTCAGGACGCCCCCCCCCCCCCCCCGACGGTCTCACAAATAAGCGTGACTTCTACAATGTTGTAAAAAACTATACATTTACGCTGTCATAAAAATAATGACGCGTACAGTACTAAATTGTCACAATGTTATGTAGAATATATCAATACCAGTAAGTGACGACTTTTGTTTTCGGACATTCGAACACTAGGAAATGTACAATAGTACGGAGAATCTTCACTACAAAACAAAATTTGACCTCTACACCGCGTATCGCTATTAGTGTTAATAACATTTTTTCCACTTAAAACATCTTTTCTCTGTACACACTTGTCCGATTTCCAAATGAAGACCGGCAATTGTAAGCTGAGAAACTTACCTTTCAATCGCAACCCTCGATATACAATTCGACGAGTGTGTAAGAACAAAAGGTGTTTTTAAGTGGAAAAAAAATATTAACACTAATAGCGATTGGTAGTGTTATAATCTCATGGGCACACCCTTTAATCACTTAATCGTTCCTCGAGAAACGTTATGTTTCCTGGAATAGTGTTTGCTCGAAATCCGAGGTAATGTAGTAAACTACTATACATCACTGTACTTTACCGTACAGTAGCAACTATCAACTCCGTAAGCCCATTAGCAAGGGCCACGGCCATCACTTGGGATGATTGCTCGCCTGACAAGCTAGCCCAATGAAACGCTGATTTCGGTTACTTTACTGGGAATGCCCTTGCAAATTGAAGTACGGAATCCAATGAATGTTCACCATGTGTGTGTTTCGTACTTCCCAATACGCGTAAATGAATTGGAGTTTCCAATTTCGCCGTTTCCACCATCCGAAATACAGAAATACCATAGTTCAAAAGTAGGTGACCGTACGCCCATACAATATGCCTATTGTACGCAAAACATACAAGATGCCCTTAAGACCCATATTGTATTGGCCGCAAAATGAAATAAAATAGGAACAGGGTTGAGTTGCACATCGATCGATAGAGAATTAAACGACATGTCTAAATTTTGAAAAAGAATAGGACAAAAAAATATTTCTGTGTGTTTTGAGGGACTTTTTATATAAACCGTCAGATTTGGACGATCGGATGGTCGCTGATCAAAGTTGGCGATTCAAAAAGATCACATGAAAAGCCCATAACACAAATTACGAAAGGACAATCTGTCATATTAGCGTCTGCAATTTTGAGGGCCACACTAAATAAAGCCTCAAATTGACCAACCACTGTTTTTTTTCCCACGGAATGTCATCCTACGCCGTGTCAGTTCGCTAAAAAATTTCGTCCGGCGGCGTGCGCTGTACTTTGATTTTACGTCAGATTCGGACGTTTGTACAGGAGTGTGCACGACGCACACATATACAGTATGCCTACGTTGCGCGAGTTTTGTGCCAAGTTTTGTGCGCCTACCAAAGGCCTACCATAAAAAAGCCTACTTTTGAACTATGAGAAATACCGAAATAGGCTAGATTATCCGCTTCAGAGTTGCTATGGAGACATCCCTCGGTGGGCACCCCGAAAAAATATTGTACAAAAATGTTAACTTTTAGGACTTTACAACACTGTTTCGTCCACCCAACCCCGTCAAGAATTACCGACGCGACGCCAATAACAGCATCTCTGACAGCAGGCCCGTGAGACACTGCCAAGGCGGCAGCACGTGGGAAGTCTGATGTGGATGGCCACGTGGCATTGCGCCAGTATTATTTTTTGTAAACGGGGATGGACCGTCGATGGGTGAACGGAACCGACCACGATATTTGGTGCTCAGGCTTTTTCGATCGGGTCCTTAAACTTATAAACTTTGTTATGTACTTTCTGGTCACTGGTTCCCGCAGTCTGCTGCCTGCTACTGTACTGTAGTAGTTGATAATGTCACACATCAAAGATAATTCTTGGCGCCGAATAGTATACTGATTCGGTTCGCCTGTCCACGCTAAAAAAAGGATACCGGCGCGATTCTACGTGGGCCATATCGAAAACGCGTGCTTCCCAGTTCCCGCCAGTTGGCGGGGTCTCGACGCGCGTTGGTGGTAGCAGAGTCGGTACGGATGCAAACTGTTGGACGGGGCTCGGTGGACACCCCTCAAAACCCCGTAAGTTCAGAAAGTGTGCACTTTCATACGACTTTTCTCGAGTAGGCACACACAGCTTGGGGTGTCCATGTAGCAATTCCATCCACTTTTAAATGTCAGTACGGTAACGCTGCTGTAAGTTTTCAATCTTTCGGTTACCGTACCAACCGAAGCCGTACTGCTCAGTGGATTCACAGCGCACTTTTTAGCAGCGACAGGTGCGGGTATGAAGCTCTCGGCAGTTGCATCGACCTCGCTCTAGCGGAAGGGGAGGGCACGGGAGCGGAACCATGGAGGACTCATACGCCAAGGAGGTCCATGAGGTTGGGACCCACACCTTATTATGGATCACTTTTCTGTCAACTGTCGTGGTGTAGCGTACCTCGATCTACTAATCTTGTAACAAGGCTGCATGTTATAATGGAATCTGAAATCTGGCAGATCTCAATTTAGGAGCAAGTCTTACATGTAAACTGACGAGTGCACTAAGAAGACGATGGTTTTATGGGAAATCTGGGCGTGAAAATAAAATGTTCTGGACAGGTTCTAGTCAGGTTCTAGTCAGGTTCTAGTCGGGCCTGTTGCCTGGCAGTGTCAGAAAAAAGAGCACTCTGTCTATCGTGTGTACACAATTGCTACATGAAGTGGAATACAGGGAATATTTTTTGGGGAATTGCTTTTTGAAGCATTGTAATCTAGCTTCTTTCTGGCATTTGGTTATGATGTTTGTAGCAGAGTACGTCAAATTAGGCATGTAATCCTGCATTAAGGATAAGTGGCTGAGTCTGGGCAGGGGATCTGCTAGTACTGTCTCCAAGATTCATTAGGCAGAAGCACAGATTCACATGTGATGATCTGGAAGTTGTACTGGTTGACTTGGGAACCTCTGATCTTGCTCGGCAACAATTTATAAAGTCAATTCTGCCTGTAAACACATCTGGACCATTAATGACCTGCTCGTTTTTTATTCACAAATTGTCGATTTTTTGTTGCGTGACCCTTTGACGAATGGTGTAACGACGGCTAAATGTATCATCATTATACTTTTAGTGCATCTCGTTCAGAGGACAATGGTACTGTCCTGAGAAGATCACGGTCACCATGATATTTGTTCGTTCAGATTTTTGCATGGTCAAGTAAGTTAGAGAGAGAGGACCAATGCAAAACCACAGCGTGTCCCGTAAGCAATAGAGTGTATTCTATAGCCATGAAATTGTACCCAGCCATGAAAGCATTGAATCAGTGAGCAGAACTGGAGTCGGCGCTTCGACTCTTCACTCACGAACATGCACATGTTAAATGTCCTTATTTACTGAAAGAGGTTTTTTTAAGTTCACAAAACTATGAACCCTGAAGAGAAAGAAGCAAAAAAACACATTACCCATAAGCCCACAGACTTAAGGTATACCACGAGTTTCAAGAGCCTCAGGAGGAAGAACAGGAAAAAGGGCTATAAAACATGTCTGTCAAGATTGTTGATCGACAAAGCAGATATCATAACAAGTTGCGTGATTAAAAACCTTTGTGTCTAATAAAATTGTTTGATTTCTTTGGGCCATTCCCAATCAACTGTAGCAAGGATCGGTCATGAATTCAAAAGCAATGCAAAACAATATAAATTGCTGAAGTCGATAACTTGTCTCTCTTCAAGCACCGGTCAATCTGAGGACAGTGTCATTCTATTTGGTTGACACTTCTATGAGAAGTGTCAGTTATCAGAAGGTACCAGAAGGGATGGGCTCACGTACACGTTGCCTATCTTTGTTGTTCTCTTTGGTACCATAGGACAAGACAAACAGGTATGTTGTTTCTTTTGTTGAAGGTTTCTCTTGATGCCACATACTGATAGTCGATTGGAAATAAACAACTTGAAAAGTGTATGAGACCCTCGTTTAGTTCATGACTTCTTAAATCATCAGTTTTCCATGACAAGAACTTCCAAATGCTCGTTTTTCCCTCATCAAACTGATTTAATAACAAAATATATTACTTTCCTTACGCTTCTGATGGGGATATGATCCTCTAGCTTATATTTTTTTTTCAAGCCAGTAGGGTCTAATGCATATCTGCCATTCACATCTCATAAAGAGGTTTGTTCCTGGTTGGTAATGTGAATGGTTGACAACAACAATTTACTTGTTAAATCATGAGTATTTCTGAAGCTGACTACTTGCTAGATGCCGTTTGGTTTTCTTGTCCTCTTGCTAAATATCAATTTCTTTCATTTTGGAACTACAATGTTGCCTAATGAGTGCCAGCGTTGGCGATTGTCATTCGATAAACTTCAAACAATTCACTAAAGATGGGCGATTCATGGTTTAAACAAGTCTATGGACTAGTGGCTCATTGTTCTCTGACAGGTAGATTGGCAGTAAGCCGTTGAATGAATGTCCTTGGCGAGCAGATTGTCATGCAACTTTTGTTTGAAGCTTAGTTTTGTCCTGTTTTCTAAGTTAGCACTTGGACCATCTCTGCACGAAACTTTAAGATGCTTCTCTGCTCAATGACCATTCCTGCAATTTGTGGGTGTTCATGGTTCCCCTGAAGGTTCTGGACTTCTTCAATGTGGATGTCAGCCGTGGTCTTGACGATGGACAGGTGACTTAACTCATTTCTGGGTTCTCTCCCTTTGCTGTCCACTTTGGAATTCAGCAAGTATCAATGTAAAGAAGAGCAAAGGGGAAGGCGAGGAAGTTTATGTTCCATTATGTCTATTCATCATTTGCGGGAAATTATATTCAATCTGAATTTTTCACTGAAGCTGAGCAGTTATATTGCTCTTATTCTGCACTTGAAGGCTTATCATCCTGAATTTGTTGACGTGGTTCACTGTTGACTGTAGGTTTCCACAGCTTGCTGTAAAAATATTTGAGCTGCAAGATCTTTGTGCATGCCCTTGCTCACCTTTTCTTTTATTCGTGTGTTGATCTGGCCAGGTGGCAAAATACCGTGCTCTGTATGGCACGAATGGTGGGTAGACTCTTCAATAAAATATTTCTACAGACATGGTATTTGCTGAATGCATGTTTTGTTTGAACGTGTATACATGTCTGTGTTATGCGTGGTCAAAATAAGCAATGTTTTCAGCTTTACTTCAACTGCACATTTTTACCTTGCTTTGAATAACACATGAAGCTGTATTAGCCCTTCACATGAATTATCATATCGATCTGTAAGGCATGTACAAAATCGGCCTTCTCTAGTTAAAGATGGCTTCTGAAACTTTAAAATGTTTAAGCAAGAGTCTGATACATGTTTTCCTGGAATGGAAAAGTGTGCGTTTATCTGATGTTTCAATTATGCTATTGAAAGCCAAGCTGTATTCCAAGGATACTGACTGATTGATTGTTGTCTCCGTATGTTCATTGGGGACCCTTGGAATTTTCAACAGAACTTCCACCGGAAGAAGGTATGATGCCATCTTCCAGAGTTGAGCCTGCCCGTCCTAGTTTTTCAACAGTTGACAATTTGTTCCTCTTTTCTGGGAGAATTTTAGGAGGATGTGGTAGTTTTTACACGTGCTCCACATTGCATTAGTATTGACCCATGCACTGATTCACCTTCATTTTTTAAACTGAACATTTCAGGGAATATCACGTGCAAACCTGTTCCTAACATTGTTTTGCGCTTTTCAATGCATTTCCCAACTCAACCCGATTCCCTTCTTCTGGGATTCTTATTGGGATTATTCAGGCACACCATTCTGGAAACTTGTCTTGAAGCAATTTGATGATCTTTTGGTAAAGATCCTCATTGTTGCGGCTGCAGTCTCCTTTCTTCTAGCAGTTGCCAATGGGGAAAGTGGAGCAACGGCCTTTTTAGAGCCTTTTGTGAGTAACTTCCAGTAGCAGTAGACCAAAACTAGCCATTTTATGCATACGACAATCGGGCACGCTTTCACCGGAGTTGGTCTGGGATCTTTGTCAACCTTAATAGGTCTTTTGTTTTTGTATTTCTTGTGCGAACTTATGTATTTATCAATAGCTCTTCAGTAGTTGACAACGGTATGCACGAACGCGGGCTTGAGAAGTGAATTTCGCTTTAAGGTAGCTTATTTTCATTCATAGTGAGCGATTGTTTTCCATATAAAATCTGCAGATACTCACAGCATTTGAGTAATGTGAGTAATTTTTTTGTCTGACTTGTCTAGTAAATGTCACCATTCTGCCATCCGCAGTATAACTGTACGATTCTAGCTGTAGGACCAGCCTCATAATTCCACATAACCACAGGGTCCTATTGTTATTTGTGATCGAAGACTATGTGAAAACTCTGACACATCTCTCATTCATCCTCAATTCTATGTTGTAGGAGTAGGAATAGAGTTGAGAGTCGATTGTCAAGAACACGAGCTTTCCAGTCAGTCTTGTTTTTGATTTACATTGAAATGTTGTTTGAGATGGGGTGGATCAATTCGGATTGCAACCTCATGCTTTCAAGATATGAAAGGAAAAGCTATCCACTAAGGATGCCCCTGAACTGTAACCAAAAAAACTATGAAAGAAAGAGCTATCAACTTAGGATGCCCCTTAACTGTAACCGAATAAACTAAGTCTCCATTTTTTCCTCTTAATTGAGGGCTGAATCAGATCTAGATCCTTGTGTGCGAATCATTTACTGTTGTCAGGCCATGTTTCGCAGCGCAAATGGTGTTTATTTTTGAAAAGCGTCCGTAAAATCATTGTAATGGAAGCATCAAAATGCTTTTGTTTTTTTCCTTTCTCTTCAAATGGTCAAAAAGCCCAAAGTCCTCTTAGTCAGGTGGAACTAGATCAGTTCATAGTTAAACGACTGCTAGGATATTCAGCTTTCACCCCTTATCTTGGGTTTGTTGAATTCGCCTTTGAAAAAGAAAACCTCCTTGGCTAGCCATGAAAATTCATGACCACATCTAATTTTTTTTTTTTTTTATGGAGGCTTGAACCTTGATTGATGTACAACAATTTTTCAAAAAGAGGTACATATCACCAACAAGAACTTGAAGTTAGGTTGCAAAGTATGTATGTTCACTACACTTGAAAGGCTCTTTGGTAGTAAGAATAATTGTTATTTGAAGGAAGAGACCATCTGTGCCATCGTTTTCATGCATATTTCTTGCCCTTCAATTGCCTTGGCAGGTTATTTTGCTGATTCTTGCCGCTAATGCGGCCGTAGGAGTAATCACAGAAACCAATGCCGAAAAGGCAATTGAGGTAAATTTTGTTGCATTGGCTTCACACAGGTTCTTATCATTCCTTACTGACTGTTGGTGTTTTTTTTTTATTTCTACGTCAAGAATGTTGTGTGTTTTTGGAAATATGAAAACACTTTCCCAGTGTTCTTGTCTTGTGGCCTTAGTCTTAATTGCTAGGGTGATTCAATCCTAGCGTCCCTCTGTTGAATGAATTGCTGAAAGCTCTCTTTTGTTTGTGATTGGGATTGCAGGAATTGAAGGCGTATCAAGCAGATGTGGCAACTGTACTCAGAAATGGTATGGCGAGGCAGAAATAGACTTGTTTCTTCAGTCAACTTCACTCTTTTCAAGGGCGCTGTATCATATTGACCTCCATGTGTCAATTTCTTTTTCATGTAGTTATGACTGCTGAAAAAGTGCTTATGACTCATCAAACTTGCCGACTGTTACTATTTTGTTTTACATCTTTTACCACTAGATCATTAACTTTATTCTTTCGTTTCACTGTCATCGGTCATTTCCACTTGTTGTGGTTTGCATGGAAGATATTTTTTCTCTATCTCGTGCATATCCATGTTGTATGAATACAATTCATGCTGTAGCTTTAGCATTTGTCATTTTGTCCCATTTTATCTTCTCAGATTGTCTTTTTGGGAATTGATTTCACTGAATTCCTTGATGGGACTGCTGGTTACGCAGGGCGCCTGTCAATCCTTCCTGCAAAAGAACTTGTTCCTGGGGATGTTGTGGAAGTTGTTGGTGAGTATCTTCCTTCATGAATCAAAGTCAGTTGCTGGTCAGTATGTGTGTTACAAGATGTCACCGAAAGCTAAGTCTGCTAAGCTGTCAGCTATTTGTCTGTATGTATGTCAAGGCTCTCATTTATTTGCTCAGGTGGGCAGAGTCAGGTCTCTTTGCCTTTAATGTTCCAGCTGATTTTTTCTTTCTGACTCTAGAAATGTTCTGTGTCTCAATTTCCTTCCAGTGGGTTGCAAAATTCCTGCGGATCTCCGTTTAGTACAGCTTATAAGCCGACAATTGAGAGTAGACCAGTCCATCCTCACTGGTGAGAGCAGCTCTGTGAACAAAGGGTTGGAAGGCACGACTACTTTGAAGGCAGTCTATCAAGACAAAACAAGCCTGCTTTTTTCGGTATGTTGGGCCTCTAAATCAAGTAGGCTGTAGTCAGTGATTTGGGCAACTTTGTGTCATATTTGACTTTGAGTACTCATGGCTTTTTAGTTTCTTCTTCTTGGTGCTATAAACGTGCTCTATTCCGTACAAATCTCTTCGAGTCTCTTGAAATGAAGTACTGACTATTGGCTATGGTGGTCGGTGCTTTATCTTTAGTGGATGTGGAGGTCTGTTTGCAGGGCACGGTGGTAACAGTCGGGCGAGGAAGGGCCGTTGTTGTGGGCACGGGAACGAATACAGCAATTGGGAAAATACGCGATGCAATGACTGAATCGGCAGATGTGGGTAGCAAGTCGTTTTATTGTATTTATTCTTAATCTTTCTTTGGTGATCTAAGAATCTCAGTTTGTTTGGGTGTCTAAAAGATTATCAACTTGTGGATATGTTGGGGCTCCAGACATTCTTGTTGCTGGAGCATATGATTTTTGTGTTATTTGGTATACCGAGAACCCTGTTGTTAACAAAAAAAAAAAAGGCTTGATGCTCCTCTGTGCAGGAAATGACTCCCCTGAAAAAGAAGTTGGATGAATTTGGTACCTTCCTCTCCAAGGTGGGCTTGCAGTCATTATTTCCTCATTTTACTGCGGCGTGATGTAGTGATGAATTCTTTATATTTATTTAAGGTGTTGATGGTATTGCAAGGGGCAGACGGGCCATGTATGCACTTTCACCTTTCGGACCTTGTCTCATATTTTACTATTTGTAATGCAATCACAGTATGCTGATGTCCATTCTTGATGCTTTATCAGCTTTGAAGCAGTTGCCTGAAATTTTCTCTGATTCTATTTTTGTCAAAATAGTCAAAGCTATTTATGATAAATGACCATTTCTGGTAAGTTTTGGCAGGTTATTGCTGTGGTTTGTGTGCTCGTATGGGTGGTAAACATTGGACACTTCAGGGACCCGGCTCATGGGGGACTCCTCAGAGGGGCCATCTATTATTTCAAGGTTCGGTTGTTTCTCATTCTGGACATTTCTTTTTATTTTGAAACAGCTTTTCTGTCATTGAACTCAGTTTGGATCACAAGTGCATAAGGTGCCCATTGGGGCCTGCTGATGCGATAGTATGTAGCAAAATAGTTCCTAGACAAAAGGTATGTGAACTAAAGGTGTTTACACAAGACTTAGTTTTTGCTCAAGTCAACATGTTGTGGACCACTCTCTCTTTACAAAAAACACCGCACGTTTGTCCAGACTAAATAGTTGAAGTGTGAATGATCGCGTTTTCAGCACCCACCATTGAGTGTAGTCTTGTCACCTTTGTGGATTGCTCACCAGAAGATAATCGTATATAAGGATAATCAGCCAAAGAGAAGGATATTTACATGGTAAAATGCCCCTATTATCATCTTAACAGTTACCCTACAGCACTCCTCATCTGTGGATATGCCCTTTGGCTGCACAAGAGTGCTTTAAACAAGTCTGAAAAAGAGCAATTGTCTCTCGAACTCCTGCTCATTTCAATAAGCCGAAGATAAGCTAGCATCTGGTTGTCAGAGATTCCGTGCTTTCTAACTTAACTCGTTAATGGAAATTTAGCTTGTATCGTTTTCGACAATAGTGTCTTGCCAAATTACATTCAGTTTCCTTTTCCTTCTGCTGTTGTGCTGGTTTTCCAGCTCAACGCCCAGCTCTCATTTGCAATTTAATGATTCACAGCAACGTTGTTTACAAAAGCTTATCGATATATGTATTGTAGATGGTAAAAAAGCGAAATCTCTTTTGATTATTACAAACACTTTGGCTCGATTAACTTATTGTGGCGATGTAATCGCTTTTGTAATGAACACTATTGAAAATGTTGCCAGTATTTGTACTAGGATTGGAGAAATTGAAGAATATAAGTGGACATGTCTATGGGGTCAGATTGCGGTGGCATTGGCGGTGGCGGCAATTCCCGAGGGCCTCCCGGCAGTTGTCACTACGTGAGTCTGCAGGCTGGCATTGCCACACACGGGGAATTATTAGCAGCCAGTGTAGTCCACTTTTTTTTTTTTTTTTTTTTTTTACTGCTAGCCTATTCCAGCATCAGAACAAGACCAGGATCCAATGACATTTGGTTAGGCTAATGAAGCCGATCATAGAGGAGCCTGAGGATCTGCTTTCTCTTTTCTCCAGCTCCTGCCATGGCGTTTCTGCAGCATTACACCAGTTCCTCTTTTTTGTCCAATGTTTGAGCTGCCAAGAGACCTCTGTCAGACAGGCAAACCATTTGCTATCCCTGTTTGCCTTATGTCTAATGAGCATTCACAATTGTAAATTTCCATATCTTATGCAATGGAATTTACGCTTGTCTGGTAAGGTCTGCACAAAAATCTGATTTTTCTGGTTTAAGTCCAATAGTATTACATACCGCTCAATATTCACACAGCTTGAGGACGAATGCACATTTTTTTTAGTCAAATGCGTCTTTGTCCAAAACCTTCAGTATGGTGTGCCTAGATCCTTTGGGCTTTGCTATGGTACTTCTCTCTTCTGAAGTTTTTCTAGTTAACTCACACATGTTATGAACAGCCCTTTTGTTCTTTTGTGGTCTTGGGTTTGGTACTTCTCACTTCTGAAGTTTCTCTGGTTAACTCACAGATGTTATGAGCAGGTACTTGTTCAGCAAACTTGCAGCTCCGCAAATCTTGCTGTGTTTAGTATAACCACACTCATCCTTCAAAATTCACTAGGGGATGTCATGCAATAAATTAAATTGCAACCATTAATCTGATCGTTAATCCTTACATAATAAGGCATGTTAAAGCCTTATTATGGCTGTTACCATACGGCAAGGATTTTCTTGAAGTGATTGCATATGTTCTATTGTGGAAAGAAGCTGAGGATTGGGCAGAATGGGAGCAGCTGTTTGGCTCTGGGAACAAAAAAGATGGCAAAGATGAATGCCATTGTGCGTTCTCTGCCGTCAGTGGAGACTCTTGGATGCACCACTGTCATCTGCAGTGACAAAACTGGAACTCTTACGACAAACATGATGTCGGTGCAGAAAGTATGTTTTCTGCTAACTTTTATTTCTGCTCCCTGCAATTGCTTTCCAAACAGAAGTCATTTTGAAATAAAAAACAATTATGATTGGGGATTATTTGCCTTTCCCTTCTGTATGAAAGACCTGCTATATACACTCATGTATGATGCATGTGTCGGCAGTCTTTTGCAGCCGCACAAGGCCTTCAAGAATTCTCCCCTGGGCCTTGTGACAATCAGACTTTCTTTACAATGTTTGCGTGCACCAGATGTAGCTCCTTGCTGTTAGCATGGTGAAGGCAATGTTTCAGAAGTCCACAGAGATGAGCTTTTTTTGCCCTGTTTGCAGGCTGCTGTGCACTGTTTCTGGCATGCTCTTCTGCTAAACTGTATTGAGGGTGATGTGCCGTTTTGGATGGGGCTGGCAGGTTTGTACTGTGAGAAGTACCAGTCCTTCCCCAGTTCTGGAAGAGTTTGATGTCGGAGGAACCACATACGCCCCTGAAGGACGTATTTATCGCCAGGATAAATCAACGGTATGGATTAACATGTAGACAGACTAAAGGTTTTTATTGGGACTGTTGAAACTTACATGCAGTGTAAAACGTCGTCCAAGGTTCAGTCTGTCACTATTTAGTTGTGTTTGGCTGCACAATGTACTGCCCTGTGCTTTTTTCCTTCGAATACCACTCATACGGAAAGGCTTTAACTGTTTGCACTTGCAAAATGATGGGCTCAGGTGGAGCTTCCAGCAGATGTCCCGTGCCTCCTTCATGTTGCCATGTGTTCGGCACTTTGCAACGACGCCACCGTACAATATGAGGCAGAACGGGGTGTTTATGAGAGAATCGGGGAGTCCACTGAGGTGGCACTGAGGGTTTTGGCCGAAAAGGTAGACACAATCCGCTGTCACTCGTTTCGTTCAAAGAGATTCCAAGGGTTTGAAGAGGAATGGTAAAAAAATTTGCTTGCTGTAGTTTTTTCGAAATATGTGTAAATGCTGATGTATTTGTTCACTAGTCTCAGCTTTTCTTGAGCATTTTCACCTATGGACTTTTAGGTGATCCTGAAGCATTCTCGCAAAAAGAATGTTTTGCTTCTTCCTCGTCGTTCAAGTTTGGTTTTACTGTTCCTTCTGCAATGTTCAAACGACCTAGCCTGTGCTGAACTACACCAGTAGCCTTCTGTAAATGTGTTCCGCCAATTCACGTTGTTTATGCTGTGAATGGTCCATTTGTGCTTCACCTTAGAGTGCAGAAATTATTAGTGCAAATGTGAAATCTTTATCAATGATTCTAGTTTAGGATCAACTAGCCTGGATGATTTTTGGCCTCTTCTGCATTTAGTGTTACTAATATTTCTCATGGTCAAAGGCCGAAAAGGTAAAACAACAGCACCCAGTTAATGTGTTATCTCTAACAGCAATTTAATGTATAGTCCGCTGAATGCAATATTGTTCTCATGGCTGGGTATTGTTTGCATAGCAGGTTGGAAGTCTATCACGTTGAACATTTCAATGGAAGATGTTATTAGGAACACTGCAATTATACCTTTTTAGATGGGCAGTACCTTCTAACTGTTATATTTAACCAAAAGTAAAATATTTTCGCATTCAGGTGGGGCTGCCTGGTTTTGACTCGATGCCGAATGCTTTGACAATGCTCAGTCGAACGGAGAGAGCCTCTTACTGCAACCATCACTGGGAACAGCATTACCAGAAGGTGGGCTTATCATGAGCAATTTCTGACCTGTTACCAACGCTAGCACGTTTGTGCTGAAGAAACACGCGAGTTAGAATACGATGAGAAAGAATATGAAACTACTTTTTGCTGTTTGCAAACTAGTGTTTGACAGAGCTCTGTTGAATATTCACTGCTTGTTTCAGCGAATGACGTTGGAGTTTTCAAGGGATCGCAAGATGATGAGTGTTCTGTGTGCACACAAAGCTGAAGCTGTGCTTTTTGCAAAGGGCGCACCAGAGTCGATCTTGAAACGTTGCACGCAAACTAAGTGCAATGATGATGGGACTGTGTCTGAACTCACAGATGAAATTCGAAGGGATATTCAAGAAAAGACAACGAGGTATAGCAACATAAACTATGATGCATGTACTTGTTTGATTTTCATTCCTTAGTTGGTGGATTCCATGGTTTCTCCTTTATCAATGTTCATCTCTGCTCTTGCAGTTACATTTTTTTCATTTGTTTGATGTTTCTCAACCCACTGTCCTTTCTATCTATTTTTCATTGTCAGTTGCATTTCTCACTTTCTGTTTCTCAGACTTATTGTTTCACACTTTCTCACCTTTTGCAACTTTTCATGGACTCTGTTTCAGGACTATTTTTCCTTAATTTTTCTGTCTCTTTTTTTTTCATTATAGCTGCATGCGGCAATATTTCCGTGTGCTTTCTAGTTCTGACTGTTTGCCTCAATACTGGTTGCAGTTATGGGCAGAAGGAAACTTTGCGGTGTCTGGCACTTGCGTACAAACTTTTGCCGAATGATCGGCAAGTGATCAGCGAAGATGACGAAAATGATCTCGTCTTTTTGGGTCTGGTGAGCCTCTTCCCTGTCTTCACCACTTCCCAACGTGGACCAAGTTTTCTGGTGGAATCGTTTTTCCCGTGATAAAGGGAAGTGACACGATTTTACATGAATGAGAGGAGCAAGTTTTTTGTCCAAGTTTACCATAAACTTTGAAGCCTTGTATTTAGAATAACAGCATTAGGCGCATAACCAGGCGAGTTTGTATCTCTTTACCAGGTTGGTATGTTGGATCCTCCTCGCGAGGAAGTGAAGGCTGCCATTGACACGTGCAGGACAGCTGGAATCCGGGTCATCGTGGTTACCGGGGACAACAAGGTGAGAATTTGAAAATGTAGTACTGTAGTTTTTCCTGATTTTGCTGATGTGACTATCATCCTTGTCAGTTCTCATTGGGAAAGTTATTGCTCATATCATTTTGGTTTTTTGCACTGGGTTTTCTTCACTGTTTTCAATCGAAATTAAATTGAATCTATCCGGCTCTTTTTATGTGTATTGTTCTGCATCTCCCAGAGCAGTTAATAATATTTCACACCTTGTTCTTTTTTGCCTGAATATGTTTGTGTTTATTTGTATGTTTGGAGCTGAGGCTGGAATAGGCGACAGCTGAGTCTGTTTGCCAGAGGATTGGAGCTATCGACCTTATGAATAGCTCATCGGGCACGTCTTTCACAGCCTCGGAATTTGAGGAGCTTACACCACAGCAGCAGTCAGTGGCAATCCGCCACTTAACACTGTTTGCCAGGTATGTACGGCTGTTTTTTTTTCTGTTTTCGTGGGTTGAAACTGTCTGCTGGTTATTTCTCGGCTAGTATCGTTGGAGCCCATGAAAGAGTTCCATTTACTGTAGTATTTGGCCCTTGTATCCGAGTTTTCCTTTTCCGTTTGTTTTTCTAGGGTTTTGTCTGTTTATGCTCGATATTCAATGTCACACATCAGAAACTGATATTGTGGCGCCTTTCTTCACGAAAGAACTAAGCTAGCAGATGTGATAGGTGGAAGGATCCACGCAGGAACTCTGTGACACAGGGAGCCTGTCAGGACTATGGTGAAATTTGGGGATCGACTGAAATTTGTAAATTTTTCATACCCTTTTTGTACGAAAGTACAAATCTTGGTCGACATCCCGATGTTTCATCCTAGTCCGGATAGGCTTACTGAGGAAGCAGGCAGGTTCGTGGTTTGTATTGTGAGGATTCTTGTGGAAGCTGTAGCTGGGGAGATATGGGGTGGATATGGGGTTGTCAGAGTGGAGCCTTCACATAAAAGCATGCTGGTGGATGCTCTCAAGGCTAATGGAGAAGTGGTGTGTACTCAGAACCACATTTGTTGGGTCAAATCTTTTTATAATAACATGAAGCCAACTATGGTGAATTTTCTGCTTGAAAGACAAGTCTTAGGAATGGACCACCCCGAGAATGTCGTTTTTTAAAAGACTTGTATTCCATATCCTACACTGATGGTTGCAAAACATGACAAGGGAAAACCTGGAGGTGTTGGAGCAACATCAGGCAGTTGGAGCATAGTTGGAAGGTAGTTTGTTCCAGGGGAGGAATGCGTAGGAAATTGAGACAAACCATTATTTCTGTCATTGTTGATGTGTGCTGTGTAAGAGGAATGCCAGGTGGCGATGACAGGCGATGGAGTGAATGATGCCCCTGCTCTAAAAAGGGCCGATATCGGCATTGCCATGGGCTCAGGCACTGCAGTCGCAAAGGTAAGACTGGATGGAGGCCAACTTGCTATGTCGAGCACAATCATAATGCTATAAACATAATTACATTTGCTGTTTTATAATTTAATAAACTCTGAAGTGTTTGCTTTTGTGGTTCAGGCTGCGTCGGATATGGTTCTTGCCGACGACAATTTCAGCTCAATTGTTGCGGTATGTATCTAGGCATCGGTGCTATTTCGGGTTGGGAATATGTGGACCAAGCAAGCTTCAGTGACCAGCTTTGCAGTTTTTGTTGTTCAGAGCTACTGCATCTCATCCTTGCGTTACAGGTTATGTGAAAGGATAACAAACAGTTAGTCATCACAGCTTTTCGTTTGTTTATGGTTCTTGACTGTTTGTCTGTTTTGTGATGATATCTGCACCTGTGTGTTGAATCAGCACAAACCATGCTTTCTTTTTCCAAAACTTGAAATTGAAATGGAATCTACAATTGAGTTGTATGCCTGTAGTGACAGCAATGTGGATGAGGCTGTGGACCAGGCTGTTGCAGAGGGAAGGGCCATTTACAACAACATGAAGCAATTTATCCGCTATATGGTGTCTTCCAATATTGGGGAGGTCGTATGCATCTTTGTTGCAGCAGCCTTGGGGATGCCAGAAACCCTTATCCCAGTGAGTTTGAACCCAGCATTGGCACTTTGGGAAATTATAGATGCGGAATTTACTCGTATTACTATGAATAAGCGAAGTTATCGCATAAAAAATGTTGCTATTGGATTTTCAAGGTCGTGGTATTGATAAATACCAATGTTGGCTGTGGTTTTAGCACTGACATTGTCTCGTCCCACTTTTTATTTCTGTAATTTACACTGGAGAACCATTAGGAGCATATCTATTCCCGCTTTTGACCAGCACTTTTCCGTTGTCAGGTGCAACTTCTCTGGGTGAATCTTGTGACTGACGGCCTCCCAGCCACGGCCCTCGGCTTCAACAAGCAGGACCGTGACGTCATGAAAGTACAACCGCGCAAGGTACAGAGATTGAAACACCGAAATAGTGTTGCCAAGCAAGGATGTGATGTCAACCACCATAATTAGTGTGGACAGACGAGTAAAATGGATAAGCAGGTAATATAGTTCATTTCAAAGTTATAATTCCCCCACAAGGCATGCACATTGAAGCTGCACCAAAATTGGTTTTGTCAGGAAAGGATGCGAATGTCAGGGAAGACCATTCACCATCATTTGTGTGGATGGACTAATAGTATTGGGGGTCTGATGGTAGTAAAGGATTCAGGGATACAAAAGGAGGGCCTATGTGCATGCTTGTTATCCAAAGACCCTCAGGGTCCATAATGACAGTTGTGTATACTAATTTGTGTGTGAGCCTGAAGAAGTTACTTAAAACTGGTATGGTGGATTGTGTAGTAATTTGTCAGAAAGAGCAGGACCTATTGAGAATGCATGTGAAGTGGGCAAGAAGTGATAGCTGCCTAGGAGAGAACTGAATTTTTCCTTTGGTGGAGCCTTGGATACAACTGTTTAATGGACATTTTACAGTTTGGAGCTTTTGCTTTTGGGAGATGCAGGTAGATGATCCCATTGTGAATGGTTGGCTTTTCTTCCGGTACCTTGTGGTTGGAGGTGAGACTGCTTTTTTGTCATGGGTGGGAATGGTTAAGGTGACGTTATGGGCAAAATTTTTCAGGTTTCAGCTGAATTTTTTCAGTTTCAGTTGAGTTTGAACAGCAGAAGAGTTAGTCACCTTGAGAGATGCTATAGTGCTGTCCCATTTGATGCAAATCACCCTGTGAATTTTGTGAAGTGTGTAAAGATGTCGGAGGTTATGTGTAGCTTTTACACGTCTCTTTTTAGAATGTACCAATTTATGAAAAGTCTGAAGTCTTTCTTCCTCTGCACGTCAATTGAGCTGTTTTTGTGAAGGATCTGAAGGGCGGCAATTACTGTGAATCGAAGTCTATCAGCCTCTATCTGGAAGCTTTGTTTATTCTTGGAAATGATTATTGTGTTTTGAAATTTGTCATTGAGGACCTCTGTTTGAATCTTTCCTCACTAATAGCTTGAGAACAGCAGAATTACTAGGTCAGCAAGATTTTTCACTTATTTCAGTGTATCCATTAAATTCTAGCCATCCAGGTCACTTCCCTTTTCAAGGTCTTCAAAAACCTTAAAAAAAAAATTATAAGGCAAGTCCCGCCTCTGACAAGCATGTCTGGCTTGCAGTCTATGTGGGCCTGGCCACTGTGGGGGGCTTCGTCTGGTGGTATCTGGGATATACGAGAGGGCCCGGCATTACCTGGAAGCAACTGGTGAGACATTGTCAGAAAACTTTGGAAAGCCTTCAAAAAATTCTGAGAAAATCCTGAAAACCATAGAATACCATGAAAACGGTTGTAAAACTCCCTGCGGAGAGGTTTTAAGTTTTAATGTCGTCGTGAATTTGAATCTCAGGCTTGTCATGTTCAGAATCGGTATTCTTTCATCGCAGTCATGCGTGAATTCGCAGATGGAAACCTGAAATAAGATAGAAAAAGGTGGAGAAGGACAGCATTTTCCATGTTGTTTTCATGACAGGAAAAGATATGAGAAGTGTTGTTGTCGGAGTAGTAACCGGTGAAGATGTGTTGTGGAAGGTAACAGACGGCATTTGACAGCTGTGTTGAGGATCAAGAAAAATACTCGTGCAAAATATTTACGGATGTGGCGCCGAAAACTATTTCCATGAGTGTGTTGGTGGTAGTGGAGATGTTCAATGCCCTCAACAATCTTAGTGAAAACCAAAGCTTGCTGTAAGTTGCCCAAAATCCTTTAAAGTAAAACACGTCATCATTTTTTGCAATACATAGCTGATGGCAACAGGTCGAGTATACCAAGGAAATTTGCGACACCCTTTGACAGTGTTTTTTAACAACTTCGTGCTTTGAATTGAAGGCTTTGCTACGGATTAATGTTGGACAAAGTCAAAGAACTTGGTAATTTTTAACACACGTATGGAAATGGTGGGAACAGAGTGTTGCCTCCCTGGAGCAATCCATGGCTGCTGGCAGCCATTGCTCTGTCCATGGCCCTCCACTTTCTCATTTTATACGTCCCTCCACTTGCAGCAATGTTTTCGGTGAGAAGCAATAAACTGAGCCCATTTCTTCACCATCTTTCTTCATTTTTTTCTACCTCAGCATTGCTATTGCACTTTTTTTAGCCTGGATGTGAATTGCAAACTTTGATAAAGCCAAATAGTCATGGTGAATTTGTTGTCCAAATCGTCTTGTTGTATGGCGTTATAATATCAACGTTTGCGGCTTCCTCCCGTATTTGTTTGACGATTCAAGGTGTGACACTTCAAAGCGATTCAAGGATTACTACTACACATGGTATAACACTAAATAACGAGGGCTTAACAATAAAAAACGATTGAAGGATTACTAATGAGCGAAATTGAAGGATGAACACTAAACAAGGGAGTAAGTGTGTTTTGGTTGCAACTTGCAGGTGGGACCCTTGTCTTGGCACGAATGGCAGGCAGTGGTCTTCCTCTCCTTCCCGGTGAGCCCTCTGCTGCGTCTCTCTCATGTTCTTGTAGAATGACGATGGGAATACTGGAAATACTGAATTAGGTGCCAGCTCATTTTCCATAGTGTGTTGTTGAACCAGCCAACTGTTGTATATTCCTTGTATTCTCTTGTATTTTTTTGTGTCCTACTTTCTTGTTGACTTGAAGTTTTTGTTTTGTTTTTGTTTCTCGCGTGGCAGGTGATCCTGCTGGACGAGGTTCTAAAGCTGCTGTCGCGGCGCTACTCTGGTAGCTTCACCCGCCTGCTTGCCAAAGTTGGTCCATTCAGCCTACGGTGTAGCTCGTGTGGGGGTAGGAGGGGCAGGGAAGCCAGGGGAAAGTGTGGAGGAAAATTTCTTTACTGTATACTTAAGTGTCGGGTTGCTCATTGGCTCGGTTCTCGAAACTGGGAAAATGTATCCACAATGGGGCTCTCATTCCATTTTACGTCAATTGAGACTGGTTTTACGCAGCCCATAGCTATTAGTCTTTGACGTTTTTTGGCCAACAATCATAAACTAGTGCTAATAATACTATTTAAGAAGTGGACTATAAGCTGCTGTGTTACGTACACTGCATTAGTACTATTGATACTAATTTCTCATCAACAGCGATGGGCAGTGTAGCTTCCGTCCGTCCATCTGGACTGTTCCGGGACATTTTGCATGGGCGAGTCTTTCCCTCCACCTGACAGCGGTGGCTGGTTCTTTTGGCTGTGTGTGCAGGCCCCGTCCGGCGGTTCGGAAAGCGAAGAAGATATTCTGCTGCCCACCTGGCAAAGGCAGACCTGCTACCCAAGGCTGCCGGGCGGCAAGACTAGGAGCCGCAGAGACCTGCAGCACGAGGAGGACCTCTGACCGCCTGGGGACCCCCTTGCCTGCAAATAATTTTTCCCTGTAAAGCAATTTAAGCTCTCGCTTGTTTGTCCCCTGTACAAAATTCAAAGGAATTTTGCCGTCTTCTTTGTACTCGTATTCATAGGTTGCCCAGCGCAGGCAGCATGCGAGGGTGTGTGCCCTACTTCAGCATTAGTGTGGGTTCAAAAATAGAGTGGACCCTTAGTTAGTTTTGCCCATGCTGGTTAATGTGAGTTGCCTTTCAATTGAGGGGGTTCCGTATGTGTGTCCCCTGATGGTAAATGCCCTGATTCTTGTCGTTTGTCACCGAATCCCATTTATGGAATGGGAGTTGCCGGATGCCCCTGGCGGCCGCGGCGGCAGAGGGGCTGAGGAGGCTGCGCCGCACAAGGCAGGCAGAAGTAGGCTTTCAATGAATGACAGAAAATGTTGTTGCATACACAACAACTCAGAAGTAACATCTTGTACAGATGTTGCCGCTGGTTGTGGGTTTACTGTGTCACATGTGTTATGCATTTGTCATCAAGGAGACACGTTCTGGAAGCACTGTTTTTGCTCTGTGGCAAATGTTGCCGACAGCAAGTACACATGAGTACTAGATTCATACAAATCGGTGTGAGCATGATGGACTAGCTTTGACTTGTGAAAACTGGCCTGTTTGTCTCACGGGCAGCTAGCATTGTACAGCGCACCTAAGGGATGTTTTCAGGCGAAATTAAGCTACCAGTAGAACAAAAGTGGTATAGGAACAAAAGTGTACAGCGCAAGCACAGGTTCTTCTTACTAGATCTAGAATGTGTAACTGGAGTGTAGGAGCAGAATGTCAATAATTTGGTCAAGTCAAGACATATTTGCGCCAGAGTAATATGTGTGTCCCCCCTTTACCTCACACCCCTCTTTCTTGGGGTTGGCATTTCTGATATTTCCTTATCTTCCTGACACCCACCCCCTCCCGTCCACGTCGAAAATCAGACTTTTCTTCCCCGCAACACTTTCCACACTGACCTAACAGACCATTTCAAAAATACAAAAAGCTTCCAAGCGACAGGCACCAACATTTCCTTCCTAGGTTGGGACAACAATAATGGGCCCAAGGTTAGACCGAAATGAGCCGCGATGGCCTCATTGACCGCATGAGGAACCGTCAGCGAGGCGCGGCAGACAGTGGTCAGGACTAACCTGCAATCTGCGGACCACTGCCTCACAACCTTGGCGTGTCGTGACACCAACATTATTTGCGAGAAGTGAGCACGGAAAGGTCCTGGAGTTGTAGAACACACTGGTCTAGCTATGAGCCAATACTGAACTTTTCTCACCAACTACACCGTGAATCGCTATTAGCGTACATGACGCTAATTGGGGTACCCCTTTTTTTGGGGCAAATTCTCAAATAGAATAAAGTACGCTAATTGTTTTTGCACGTTATTTGAGGTACCCCGCTCAATAAGGTTCATAACTGTAATTTAGTTCCCTTTTAAATAGTGTGGTGTACGGATTGCCAGATATGTACTATTTCGTACATTTTTAAATTTAAAAGTACAGAAAATATAATAATATATAATTGCGTAAATATTTTCCGGCATACGCAGATGTCAAAAAAACGCGACGGCGTACGATTTGAACAGTTTCGTACATATACATGTTTTAGTATGGACATATTATGTGCTGAAAATTTTTACAAAGCAGTTTACAAATTAGAGTACATGATAAATTAGAATCATGGTGTACCCGAAAAAACACAATTTACCGTAAAGTACGCTAATTGTTTCATTACGCTATCTATTTCATTACGCTAATAGCGATTCACGGTGTACACCTCCAAAAGCTTCGAGACCACCAATGGGTGCTGCTGCCAAAAATGGTACGGTAGAGGGCGTCACATGTCCACGAGTTAGTTCAGAAGCCACTGTAGCCTATAAATCGAAACCGTGCCATCAAATTTTCGAACGAAAAAAATTGTGTATAAGTTGATATAGCATGCCCAAGGGTTCTCGGCTGAGATTGGAGACCGAACCAAATCCTTCGCAAAGGTCTGCTGATCCAAATCAAAGGGTTCCAGAGGGTCGTGCGATTCGCTACAAGGCGGCCTTCTTTCAGCGTCGCGCGTCGCAGCGCGTGGCTGGCGGCCCCCGCGGCCTTTGCGGCGGGAGGGTCGCAGGGGCTGCGCAGCGAGGGCAACTGCTCGGGCGGTGTGCACTAATTCACCCCGAAAACTACAATTAAATGATAGGTCTGCCAGATTTCCCGCGAAGTGCTAATTATTGAGCTTTTCACTTTGGCTTTTTGCGGGTCATCGCGTCTTTCCAGAAAACGCGTCTTAGGGCGTTTTATGAGCCCATGGAGCCCTCAGTTCAAAGTTTTTCGTACTTTTCCTAAAATGCGCGTCTACGGCCGCTGCGCGCGTACTTCAAACAATTTGCATTCACCGACAAATCGCTGTCGCTCCTGCGCCTCGGTAACCTTGCAGCGACGCCGGACAGGGCGGACCGAAACCTGCACCGTTCTCTTTTCCTCGCCACCCGGTAATTGAGGATCGCGCATGAACCGGCCGACGTTGATCGAACGGCAGGACATAGGTGTGACATGTGTAGGGTGTCACATTGAAATCGTCACACCTCTTTGTTTCTGTTCCCTGTTGAAACTATCGCGTTTCGCGGTACGCCACGTGAGTGGCATTGATTGGTCCATTATATGTTTATTGAGCAGCGAGATGACATTTGAGCTGCATCGAAAGGCGCCAGGCTGGCCTCGGTATGCGCCTCTACTGTACAGTACACCGCGAATCGTAGTTTACTCTAATTAGTAATTACGATTCGCGGTGTACAGTACTGTTGCAGCGCAGCGCGAAACGTGGCGCGCGCAGGCCGCCGGAACGGACGCCTCAATCGACCGGGGCGTCAAAATTCAAAATTTCAAATTTCAAAAACGCGTTCCACGGGTCACTTTCCTCTCCTCTCTTTCGAGGAATGTGGCGCCATGGGTCATCCCGCTATCCCATGCTCTCATCGCTATAGGTCTTCTCACCCTATCCTCATCGAAAGCGACCTATGTCGGATTTCATCGTTTTCAATGGCCAGCGATTTTTATATAACAGGCAGGTGATAAGCGACGGGCTGTGAGCAGGTCATTCACTTGTCACTGTTCAGTGGTGGAGAGTGGAAATGCAAACATACCACAGGATCTTGCTGGTTTTATTTTAATTTTAATTCTTCTTAGCTGATATTGTTTCAGCCTAATAGTGTGTCTGAAGTATCGTCCGGTGCAATGATTGCCGCCGCAGCGTCAGCCAATCGCGACAGAGCAACAGTTGCACTCAGCTCATTCCCACACGGCGGCAGGAATATTGTTGCCACAAGGCAGGCTCAAACCACAGGACGAAATCAGGCTGAATTTCGCAAAAACTAAAAGCTAAAGCCTCTTATTTCCATTTTTCAGTTATGAACCCTTGTGTATCTCGAATATTCGAGTTATTCACTTGGCGACGTGGCATCACTAATGACGTCAGCAGTGACCCTTGTGGAGTTTACACAACTGGAGGGCGAATTTGTGGCCTCCATAGTTGCCATCGACCAATGAGGACAATCTTCGTCCATGGTTTGACCGGCAAGACCTGCCAGCTGGCGATGCACAAGCCGCTCTTGAGCACAGTGAAGGACCTGAAGCTGTGCATCAAGGCGAGGATGGGAATTCCGTTACAAAACCAACGGCTTCTTTTTGGAAACAAAGAACTGGATAAAGACTGGGGAGTCTTAAACGATTTTGGTATCG
>JBBHKE010003086.1:183381-219122 GCA_037447655.1 Zygnema cylindricum | reverse complement strand
GATATATCGGAAAAATATCGCGATATTTCGATAATCGATATATCGAAGCGATATATCGATTATCGGGTACCTAAAATTCGGTACATATCGAATATCGGCAAGTGGTCCTCGATACCCAACACTAGTGTACGGATTAGTAGGATTCACAATCACTACAATAACGATGTTTTCGTGAGTTAAATACGGTTTGAACAACTATGAATTTTACTATTTTAGTAATTTACTGAAATTCGTGCGAGCTTCGCACGGAAAGTCAAAACTCTTCCAATCCACCGCAGGTTCTGAAACAGAATCTCCTGCTGCCGAGTGGAGGCTCATCTATCTTTGTCAAATTGTCACCAACTGCACTTCTCTCCGCCTTGGTCGACGTGTTGCACTCTGCAATAGTGAGTTCCGCCGCACTTCTGCTCCAGCATCACCTACTTGGTGTCTATCAGCTTTTGAGGGTTTCCCTCGATTTTCTGTCTAGTCTGTCAAGCTGGAGGCCATGGCGGAACCCTCGAAGGTCATACATCTGAGAAATGTCGGCTCAGAGGTTACCGAGGTCAGTATGTATGAAGTCAGAGTCGCTGGTTTTCTTTTGAATTTACTGCTATCCTTGTATTACGTCATTTCCCTCGGATTTATTTTCCTTGCCTGTGATTTTTCTTTTTGAAATAGCTCTGATGCTGGATTTTCTTGCAGCATGACCTCTTGTCCCTCGCGCAAAATTTCGGTGTTGTAGCGAAAGTTGTAAATATCAGATCTAAGAATCAGGTGAGTGGAATTCTGCGAGCTTGTAATTGGTTAATCCCCTCCTTATTTTCCTTTGGAAGGTCCTTGTGGTGGTAGTATCTTGGACATGCAGATTCTTTGAAGTACCGTGTTCTCTTGCCTTTATCTCATATCGGAATGGACATGGTTATTTTCTGATATTAGGTGCCCTGGCAATGATATTTGGCAAATTGGCAGTAACTGGAAACGTCAGCGATTCTTGTCAGATCTATGCAGGCTTTATTGTTTTCTGAGGGCCATCTGACAGTTCTTAGTAAACCTGCCTCGTTTTGTACATTTCTCGCAGGCCCTGCTGCAAATGCAAGATCTAACCTCCGCTGCCAATATGATTCAATACTATTCCGAGGTTCAGCCAACTATCAGGTAGTCACACGACGAGCTTTTGACTGCCGCTTTTTTTTTCTGTAGCGGCAGCTATTTTTGTTGTTGATTTCTGGTATAAATGGACTTCGGCTTAAGGGTTTTTTGTTTTTTTGGGCACTCTTGGCAGGGGTTCTCGCCTTTACATGCAGTTTTCGTCACACCAAGAGCTGACGAGCCCTCCAGAACATGGTGGCGCGGGAGGGGCCCCAAGGCGACAGCCGGACCAGGTTTGTGGTCATGGAGGTCTTGCAGAGTATGGCATGTAATTCCTTCTCTGGATGTACTTTCCACCTTATTTCTGGAATGGTTTGGATTCCTGTTCTGTGAATTCATTGGACTTCACGCATGGCTGTTCATATCTTCTATCTTCACTCCCTGCTTTTCTACCTCTGGTCTCTTCTTCTCTGGATAGTGCCTCTAGTTTCCTTCTTTCTCCTCCTCTTATCTCCCTCTCTCTCTCTCTCTCTTTCTCTCTCTCTCTCTCTCTGCGCCTCTGTCGCTTCTTCAGGAACAGCAGCCTAACCGAATCCTTCTTGTCACCATCCACAATCCGCTCTATCCTATCAACGTCGATGTTCTCCAGCAGGTCTTTTCTCCACATGGATTTGTGGAAAAAATCGTGACTTTCTCCAAGTCTGCTGGTCAGCTTTCTTCTCTTGTCCATCTTCTCTTCTTCTCCCGCTCCTCTTCTCGTCTCTCCTTCTTATCCCAAACGGTTTGGGCTTTCCTCCTCCCTCTGTTCCTGTCATCAGCATGTCACGTATGAACTGACGTGTGCTTTACTCTGTATGCGGCTTAACTCCCCTCCAATCCTGCGACATTCTTGCACAGCACCTGGACTTGGCTTTGTCTGTGGCGGTCACAATTGGGTACAGTTGCAATACTGACGCATTCATGTGTGTTTATGCAGGCTTGCAGGCCCTGCTGCAGTACAGCAGTCAACAGAGTGCCACCCAAGCTCGAAACACTTTGCAGGTGATTTGACTGCCTTGTGTAGAAAAGAACTCTGGTTTGGAATATGATGGTTGTCCTCTTGTTTTAGTTGACTAATTTATTTTGTAGTTGAAGGGTGTATTGAGTTCCCTGGGTGTTTTGGGTTTACAGGGTCGAAACATCTATGACGGATGCTGCACTCTTGATATTCAATTTTCCAAGTAATCTTGCTTTCCTCCCTCTGCTTTCCTGTTATTAGTATTTTTTTTTTTTGTCTTTTGGATCTCATAGACTCTTTGATGCATGTGTATGTCATTTAGACTGTATGTGAATCGCCCGAAACTCTTGTTTTTTAGGGTTTCTAGTATTTGTCTTCACTTGACCACAATCTTTTGAGCAGTGTGAATAGTTAGTCTTTATATGTCTCAGTTAATGGGTTCGACGTGGTTGTTAAAAAAACGATTCTCATTGGTCAGAAAGTTGTGTTTCACAACTTCCTGGTCAATTGCAGAGCTGCCTGTCTTGTATTGAAGAGTGGTGAGTACTTTTGCAGTAAAATGTGGATCTGTGATTGTTGAAAGGATGTTTGCAGGTTAGGGTTTTAAAAAGCGTGCCATATACTCATTGACTGATTCTCTGTATGATTCTTTGGTTTTGGCAGTCTCACAGAGTTGCAGGTGAACTTCAACAACGACCGCACAAGGTGAGGCACTGATAAAACCTGATGATTATTCAGTAAGTGGTAGAATAAGTGGGTATGAAAGTGTGCAGCCTAATGCATAGGTTAGGTACGTAGTGAGATGAGCTATTACTCTCTGGTGGTTAGGATTCTAGGACTAGCAGGTTTCATGTGTTTGGGAATTGTTTCAACGTCTGTCGACTTTTTGTTTTTTTTGTGTTCCATTGCAATATCTTTGTCTGTTCCTCCCTAACATTCAAGTAGGCATAGTTGGGCACTGGTTTTATTCCAGTGAGGATTTCACTCTGCCTGTGGCAGTATTATACTATTCATGAGTCCATTTTTGTCTTTATAATACCAATTCAGGGGATAGAGAGATCCACGGCTAACTGTGTGGGTCTTTATCTTTGCAGGGACTTTACCAACAGTCAGCTGCCAGAGGCAGCCAATGGCCGAGGTCCTGCTCCCGCTGCCAATAGCAACATCATGGTGCGATGCTTAAACACCAATAGCAGTCACAATGGGCTGGAGACGAGCTGGTTGTGCAGCTGGAAGGGGCGGATTAACATTTGTTTGGATTTTGGGTGTTTAATTGAAAGAATCTGCAGGTCCTGTGGCTTGTAAGACTAATTATTTGACGCCTCCTTGTGCAGAGTTCTCTCTTTGGAGATGGTGGAAATGTATATGGAATGCACCATCCTGGACCCAGGCAAGCAGGTAATTTTCTGAATCCCTGGTGCAAAAACATGCGGAGTTCAATAGCATACTTTCCATTTTACTTATGCCTGTTCATTTATTGTTTGTGTGGAGGGGCATGGTTATTTCTTACTATTTTGCCAAGACTTTTTTGCATAGAGTTTCTTGTGAGGCCCAACCAAGTCATCTGATTCGAGTGTGTCGAGAGGGTAGTTGACTAATAACTTGTGTCATCTCTTTTACAGGGGGGTTCCAGCAGCCAGGAGGACCTCCACCTGTGCCAGGAATGAACCCTTACCAGGCAAGATCTCTTATCTTATTTACTTCGGGATTGACCTTGGAATTGCATGGGCATTGTGGGTAATCACTTTTTGAGCAATGGTTGTTAGATGGGCTTAGCCTGTATAATTAGGGTTTTGCTTTATCTTGCGCTAATTCTATCACTTTGTTGTGGAGGCTCAGCACATTTGGCTGAGCACTCAGTTATTTTGGACACCTGAAGCCTGTCTTATCAGTCAATTTGGCTGCTTTGCAGTTTGTTTATGACGCTTGACACCTGAAGCCTGTCTCATCAGTCAATTTGGCTGCTTTGCAGTTTGTTTATGACGCGTATAAGATTCTTGTATTCACATGTAGACGTGGGTGTGAATCAGCTCATTTTTAAGCTTGCTGCTTCACTTGCAGGTACCGAATGTTAACCCAATAGTTGCTGCCTTTGGAGGAACTTTGCCACCTGGCCTTACGGGAACAAATGATCGTCCAACACTTCTCGTCTCCAACCTGAACACAGAGGTAGGTTTTACTTAGCACCACAATATCAGGTTTGGTGGTTTGTTATCTTAATATGTTGGCTTGATAACGAAACTTGGCTATTACAGGTTGTTGGACTGAGATGATATTTTGTACTGCCAGTTTGAAATTGCGTATGAGAATGTTGTAAAAAACTGCAATCTATTGCAATCAGTGATGCAGTTGAGGCTAGAATGTAGCTGTAATGTTATTGAGTTTTTGCTGCATCACCCCCCAATCTTCTTTAGGTCTTCTGTTGTGACGGCTCTGAAGTTTTCCTGTGTGAGATGTCTGATATATTAGCCATGCGCGGTAATTGTTTGAAGAGTTAATGCCAAGCTTATAGCATGGGTAGCAACCACCAATGGTGGTGGTGTTTTAATTGCTCAACTATTGCAACTTGCACTTAGAAGTCCTGTTGAAATGTATCTGATTTCAATTGAAATATATTTTGTAGGGCTTTTTAGGGTGTTTGTACTTGTCAAGGATTTTTTATTGCCTATTTTTTGGGCATGGGGTCTATGTAGGTATGGGGCACCTTTAGTGTAGCTAATCCTGTTCTCCCAGGTTGTCCATTTCCTCAAAAATTCTCAACAAAGTCAAAATTCAAGAATGTTGGTAAAGGTTATCTGAAAGTGTTTTGCTAAATTGACTGACACTTGAAAGCCTTCTACTGGTGATGCATCCGCCAAATAAATGTTTTGCACAAACAAGCATATAACTACTAATGTTTAGGGCTTTTGAGTCCCTTGACAAAAGAAGATTTGTAATCAGCAAAAAGGGAAGCAGGGTCTCCTTTTCATGTTGATGGGTCTTATAGTGATTTTTTTGAGTTTGTTTAAACTTTTCTGGCGTTAAGAGTTTTGCCCCTTTGTTCCGTATGATGAAATGTTCTTAACCTGTAGATGTCATTAGAATCGAGGCTCAGTAATTATGCTTATGTTTTTTGGTCATGAATATTTGCTGCAGGAAATTGATGCAGATAAACTTTTTAATCTCTTTTCCAACTACGGTAATATTGTCCGCATTAAGATGCTTCATAACAAGCCAGACCACGCACTGATTGAAATGGCCGATCCTTTTCAAGCAGAATTGGCTGTTACATATCTCAAGGTAATAACCTTTGAAATTGTCTCCTTGTTGGCCAATTTATCAGATTAGGTTTATTGGGTGCTGCTATTGTTTTTTGGGGATACTCTTTGGTTTTTTGGTTATTATATTGTGGGTGATGCTTTATGGCTAAGGTTTTCGCAATTGGGGAAGTGTGTTTACTTGCAGCTGAATGACATCATCAAATTCTTTTCTCTCGTACGCCTTCTCAATTCAGCCTCATTTTTTCTGTGAAGACTGGGAACTTGGCAGGTCTTACAGTTTTTGGAACTGGGTGGTGAATTGCAGGGAATCATGCTTCTTGGCAAGCGAGTCGAGGTCAATTTCTCAAAGCACGCACATATCAATCCTTCTCCTGATACTAAGGACTTCTCAAGCTCACCTCTCAACCGCTTCAATCGTAATGCGATTAAAAACTACCGCCATTGCTGTGCTCCTACAAAAATGATCCATTGTTCTAGTCTTCCTCAGGATGCAACTGTGGAATCAGTAACCGAGTATTTGTCTCCGCATGGAACCATTGTGGGAGCAAAGGTTTATGAGAAGGAAACGAAGAAGCAAGCCCTAGTGCTTTTCAGTACGGCAGAAGAGGCCACGAATGCTCTCATCTGCAAACATGCCAGCACTGTCAACGGTGCCACAATTCGTTTGGCCTTTTCTAAGAACGCTACTATCTAGAGGGAAGTAAACCTGGAGCATGGATCCTTTGTTTTTGCGCTGGTAACTTTTGAAGGAAAAAGCTAATAGCTGTTGCAGATGGAAAATTAGTTGGTGAAACTGAAATACTGCTGGGGCCTTCTCACACTTTCCAGGGCCACACAAGTAACCCGCCAATTTCCTATATTCCCTTGTGGCAGAGTAGAGGGGGCAGATAACTTAGAAGCATAGGCTGCACGACAAGGCTTTGCAGTAGACGTCAACCTTTATTAGTAGCTTTGGTTATGGGAGTTTTGCAAGTAAAAAGTTTGGAGGGAATGAATCTGGCAATTTTCCCGAGTTTTTGACTGTGCAGGTTGGATAATCCCTTTTGTATTGTTCTAATAATGTGATTGAGACGATGTTTGTTAATTTTCTCTTTTGGAAACTGTTTGTTTTTGCTTTCATGGGCTTGCTTTGTAGGATGGTTGGTGCTTTTAGTTCCTTGGCAGTTCTCTTGAATTAGGTGGGTGTGCTGGGAAATTCTGGCCTATATTTCATATTACTCTTTTGCAAACAATATAGTACATATGTTCGCTCATTACAAACGAGACGGCGTTCATTTTCTCACGTGAGTGGTAGAATATCTCGCTGCATTTCTATATTACAACATATTGTTATTCTCTATGAACTCCACTTAATTTCCAAGTGGAAGTGATGAAAATGAAGTTTAACACGAATGGATTTAGTGATGATTTTTCACTTGGATCATCAGCTTGTCTGAAAAAGGTGTTCTTGAAATGCAACAGAAGTGTTGGCTGGAAGGTTTTCGATTGTGTGATGGCACAGTTTTAGCAAGCTGAATTTTGACACGGTTTTGACAACGTCGGACTGTAAAATTCGAATATAACCTTTCTCAGATTGGCTAAGGCTTTTGTCTCCACAATTTCAACAAAAAGCCAAGTTGGCAGAAATGGTTTTTTGAGCCGTCTTGGGAAACTTTTATCGATAGACTTGATTAATTTCTTGTAAGATGATTGGATATTGCAAGAAGGAAAACTTATATAAATTTCCTGGACTTATCGTTTAGGCCATGTGGATGTTGTAAGTTGTGTAATTGTGCTTATTGACATTTTTGAATGTAGATGGATCAATTCAGTCTAACAGAGGGACCCAATATGAGTGATCCAGTGTAATGGACATTCTCACACCACAAAACCACATTATGCGTAGCGAGGAACTAAACTCAATACACCGCATCAAGTATCTGATACAATGTATAACAAAGTCACTAAATTGTATGAGAGTCATTTGCCAGAATGGGTTTTATGATGGAGTTTGCAGTTGTTGCAACTTTTACTAGATACACGGGATAGCCTTGTTTGCGATCCACTATATTTGAGTCCTGAAAATGTAAAGACAAAAAATACTCTTCAAATTAAAACAAAAACCAATTGATTTGAAAACTTATGATGTGCAGCCTTCTAGAACTAAAAAACAAAAGATCGAAAAAAATAACAAAGTTACTTCTAGAACTAAAAACAAATCGCTCGAAAAAAATAACAAAGTTCCAAGGTCAAGCAGACCCAAGAAGTTGAAAGGAAAAAATTAAAATCTCCAGAATATACAAAAAACACGGAAAGATCAAATTTGTGTCGAAATGTGGAAAATATCTGCAAACAGTTTTCCACAAAACCCGTACCAATCAGCTCACATCTCGTAATTCTGTAGTTCTTAGTATAATTTGAAAATGGATTCCCATCAAACACCTTAATGGTTTTGAAGAAGCAAAAACCTGCTAAAATATTATAAGAGAAATTGTAATGCTGCACTAAAAAAAAACAAATCGCTCATAAACTGTTTTATTTCAAAACCCTGAGAAAAAAAAATTACAAACAGGAAACAAAGTGACTTACATGTTATAACAAAATCCTTTCGAATTCCTCTGTTTTCTTCAGTAGTCGAGAAAAACATTAAGTGGAGGCAAAATCGTGCCAAAAAAGAACCAAAACCTGACTAGATTGTTTCTTTGATTTTATCGATTTTCAAACGGAAATTTGAACGAGATTCCGTTCAACGGTATTTCCATGTCCATAAAATAGATTTGACGTACCGCTTCGATTAATTCCGGTGTGTAATACGTTGCCAGCTGTCGAGAAGAATTCGTCGGATGCGCAAATTTTCCTCCAAATGGTAAAGCTTCAATGTCAGTTTCCATTTCCGTTCCAATTTCCGCCATTTTTTTAACACGATCTCGAACAGACCGGAAAACAAATCGAGAATCCTGTTCTATGGTTTCCATGTGACCAACAAATCCATATTTTATGGTTTCTAAACTGCATAAATCAACTTGAGGGGCTAAATGGGGTTCCATAAATTCTCTTCCAGATTTCATCGATTCTCCGGTGAGAGCCACAAACTTCGAAAAACTGAGTAAAGAATCGCCCAAAGAAGAGCCTGTTCTTTCTCCAAAAAAATTAATATTCCAGAAAGTTCGATTTTTTTGGTGTCCACCTCTAACATGTTTGTCGAGATAAGCGGAAAGAAGACGAGACCAAGGATTCCGGACGAAGGTGAAGATGAAAGCGTCCGGATCAGATAAAATGAGTCCAGCCTCTCCTTCGGAAAAATCGCTCAGAACAGACAAACCGCTGCGAGCTGAAGGATAAAAAGAGAGAGAAAGAGAGAGGAGGAGAGAGGAGACATTTGTCTAGAATAATGTTTTCAATGCTTCTTTCTCATTCTCACTCTAACTCGCTCTCTAACTCTCCCATTTCACTCTCGTGAACTCTTGCTCACCTGCTATCCCTCAATCACTTGTTCCCACTCCCAATCACCGTCTCTCGTCGAACGCTCCATAACCCTTTCTCCCTCCCTCCCTCACTCTACCCTGTAACACTCACGTGCACACCCTCTCTTCCGCTCTCTGTCTCTCTTTCTCACTCTTTTACTTTAAGGGAGCGGAAGGGCAAATAAAGAGGGAGAAGAGCAAAAAAGCCGAAAGAGATGAAAGAGGTGGAGGGCGAGAAGGAGAGAGAGAGAGAGACACTGACCTCTGTTGTGCACTACCTCCGAGTCCTCTACGTCCAACTCTGTTCCCAGATCCCTCCCACCCACATGGCCCTGTGAGAGGGAGAGGACGAGGGAGAGGGAGAGGGAGAGGGAGAGGGAGAGGGAGAGGAGAGGGAGGGAGAGGGAGAGGGAGAGGGGGAGGGGGAGGGAGAGAGAGCTATCGCCCACCAGGCAGTCCCCGTAGCCTCCTCATCCACAGTCTCCAGCTGGTGCAAGCGGCCTTGGGCACGCTGCAGTAGAGCACCGAGTGACGCGCTGCAGGGAGACCAAGAGACAGCCGTCAATACCAAAACGCACTTCTCTCCCCCTCTCTCTCTCTCGCCCTCGCCCTCTCCCCATCTCCCTCATCTGCTCACAACCTCGCTGCCACTAACCCTCTCTTTGTCTCTCCTGCTTTCCATCCCTCCCTCTCTCCTCGCTCCCTTGCTCTGACTCTCTCAGCTCCCTGGCTCCCTCGCTCCTTTCATCCCTCCCTGCCTCTCTCCCTCTGTCCGTTGCTGTCTCTCACCTTGCTGCCCCTCTGTCTCTCCCCCTTTCACTCCCTCACTCCTCGCGCCCTCGATCCTTCTCGTCCTCTCCCTCCCTCATTCTTTCCCCTCTCCTTCTCTCCTCGCTCCTGGCTATCTCTATCCTCTGTTCCTCTCTCCCTCTCCCTCTCCCTCTCCCACTTCCTCTCCAACTCCCTCTCTCCCTCACCCTCTCCCACTTCCTCGTTCCCTCTCCCTCGGTCCCTCTCCCTCTCCCTGGCCCTCTCCCTGGCCCTCTCCCTCTCCTTATTCCTCTCCCTCCCTCTTCCCTCTCCATCTCCCTCCTCTCCATCTGCCTCTCCCTCTCGCTCCCCCTCCCCCTCCAGCCCCACTCACCATCCACATACATCTGGTACGACCACCGTGTCCTTGTCACGAGCCGGCTCTCCTCCTCCTCACACAGGGCCCCCTGCTGCCGCATCGCCACACCCTCTCCCTCCTCCCTCTCTCCCTCACTTACCTTCCCCCCCTCGCTCCTCTTCCCCTCCCCGCCTTTCCTCTCCCCTCTCTCTCCCTCCCATCTCCCTCCCTCCCCCTCTCCCTCCCGCCTCTCTTCCTCCAACCCCTCTCGCCTCTCCCCTTCTCCCTCTCCCTCCCTCTCCCCCCTCTTCGCCTCCACAAAGTCCACCGCCCCCGAGGGAAAGCTGTGGACCAGAAACTTCGTCCGACTCAGCAGCATCAGCTCCGCCAGCTCGTGCTGATGACACATCAGCATCTGCCACGTGGCGCCTCCCTCTGCCACGTCAGCATCAGACAAAGTCACAAAATCGGAGTCCTCGCCGTCGAGAAACTGACAGCCGTTTTGTCCTTTCTGCGAACGGAACGGAAGCCGTAACGGCTGCCAGCTGGCATGGAAGGCCCCCTGGAAGCCCTGGACGGCAGCGAGAGGACCCCCCGCCAAAAATGGGGGGGCGAGAGAGGGAGAGGAGAGGTAGAGAAGGAGAGAATTCCGTACAGTCAGATTGGTCTGTCTGCCCCAGTGTACGGACCAACCAGAGCACAGGCTTCCCTGGGACTGCCACGTGGCAGAATCTGGGGGAGGAAGACGAGGGAGAGGGCCGAGGCAGGAGGAGAGGGGCGGGGGGGGAGGGGAAGAGGGAGAAGTAGAGGGAGGGTTGCGTTGGAGAAGGACACCGTAGGTGGTGTGGAGGCGGGAGAGGTGGGGGTAGAGGGAGACGAGAGAGTGGACGGAGGGGGAGGGGAGGAGGGAGCGGTAGCACTGCTGGAGGTGGGGGGCGAGGAGACAGCCGGAGAGGAGAGACTCTGTGCGGCGGAGGAGGCAGGGGGAGACGGAGGGAGAGACGAGGAGAGAGGGAGGGACGGAGAAGGGGGGGTGGGAGGGAGAGGAGTCGGGGCATGAAAGCGAATTTCCATTGGAGAAGTTTAGGGATGCCACGTGGGCCCAGGGGAGCCAGGAGGGTGGGGGAGAGAAGGAGAGGGAGAGGTCGTCGAGGAGGGAGTGGGCGGGGAGGGAGGAGAAGAGGTCGGAGTAGTGCGTGGAGGGGAGCCACGTGTCAGCCAGCCAGACGACCTGGAGGGGGAGGTGAGCGAGGGAGGCGAGGGAGGAGGCAGTGCAGAGAGTTTGGAGGCGGGAGGAGAGGTCTCCGGAGAGAGAGACGGAGAGGGAGGGGGAGGGAGGGAGAGAGGGGGAGGAGTGGAAGTCGGAAATGGAGCGCAGGAGGTGGGCGAGGAGGGAGAGGAAGGAGATGCTTCCGATGAAGAAGAGGGGGAGGCGGACCGCTTTAGGGATGAAGCGCCGGGCTCGAGGCGCCATGGGCGGCGACAGGGGGGGGAGGGAGAGGGAGATGGCAACTGCGTGGAGGGGAGGGAGGATAGAGAGGGACAGGGGAACGGGTTAGGGAGCGCGCGGCGAGAGAGTGGCTGACGTCAGTTTCTGCGGCAGGGCGCGAGCGGCCTTCCGCCGTCTCCCGCGCGCTGCGCCTCACCGCTCCTTCGCTCCGCCAGTCGTGCGGCCGGCGAGGCCGGAGGCGCCTGTGCCACGTGGCGGCCTGTCGGTGGTCCGGATCGCGCGGCTCCGCTGCCCCCGGCCTCGCCGCCGCGCGCTTCTTCCAGCGTGCGGCAGCAGCACTAGACGACAACACGGAAGGTACAGTTGCGCTGACAACTTGCGGGGCTCCGTGCCGTACAGCTCCGTGTCGCATTCGAGTGGACGCTGAGACGCTACACCGCGAATCGTTATTCGAGTAAATTACTCAAATTCGGTCGCTCGAAATTTCGACTCTATCACATCAAATAGAGTAGTCGATTCTAATTTTTTCATTATTCTATTTAAGGTAAAGTTTAATTAGCGTTTTTAATTCTAATATAGGTTCGTTTTAAATAGTGTGGAATACGGACGACCTCATACCGTGCAAAATTGTACTTTATTAAGTAAAAAAGTACAAATAATGATTTAATACATGCCGTTATCATGTAACTGCGTTTTAACAAACCGCGTAGTGCAAACGTCATAGTGACGATAAACTACACGTTTTGCCTTCTCTACAAATACCTTATTTACGGTAGAGGATATTAGCGTGCCAAATTAGAGTACTTAAATAAATTAGAGTAAACTTCATAGTTGAGACAGCTCTATCACATAAATTAGCGTTCATTACCCTAATTTGTTTTTTTAGTTTTTGTACTCTAATTTTTTCATTACTCTATTTACGATTCGCGGTGTACAGCACAGCACAGTACAGTACAGTACAGTACACCACGAATAGTAATTAGAGCAGAGAAATAATTAGAGTAAAAAAATGAAAAATAATAATTAGAGCTATTAGGGTGGCGTTCCATAAAGAAATACTGTAATCTTACGAACAACGTTACAGAATGCTACACTTTGAACCATATTTCAAAAGTAGGCGTTTTTACTGTAGGCCTTCCGTGGGCGCCTTTATCGTAAGTTGTGTTATGGGCTTTTCATGTGATCTTCTTAGATCGCTACTTTGATCAACGACCGTCAGATCGTCCAAATCTGACGGTTTAAATAAAAAGTCGCTTAAAACTCACAGAAAAAAAGATTTTTTTGTCCGTTTTTTTTTTCAAATTTAGACATGACGTTTAATTCTCTATCGATCCATGTGCAACTCAACCCTGTTACTATTTTATTTCATTTTGCGGCCAACGCAATATGTGTCTTAAGGGTATATTGTATTTTTTGCGTACAATAGGCATATTGTATGGGTGTAATTTCACCTACTTTTGAACTATGCTTTGAACGTTGTTCTCTCGCGCAGAGTCTGTAATCCACGTGCCCAGAAATGAGTGGTACCACGTAAGATAAGATCGTATATTGAAAATCGTCAAATATTGTTTACACTGACACTTCAACTCGAAATCGTCATTTGCATACCATGTACGTGCAGACAAGGGCATCGTACCACACAAATTTTGTACTCTTTGCAAACGCTTGTCACATGCCAACTCATTATTTGCAACGCTTGTCAGATGCCAGTTCATTATTTTTAGGGTTTTTGATTTTTCGCGTGACGAATGAGCGTTTCCACAAATAGTGTGAGGAATGGCCAGTAATAAGAATAGCGCGACGAAAGCTTGTTACGAGATCACTTTCGTGATTTTCGTTGAATTTTTGAATGCATATATCATGTGCGAAATTTTTCGATTTCTGTTGGTTTGCCGTCGTGACAAGTGCATTCATTATCCAACGTGTCGCAGCTCAATTTTTTTCTGTAAATGGTGATGTACCTCCTCGAGGTACATCACCATTTATATAAACTTTCGAAGCGAAGGCTTCGCGAAAAAACATTCGATGGTCATTGTCACCTCCCAGACCTTTGGAGAAAATTCGCAAGATTCTCTATAATGTTGTTCGCGTATAAAAACAAAATAAAAGGTACGGCATAGTACGGATAGGTAAGGTTTTTTGTAAACAACCTCACTTTTCCATAGGTAAGGTTTTCAGTAAACAACCTCACTTTTCGTTTAATAGAACGCCACCATTAATTCTAGTTTTTGTAATCATTTTTTTTCAAAAACAAATTTTAATCTAATTTATCAATAACTCTAATTCGGGTTTTTTCAGTACTAATTATCAGCGGTGATATCTTTACTGTAAAATAGGTACGGGTACATAATTTGTCAAAATGCACAGTTTCACGTCATTATGACGTTTGCACTACGCGGTGTGTGAAAACGCAGTTACATCATAACGACCTGTATTAAACCATTTACTGTACTTTTTTAGTTAATAAAGTATAATTTAGCACGGTCAAACACCGACTGTACGCCACACTAATAAAAATGACACACTATTAGATTTGTTAACGCTAATTCCAAAAGTTCCTTAAATATTGTGAAGAATAATTTAGAATCTACTCTATTTAGGGTGATAGAGTCAAAATTTAGAGCGATGGAATTAGCGTACATAACGCTAATTACGATTGGCGGTGTACAATAAGCGCGATGGCTCTCGTTTCCGCCGGCGAGCGCCAACCCGAGGGCGGACGACCGAGCAACCTCCATGTCATTGGGAGCTTCGCCGCAAGACGACAAAGCAAAATGTACACTATGGAGTGCAGTACTCCATGAATCGTTATTAGCGTATTGAACGCTAATTCGGCTAAGTTTTTTTTTCAAATTCTCAAATAGAATTATCCATACTATTTAAAATAAAACCCTAATTCCTAATTAGAGTAGAGGATCTCTTTGAAAATTCAAAATTGCCAAATTCCCAATTAGCGGTAGAAACGCAATTATATCTATACGCTAAAAAAACTTCTACTCTACTAACAATTCAATCTGCAGCGAGACAAAAAACTAGAGCAGAGCGAATGGGATATCTCACGAATGATGACTGTGGGATTTGAACCCACGCCCTTTCGGATAGGAACCTTAATCCTGCGCCTTAAACCAACTAGGCCATATCATCAGTATGACAGTAGTTTAACTTTACCTTATTTATCTTTTTGATCAATATCAAACTATTGCGCTTTGTGTTGACCTGACATGACCAATGTCGAGGTTCTTCATTATGGTAACAAACTAACAAATGTTCAATGTACATTTTTTTTCTTAGCCACATGCCGCAGAATGGCAACAAATCGAGAGCCTTATCTTGCCCCCCATGAAATACCAAACTGAAAACCTGGCATAGTCCAACGTCAGTATTTTCTAAAACGAATAAGATAAATAAGGTAAGCAATCAAATCGCTACAGTTTTGAAACAATAGAATGGGGAAACATGGGAGTCGCGTCGACAGCATTCGACTGATGTCCATTGCGCCCGTATGTTTTCTCTGCTGATGGATATGTTTTTGCCAATTCCCGAAGATAAAGACCTACCGCAATGTCCAAAACCTCTCACTCACAATGAGTTCAATGATAATTTTCCATTCGCTAGAAATTAAACTTTTTTTGGGCAACATTCACAATACTTAACTGATTTCAACATATTTTATTGATGAAATTGGATCCACGTATGAACTGGCATTCTGGTACCCATAGCCAGTCAGCCTTTATCCGATCATTTGTGTGACCCGAAATAGCATATTGTATATCGTTTTTCACGTTCTTATTTCCAGGATTTGAACTTTTACTGGGTAAAAACACAAAATCCATTTAGCCTGGCTCCCCTTTAACTTTTGAGTCGGAGGTGACATGACGACACATCGATGCCCACCACGCAACCACGGCCGATGCTCCGCCTGTTTCGCATTCTGTCAATGCTAATGATACCCGATGGGAACGATCCGACCATGTCAAAAACATTTCCCGCCAGTACACCGAGGATGCAAGGGTCTTGCCTACGTCATAGATGGACCCACACTGTTAATAACACACCCCCCCTTTCACTAACATTCTCTTATCCCTCCCATATGAGCATCGATTTCCTCCCTTTTCCGCCCCTCCACCAAAACACACTCTTTACACATCCACTTTTTCCCCTCCTCCTCCCCTCCCCTTTCGACATCGATTCTCGCCCCCCCTCCCCCCATTAATAAAAACCGATACTTAATCCTTCATCCTCTCCCCTCTCATACTCTTAACAACAAAGAACTTTACTGGTTACCACCACCCTTTCAATGGTCCACAGAATATCACCTTATTTGCAACGATGCTGAATCACTTCAACTGCCTGCTTGTTCATGAATTCTTCACACTGTTACCCACACTTGACACTTTGTACTTTACATGGTGCATCGTATCATCAGGTCACATCAACAACCTGGGCTGCCATAGGACCGCCACATGGCGTCAAGTGGGAGGTTGTGCGCATCCTCCCACCCCTGTATCCGGATGCCACATGCCATATAGTACCCATCCCTAGCGACCGTGAAAGATATATTATGTTGAAGGTCATGGGCATTTAGACTCGGCTGTGATCCACTCCCACTAGGAGTCACACTTGCACCTGCTGGGATATTCGTCCCTGGAGGAGCAAGTGGATCACTAGGGCTAATAGGAGCACTTGCAGCGGGAGTTGAGCCATTATCAGACATGTTAGCGGAAGCAAACCCAAAGAGGAATGCCTAGTAGACTAGATCTATAATGTAAGATATGTAACTCCAAATGAAAGAGGTCTTTCAACCACACAAACATGTACTACAAGCAAATCAAAGACAATAGAGCACAAAACACCTTAAACTGCACTCAGTGCTCTCATTTCCTTAACTCTTGTGTAGAATGTACATTATGTATCAAACTGATCATTCCTTATTGAATTAAATACTCTAAGGATCTTCAAAATATCTAAAACGTATGTACAAGGTTCACTAGACAGTCTACTGACAAAAATCTAAGTGTTTGGACCAGAATTGTCCACTAACAATATCTATACCCTAAAAATCCGGGTGATTCTTATCACGTCTACATTCAGTGGCGGCCCTTCACACTAATTTACTTAAAGATAACTATTCGTGTAGATACTACAAAAAATCCACACTAAATTTGGTCAATATTGAAGAGTTGGTATTCCAAAATTATTCTAAGTCCTAGACTCAAATTACTAAGACTTACTAAAGCTTACTTTTCAATACTCCCCTTAAGCTTTAGAAGGCTTACTCACTTAGACCACATGCTTTTCTGCATTACTCCAATTTAGGAGCGGGAAGGGCTTTTGTCAACATGTCCGCAACCATTTTCTCATCAAGGAAATAACAAAGTTTGACCACTTTTGCAAAAACTTTCTCTCGTACCAAATGTAGCCGAATGTCCATATGTTGCCGTGACCTTTTGAAGTTTACTACTCCAACTACAAGTACCACTTCCAATCTCAATGACATACCCCGTTGTAGACTTTCTACTAGGCACATCACCATAGCTAGCATCACTCCAAGTATTAACGCTATCCTTGTCCCCTCCCAAAGTAAGCCAAAGATTTATGGTCCCAAGAAGATATCTTAAGACACTTTTTGCTGCCTTTCAATCTCTCTTTCGTGGATTTTGTAGACTTCTACTCAACACACCAACGGCTGCATCTATATCAGGCCTAGTGCAATTCATGAAGTAAATCAGACTTCCTACTACTTGTCTATAGGGTACTTGGGACATAAATGTTTGCTCTTCTACACTGAGTTCTTCATCTATTATGACTCCAAACTCATGCTCCATTCCTTCAAGTTTTTGCTTATACTCCATAGGAGTTGCACAACCTTTGGCATCAGCCAAGCCAAAATTTTCCTACATGTTTTCTATCGCTTCTTTTTGTGTTAGCCTATTTATTTTCTTTTCTCTATCTTTTTCAACTTGTATTCCAAGGATATATTTTGCCTCACCCAAATTCTTCATTTCAAATTGTGAATTAAGAGCGTGTTTTACTCCAGCAATTCCTTCTTTGTTCCTACTAATTAGCAGCAAATCATCAACACACACAACAATGAATATTACCTCATCAGGATTATCACCACACATCACATATACTGAATGATCTGAGCTAATTCTAGTAAATCCTAATCCTGTCAAGAACTCATCTAATTTTCGGTTCCATTGCCTAGGGGCCTGTTTTAGGCCATACAAAGATTTTAAAAGTCTGCACACAAGATTTTCTTTTCCTACTTCCTCATAACCCTCTGGTTGCTTTATATAGATGACCTCATCTAAATCACCATGCAAAAATGTAGTTTTGACATCCATTTGGTGGATGTCAAAATCCTCTATGGTAGCTAATGTAAGTAAGATGCGGACAGATGGAAACCTTACAACCGGTGAAAAAGTTAATTTCATAATCTATCCCCTCCTTTTGATTATATCCCTTAGCAACTAAGCGAGCCTTATACCTGTCTATGGTATTATCTGGGTTCAATTTTAATTTAAACACCCATTTACTTCCAATAGCCTTTCTTCGTGGAGGAAGTTCCACCAGATCCGAAGTTTGGTCCTCCATGATGGACTTCATTTCCTCATTGACAACTTCCACCCAATGTTCCCTTTCATTACTCGAAAAAGCTTCTTTCAACATTAGAGGCTCTTCTATGTGTGCTGAATGAGCAAAGGCTGCATTTTCTCCCCTGAGTCGTGCACTTCGCCTAACTCCACCTGGAAATTCTGTCGCTGGTATAGATGGTTGGGTCCTCTTCCTCGATACATGTGATTCTTCTTGTGATTCAGTTTCAGCTTGAGGTAGAGGAGAGTCTGCAAATCTTTCAGGCATAACACTTGCTGTTTCTGGTGGAGAAGATGATTGCAAGTCACTTTGAGCTAATGTAGATGCATTCTCTATATTTATCTTGAAAAACATGGGATTTTCCTCTAAAAAGATATAATCAACACTTCTATCTTTCTTTTCATCTGTACGCTGACTAAATACATCTACTCATTTTCCCTCATCCTTCACTATGATGTTTTCTGGCTACCACAACTCTATTTCTCTTAATATCATATACTTTATAACCCTTGGCATGTTCATCATACCCTAGAAATATCCCTGGTATGCCTTTTGGCTGTAATATCCATTTTTGTGGATCATTATCTAGCATGAATATCTTACTTCCAAAAACTTTGAAGTGACTTACATTTGGTTTGTGTCCTGTCCACATTTCATAAGGAGTTTTATCCTTTACTGCCCTTGTTTCTATCCTGTTTCTCACATAAGCTGCACAATTCATAGCCTCTACCCAAAATTTGAAATCTATGTCCATATCAGCCATCATTGTCCTAGCACACTCTGATATAGTCATATTCACCCTCTCTGAAACACCGTTTTGTTCCGGAGAATAGGGAACGGTTAGCTGACGTGAGATTCCATGCAATTTTAGGAATTCTGCAAACTCATTAGAAATGTACTCCCCTCCATTATCAGATCTGAATCCTGCTATCTTTTTCTCATGCAGATTTTCAACCGAAGCCTTATACTCTTTAAATTTTGAAAAAACTTCATCCTTACTTTTCAAAAAATAAATTGTAGTAAATCTACTATAGTCATCAGTAAAAGTAAGTATAAACTTAGCACCTCCTACAGATGGATACCTAGATGGCCCCCATACATTTGAATAAATTAGTTCTAGCACCCTGCTACTTCTATGATCAGTTTGCGAAGGGAAAGGCAACTTATGAATTTTTCCCATTGCACAACCATCACATACATTTGATGCTGGTTTTTGACTAATTTTTACACCTTCCACCATTTTTTGATTTACCATCTTTCTAATCTATCATAATTCACATGTCCTAAACGTTTATGCCATAAATCACAATCACTGATTACACTTGAGTACATAACATCATTGTCATTATCATTTGCAAGAGTCAACCGATACAAATTGTTTCATCCAGCAAAACCCTCTACAGCTATTTTCCCATTCTTACTCACTGTGTTCTTTCCATTCTCAGATATAGTTTTAAAACCTTTCTTTTCTACCACTGACGTTGAGAAAAAAGTTCTTTTAAAAGGTGGGACATGCAACACATCTTCCAAAACCCTTTTCACAGGTTTTCCCTCTACGTTCAACATAAGTGACACCCTCCCTTTTGCCTTTGACTCAACAAAGGTATCATCACTAAAATAAATTTTGATGGGTGTAATAGATTGAATACTTTCAAATAGATTGCGATTGCGGCACATGTGGGCAGATGCGTCGGAGTCTATAATCCATTCGTCTTCCTCCACGCCTTCCGTTTTTTGTGCCATTGCAAAGTATTTCTTTTCACTGTTGTCGGGAAAGCTGCTCACATCCTCCTCCTTAAGTTCGTTGAAGAGAGCAGTTGGGCGACCACCTGTTTCAGAAGGAACCTGACTTTCGTCCCGTCCAGAGCGAAAATTTCTTGTGGCTTTCGCTCTCTTGTATGCATTACACATTCTGAACACATGCCCTTTCTCATCACAGTAATAACATGTCAAAGGTGCCCTTCTAGGACCACTTCCTTTGCCACTGCCACTGCCAATCTTAGAATCCGAAAACTGGTTAGCTAGTGCCTGAATCGACTTACTACTACCTCTTTGTGACATCTGGTTAGCTTCTTCACTATAAATAAGTTGAATTGCTAATGCTATGTTCCATTGACGCTGTGGAATAGCCCTAAGCCTATCCATGGCTCCTTTATATTCATCGGGCAAAGTTCTCATCAACAACATAGCCTGCTGAGGTGGTGAAAAGTCCCCACCTGCACTAGTACTCTGAAGGAACAACCTTTTCATAGCATGGCAGTGATCTGAGATACTACCTCCAGAATACTTAAATTCAAAAATCTGAGTGGCTATGTTAGTCTGGACAGTAACATCTAGCTGAACATACATAGCACGTACACTAAACCAAACTTCAGAGGCTTTCTTCATCTCAAGATATGACATTACCAAGTCTTTTGTCATTGACTGCTTCAAGAGGTTCAGGCAGTGGAGATTCTTCTTTCTCCAATCTGGCGCGGTCACATCCGCTGTTCCTTCCACAATGGGTGACAAGTCCCTCTCCTCGAAATATGAGCTCAACATATCTTCCAGTATAAGTAGTCAGTTTTGTCAAAAATAGGCAATTTGGGCGGTGGGCCCATAACTTGTTGAAGGTCATGGGCATTTATACTCGGCTGTGATCCACTCCCACTAGGAGTCACACTTGCACTTGCTGGGATATTCGTCCCTGGAGGAGCAGGTGGAGCACTTGCGGCGGGAGCTGAGCCATTATCAGACATGTTAGCGGAAGCAAACCCAAAGAGGAATGCCTAGTAGACTAGATCTATAGTGTAAGATATGTAACTCCAAATGAAAGAGGTCTTTCAACCACATAAACATGTACTACAAGCAAATCAAAGACAATAGAGCACAAAACACCTTAAACTGCATTCAGTGCTCTCATTTCCTTAACTCTTGTGTAGAATGTACATTCTGTATCAAACTGATCATTCCTTATTGAATTAAATACTCTAACGATCTTCAAAATATCTAAAACGTATGTACAAGGTTCACTAGATAGTCTACTGACAAAAATCTAAGTGTTTGGACCAGAATTGTCCACTAACAATATCTATACCCTAAAAATCCGGGTGATTCTTATCACGTCTACATTCATTGGCGGCCCTACACACTAATTTACTTAAAGATAACTATTCGTGTAGATACTACAAATAATCTACACTAAATTTGGTCAATATTGAACAGTTGGTATTCCAAAATTATTCTAAGTCTTAGACTCAAATTTCTAAGACTTACTAAAGCTTACTTTTCAATATACTAAACCACATAGACCATACATCACACGAACGAGACACATGATAACAAAACTAGAATGACATTTATTAGGGGGAAAAAAAAAAGTAAAAAAAAACGAACCACCGCTAAACAAAAAACCTATGTTAAACGAACATGTATAAAAAAAATCTCAAACAACATTATATTCCCTCGATTCTCGTCCAACAATATTGCTATGAGAAAACGATCCACAGACTTAAATTGGCGATCTCCACATTGTCAACTTGGTCGGCTCAGCCCCTCTTCATTATTATTGCCTGATTCTCCACCCAAAAGATGGCATTTGAATAAAGAACGAGAGGAATAACACATTATTTCTCAATGTTTATAACTCAACACAAAATACCAATTTGAAAAAAAAAATCGACTTGAGTTCGTTATCTTATAACTCACCACTATGTGCCAAATCCAATTGAATTAATTCTAGTTCAATTTCGAACATGACCGTCTTAATTGGCAAACATAACATGCATTTGCAAAAATGGTTCATTTTGATAAGGCAATTTAAGGTAGTTGATTGGTAAAGGATATCTTATATTATTTAAGGATATTTAAAAATACATCTAGGCTATTTGTCATGCCGTATCATGTCGGGTGCATTTAATCCCATTTAATAGCATTCAATTGTATTTACTTGCATGAAAAGGGTCCTTTAAGACCAACACCACACTATCTTGAGTTTAAATACAATTTTGTGGTGGCACGTTTGTACAGATTGTTCGTACGTGAACTCGACATACACCTTGAAACCCGCAGACAGATTGGATTCTGTACGTGAAGTGGTTAGGCGTCGTGGAACCCGCGAACATATTGAATCCCGTACGCCTGTGGAACCTGCAAACATATTGAATCCCGTACGCCTATTCGTCAGGCACCAGAATTTCCTCGAACCAATTTAAGTTGTTGTTCGGGATTTCCGCGAACCAATTTGAGTTGCCATCTATTATATCCGCAAACCGAAATGTCGACTTGAAAGTATGTTAGGACGAACGCGAATCTACGGCCACAAAGGATGCAGACGAACGGACAATCTAGATTTCGACTACATGCGACGACGTTGATTGGTCCATTTTAAGTCGTGGACCTTTGGAGGTCTCACGCATTCACATAGAGTGTATGAAGGGTTTTTATCCATAGGCTGTAGATTTAGTAACGCAAGGCATGTGATTCTGGTCGCCTATTGGCTAGAATCGAAACTAGGCACAGTTAACCACATATATTTAATGTACACAAGTTAGGTTAGACGCTCAGCTGCACACTTTTTACTTAGTAAATTTTAGGTGAATTCTGTGCTCACAATTTCAAGAGCACAAAAAATCTTTAGGAAGATTTGACCTTTGCTTTTAATATTTTCTTGTGAAATTTTCAAGATAATTTCGGTGGCGATTTTTTTTCCATTAAGGTTATAATTCCTAGCTCTTTCTTTCTTTCTTTCTTTGCAAATTTGCCTTGTAATTTAATTTACACGGCTCATGTCGAGGCCTAATCGATTTCCCTTCACTACTTCTGTCATCTTATCAAGTGGATTGATGCTCAGCCTTCTCTCTCAAGCTCTTGTTGAACCTAAGCTCTTGTTGAACCTTGTATTGTGATTGGACAGTTTTGGGTTTGTTAGTGCGGTTCGCTGGGGGATTGCACAAGTAGGGTTACCTTTCTTTGGTTATTGCATGCTCTGGCCGAATCTGGTAATCTCAAATTCGCTTATTGTTTGTTGATTTCCAACTTATATGTGTTGATATTTAGGTTAGATCTTTATTAATCGAACTCCTGGAAGGGATATAAACTGACCAAGGAGCCTAATGGCTATCCTTTGGCTTAATATTTATGTGATTTTGAAATTGTCCCTTTTTATATTTCTCTGCAATCTAAAATTTAGTGTTGGGTATCGAGGACCGTTTTCCGATATTCGATATATATCGAATTTCAGGTACCCGATAATCGATATATATCGCTTCGATATATCGAATTTCAAATTATCGCGATATATCGCCAATATATCGTATCGTCGATATATCGAAGATAAAATAAAAAAATAAAAAAAATCCCACAGGTTTTCAAAGTCTCGTGACTTCGGACAAAGTGACTGTATATATATATATATATATATATATAATAAAATCCCACAGGTTTTCAAAGTCTCGTGACTTCGGACAAAGTGACTGTAAAATCTTTGCCGGAAAGAAATACGGTTTTTTCTTGAAAGTCAACAGAGTGAAGGAGATCTCTGAGGTACATTGACGAGGTACACTTGTGAAGTATACGTACGTCATACGCAGGTACGATTTTCCAGAAAAAAAGGTCGGTTTCCAGATATTCGATGATTTTTGAGATTTTGTAGTCAGCTTGCGTGGAACCACTCATATAAGAACACGTATGTAAAACTTTTTGACAAAAGATACGTGATGTACCCGAGGCCTCTGTAATACATAAATTTTGCTGTTCGTACTATTACAGAGACCTCCTCGTGTAACCATACCCCAAATAATTAATCATTACAATTTCAGAATTAGTACTTTTTTGTCGGTTACATTTTGCGGCGTCTACCTTTAAGTCACGGAACGAAAATCACGGCGTACGTGGCGTATTAGACAATTTGACTTTTTCTCTAAAATAACATATTATATAAAAAAGTAAAAAAAAAAATTTAAAGAATACTTTATATCACGATATATATCGCGATAGTTTATGTTGGTCTCGGTACGATATATCGAGGATCCTGCTCGATCGATATTCGATATATCGAATATGGAGATTATCGCGATATGAAATTACCCGATACACAACACTACTAAAATTGTTAGTTTTTCCTATTTTCTGCAATTTGAAATTGTCTTTTTTCATATTTTTCTGCAATCTAAAATTGTCACTTTTTCCTATTTTTTGCAATTTGAAATTGTCTTCTTTCCCTTTTTTCTGCAATTCAAAATTGTCACTTTTTCTCTATTTTCTGCAAGTTGAAATTTGTGGTTTTCCTATTTTTCTGCAATTTGACTTTCTTAGTTTTTATATATTTATGCAATAAAAAATTAAATTTGAAAATATTTCTTAGTGTTTCTGCAATTTTATAATAGATCATTGCATTTTGGAATTTTTTGCCAAGTAGTAATTGTTAGGTTGAAAATAAAAAACTTAAAAAAAAAATCTTTTAACTAGCTTTGCATTTTTAATACTGTTTGTTTTTAGTTGACATTATTATCTCCTTGTTCAGTTTTCGGCCAAGAATATACTACACTAACTTAGGTATTTGGTTATTGTTTCTTCTGCTCTTTTTTATTTATTTTAGCATCGATCGCTCACATTGTGACATACCTCACTAAAGAGTGGAGTTGGTGGAGCGGATCCGTTTGGGAGCTCTGCAAAACTCTGGTTGTAGCGAACAACCTCAGTTCACCCTTAGCAATCACCAAGTTGCTAAGAGTGGTTTGTAAGTATTACAATGCATTGAGGGTGCAGGCGCGTGTTAGGATAGTTTGTTGATCGTTTGGAGGGAACATGAGTTGATTAGGTTCAATCAGACCCAATTATATGAGCATCTGCATTGTCCACGCTTTCCATGTTTGCCATTTGGCCGTAAGTGGCCTTGTGTTTTTCCTGTTTTATGTTTGGTGTGGAATTTTCTGTTTAGATCTGGCCGTTGGTGACATTGAATAGAAACATTTTCCGTTGGTGGCATTGAATAGAAATATTTTCCGTCTGTGAAGCTTTAGATCCGCACCTCCGGGTGCTTGTTTATCAATTTTCTGCTTTTATAGATTTGGCCCTTTGGCCTTGCCTACTCGTTTGCAGGGTAGAGATTTCGGTAAAAACGGTTGCTTGATTAGATCTTGCCATCGTGGCCCTGCTAGAGACTTTTTGAGATTGTTGCCTACGTGTGTGGTGTGGTTTGATATTTGGTGCATTTCGTATAGGGCATATCCGATAGTCAATTAGTTCTCATCTCCGTCACTTTTATGCCCACTCATTGGGATAATCTTGACTACCCATCTAGATCTACACGTAGTGGTGAAACTTTATGTTCGTCAAATTCCGCTCAACAAAATTTGTTGAATTCGGTTCTTTTGCCGTTAAGTTTTAAAATTTCATATGGAGCGTCGTCTGCTTCCTCAAATTTAACCACCGTATCATTTTTGTCATCCATTTTATCCACGCTATATGTGGACCAAGTTGATAACGAAAGGGAAACCGAGTCGGATTCCCTTTCTTTTTGGTCTCGGTTAGTACCGATTCAGGTTTTGACTTCAATTCACCAATTTCCTTCGATTGCCTCCACATTGGAGGGCCTTTCGGGTAAACTTCATTTATGCTTTTGACGAATGAAGGACACTATGAGTTTATCTCATTTTCGAATGTTATTTGATACTGAAATGCGAGATATAGCTTTCTGTTATCAAAACCGATTTGATATGCGCGTCGATTTCTCACTTCTTGAACAGTACCTTTACGGTTCCGCCCTTACATTTTATTCACGCAAGTATGATGACATACTTGCAATGACGGAATATTCTCCACAGTTTGCTTGTCTTCCTAAGGTCATAGGTCAAGCAGAAATTCATTAACAAGCTGTTATTCCTGAGGTTTTTCAAACTCTGTGTGATCCATTGCCCACAAAAATCGCAGATCCAAGAGAAGCTAATCTACATAGTGCCGACTCCAAGTTGATATAAACCCAAATGACTGACCCCTGGAAAATCAGAAACCCATTATAGCTTCACCCCTGTGAAATAAGACTTTTTGTGTGCTCAGTTCCACCACAGAATGCAAAGTTAGAATATGAGTTTTGGACACCTTGACCCACTTTGACTTTCCCTTAGAAATGCAACCACCCTGGCAGGCAAAAACTCTCACCGACAACACCTTTGTGTATCCTGAACTCCTTTGAGTCCGCAGCAAAAAGAATAACTGAAAATAGTCCAGTGAGTGAGTTGTAATTAAATGGCAAAGTTTGCTTATTTATACAAATGCTCTCTGGGAGAGAGGCGACTACCTAGCAAAATTATTGTAAGTCCTAAAACCCCTCTCTAAGCTCCCTAATACTGAGGTACGGTCCAATCGTAAGACTGTACCGTACAAGAAAGTACAGGCACTGTCGTACTTTGTGCACGGTAATGTACAACATCACCATAATGTGACATTTGTCACATCTAAAATTATCATCTTGCGTTTCGGAAATCCCGCAATCCTCCCCGATCATGCCGCGTGTCATTCGGAGAGGCGGAGCCCGAAAACGCCAAGTCGCCCACTCCGGAATCTCGACTCGCACCACGACCGTTCAATTTAGACCGACATTTGAAATTGGTCGTCTAAATAACTACGCAATATTTGTTTCATATTTGAAACAAATGCGCGATATTTGTTTCACACTTGAAACAAATGCGCGATATCTGTTTCGAAATATCCCGTAGTCCGTACAATACTAACTGTTTCTATGTCTTACTATTCCATTAAATGAATTAGTCTACTTATTTGTATTTATATATTTATCGTACCTTATATATTCTAACATGAGTCCTAGGCTACAGGATAAAGCTACCGGCTACCTATCTTCAGACGGACGACAGGTACCAGGATCAAAGCCTAAGTCTGTTAAGTCAGTCTTGGTAAATCTACCAAAAGCTACATCCTGTCTCTCACTCTAGGCAGCATGGGCAGCCATGGCTCTGGCTGTCTCTCCACCCTTCAGTGACTGCGACAAGTGTGGGGGTTTGGAGAGTGGAGCGAGAGGCAGGCTGCTTTTGCTGACTTCCTTTTTGTTAATTTTCCTTTTATTCAGACCTAAAAAATGCATACATTTTAATAGTTTTAGATGCGCAAGGCAATGTTGTTAATGCCACGGTCGTAGAAGTTCCCCATCAATATGCCGTTGCAGCACGTACTGTTGTCTAGGCGCAACTTGGGATGACCATTCCGTTACGCAACCCTTTGACGGTCATATTTGATCTGTTACAAGAGGAGTATCGTATGCAAATTCCGGACCAATTTAAAGAATTGATGGATTTTGAGCTTAAACCGGGCGAAACAACCCCCGCTTGACGAGCCCGCATAGAGACTTTGCGGGAAGCATTACCCGATCTGATGTCAGATGCTGAAGCTGCTCAGAAGTGTAGAAATTGATGGTATGTTTAGTATTTTCTAGGTCTAAAATAAAATGCAGAAAAGAAGCCAAGGCAGTCTGCCTCTAACTTTTCTCTTCAACTCCGACACTTGTTGCAATCACTAGAAGTCGGAGATGAAGCTAGAGCCATGGTTGCCTATGCTATCCTAAGATTTACGGGTAGTAAATTAATTTATTTTTGGTAGTAAATTAACTGATTTACTAAAAGGATAGTTATCTGATCCAGGATTTGATCTTGGTACCTACCGACTGTTAAATCCGCCGATAGCCAGTAGCTCTATCCATTTAGTCTATGACAAGTGCTATAGAATATAGTGTTTGAGGTAGTGGGACTTGCTAATTGCTATATTGCTATGCTGCGATGTTGCGCTAGTTTATCACCGCAGCTGCGCCGGGATACTGAGTCTAAAGCTTTAGGGGAGTGTTGTCTTTTTGGAAAGCTTTCAGTCTCAGAGCAGCGCTGCTGCTTTACAGACAAAGCAGCGCAGCTGCTATACAGACAGAGCAGCACAGCTGCTATACAACAGAGCAGCGCAGCTGCTATACAGCAGCGCAGCTGCTATACAGCAGAGCAGCTGCTATACAACAGAGCAGCTGCTATACAGGAGAGCAGCGCAACAGCAGAGCAGCGCAGCAGCAGAGCAGCTGCTATACAGCAGAGCAGCATAGCAGCAGGGTAGCGCAGCAGCAAAGCTTCAACACAGACAAGACAAGGAAACCATGATTATGTTTGATATGGTCCGTACGGACAACGCAACATCTAATATTCTTAATGTGATTCTGTACAGGATAGAGCAACTGCGATAGATACGATTCTAGTTAGCTTAGTGATAGCTCAGTGGTACCTTAGTGATAGCTCAATTGTAGCTTGACAAATTAGTGGTAGCTTGGTGGTTTGATGTACCTCTCAAGTAAAATGGTGTTGCCAGTTCAACACAAGTATAAGACTTAGGACTCATAGCATATTATGTATCCAAACTTCCAAGTAGTAAAACTGCAAACATTTTTTGGAAAACTTCTGAGTATTATATCTTGAGTGTTGTCGGGTCAATTGTGCTATAACTTTGGGAGTTATCAGTGTTTATGCTACTCTATATTCTGATAGAGTTTTGTGAGGTTTGGATGCTTGTATAAGAATTGGTGAGCACTTTAGAACATCTGTTTGGTAGGATTCTTGATAGCTTCTGAGAGTGTATCATGTCTACTTCTACTACTACTGCTGCTCCTCCACCTGCACCGGTGGTTGTAGAACAACAAGTAATGGTTTTTTGAGTTGCCGTGCTTTTCATTTTGAGTTTGGGTGCTTTTATTTTCCTTGCCAATTTTATGTGTTACCGTCGCTCTCTTTGTTTTTTATTACCCTGTTTGTAGTTTTTCAGTTTCGGCCATGCCACCCGTTTTGTACCCCCGGACTTAAATGTTTTACCATCTTGATTTTTAATTTATCCTTTCCACACGTGTTTCATGTGAAATGCGTATTAAAGCTTCATCCGAAATGAAGGTCCAAATAATGCATAAACATACTTAACATGAAAAGCAAGTATGACCAACATTTAGCAATAACAAAACACTTTATGTCTAACCACACACTTTTCATTAAAATAATAAGGTTATAATAGAGACTATGTCTTCTACTTCAGCACCTCACACACACTCGCCAACTCTAAGGTACTAAATTAAATGTAGTCTACACCTCACATTAACTATTCGTTGAGTACTTCATCCATCGAATCACTATTGTAGTTATCAAAAGGCTTATTTATCACTGTATACTTTACTGACGGGACGTACTTTCAATTTCCGTCCGAACGTTTAATTTGTTGTTCACATATTTTCTCCACCAAAGTGTCTTCATCCGACCCTTTATCACCTTGTCCACACTATTGGAAGGAAGTACGAACGCACAAAGAACTTGTGCGCACATAAACCTAATTTTCTAAAACAACAGTTGTAAAGAAACCACAACAAAAAATGGCAAATTAAAAAAAAAAAAAACACAAAACCAACAACATAGTTGTGAGCTCTATCAAAACACCAAACCAACCACAAAAATCATTGAAAAGCAGCCCGTAAATGCCCCAAGCATGACCAAGCACAATGAGTAAGAGCTTGAACACGTCGACAACTCATAACCACAATAACACATGAAGAAGGACAAAAACTTGCATGCCATGTAAAGCCACATACAAACGTTGATGATATAAGGTCGTGAGGACAAAAGCGGGAGGGCTCCCAAGTCTCCTCCTTTGAGAAGAACACCAACCACAAATATCGAAGGAACTCAGCCGAAAAAAAATAAATATCTCAATTACTATCGTAGTAGAATCATCCATGACGATGCAACGCGAATAATCACGCTCTTTCGTCACAAGGTCATGCTCGACCACTCCATTATTCTCAACCATATGACCCATTATTGAAGGAACAAAGCCTTCAAAAGCGGTGGAGAGTAATAAAAAAAATATAATCAATTTTTATGCTATTGGACAATATGAAACGTCACAACGAGCACGATCCCTATTTCAAAAGCAACAAAAGCAACAGTGTCTCAAAAGCAACAAAAGCAACAGTGGCGACAGTGTCTCAAAAGCAACAGTGGTTTAAATGATGTCGAGAACTTTAGAACGGGACACGAAGAAGGAACTACTCATGATTGACAATAACTTCCTCACTAACGAAGGACGGGTGACTTAAGAAGGTTGCGGGCTTTGCGACTACCTTATGACTAATGACGCCTTCCCGACCCGAGGACGGCTTTCGAGGCGACAACGATATCGTGATTAACAAAAGCTACATGACCAACCCCACCCTCTCAAAAAACGACACTTCCAAGACGATCGAGAGACACCAACGAGGCACGACATCGCATTCAAAACCATTCTTTCAAGTTTGGGCGTGCACTATAGGGCAAGAACCATCTTAGCCATAGGTGTAGCCAGGACAGCCACTTGAATTTTTGGTAAAATATTAGAATTAGATAGGAAACTTATGTGGTCAGAGAGGACATAGCAGATCACCCACGTGCGCCCTCTAACCTACATTAGGAGGAATGGAGCAAGGGAAAGCATGCAAATAGTGGGCCAATCAAGTAAAAATTCACAGTCGAGAGGACATAGCAGATCACCCACGGGCGCCCTCTAGCCTACATTAGGAGGAATAAAGCAAGGAAAAGCATGCAAATAATTGGCCAATCAAGTAAGAATTCGTAATCGCCATACCATGATAGTGAACGACCAGCCTCGCATTAGGGGATACCATAACTAATCTCAAAGTCACTATGCATGTTGAACATCTAAGGTATCATATTTTACATGTCTATATATAAATTCCTCCGCGTGAAGCTTCTTTGCCGGGACATATAATCTCCACTTCTCGTTTGCGATTTCTACAACTTGTCCGGATACGTGTGTATTCCCCATGTCTAGTGGTATCTCTCTCTTAGAGATCTTATCCTTTTTGAAGTAGCATCTTTCCATATAGCCTTTTCATTCACGTCTAGTAATACATTACTTTGGGCAGAGGTTTCTCCAACAAGAATGAGATTCCATCCAAAGAGAATCAAAGAGGCTTTATGTTTGAACAAATATGCATACCGGTTGAACTTGTAATTTATGGCAATCTAGGGCACACGGATATCCAATTTCGCCACATCTGCAACTCTGAGACCTCCATAGGTCATCAAAGTAGGCAACTCACACCAAGCCTCTAGGTCCTCGGAGTAGGCAGCTCAGAAGAAGCCTCTAGGATAACCCTAACCCCCTTGGGTTTCACCGAGAATAAATGCCACCCTGGCAGGCAATGACTCTTACCAGCCTCACCTGGAAGACAAGACTCCTTGAGTCAGTAGCAAAATATATATATTTTTTAGTGGTCAACTCCCTGAGCGTAAGTTATGATGGTCAAAGATGACCTTTTGTACAGAAACACTCTGGGAGAGAGGCGGCTACCTAAAATTTGGCTAAGTCCTGAACCCCTCTCTAAACCCTCTACTACTAGAGTACGGCACCAATCAAAACATTGTATCGTACAAAAAGGTACAGGTGCCAGTGTACTTTTTGTACGGCCATTGTACGGCATGGCCAAGTAGTTGACGATTGCTATATTCGCACTCGTTTTAGTGCTCTCCGGAGATGCCGCGAGCCAATGAGGTAGTGCCACGTGTCATTTGGTGTGGGTGTGACCTAAAACCGCCAAAGCGTCAATTTTGCGATGTCGGCTCTCACCGTGACCGTCCTATCCAAACCGGCTTTTAATTCTATCCGTCAAAACATATGTGCGGTATATTTGTTTCGTGTGGTACCCTTGTCCGTACCATGTATAACTGCGTCTATGTGTTAAGGGTCGGTTGACTCAATTAAATGAATTTCTCTAAGGGTACATCTTTAAATAGTTATCGCACCCTATATATCTCAACACAGTTCCTAGACTATAGGATAAAGCTAACGGCTACATGCTACTCCGACGAACATTAGGCACTAGATCAAATCTTGGGTCCGTCAAAGCCTTTTGGTAAATCTACCAAAATCTTGCTGCCTGTCTCTCTGGACAGCTTAGGCAGCCATGGCTCTAACTCCCTCTCCAACTTTCAATGACTGTGGCAAGTGTGGGGGCTTGAGAGAGGAGTTAGAGGCAGACTGCCTCTGTTTTTTTTTTGCCTTTTATTTTACAAGTTAAACCTAGAAAATATCAAAAGAAAACATTAATTTCTACAACATCCGCTTCAAAGTCATATTCACTAAGTGCTCGCTTAACGGTGTGCACATCTCTTTCTGCCTAGCCATCAAATTAGGGGTGTTTATTACGCGTGAGTTGATGGTCAATCAAACATTTCTCCTTGGTCTATAAGAATCTCTCTAACGCCTCAACTAGATTAATGGAAAGAATTGGTTTTCTTCTAGTGAGACTCTTCTTTTGAGGGATCAAGAGGAATTAAATCCGTTTAGAGAAATTTTTCAATTATAAAACATAACAAATGCCCCTCCGACTCCTGTGAAACGGCCTAAACAAATCGAATGACCATCTACAAAACATCGTTTTGATAAGGAGTGAGTGCAGCTTCGCAACGCCTTTCCTATCAACAGACTCTTCACCCTATCACATGTCAAGCAAGTGTGAACTACCCGGTTCACCTATGTTCTCGTCCCATACCAACTATAGGCGACCGAAACAAAAGAGACGACCCTTTTCGAACCAAACTAATAGCACGATTCATGCAGGTTGGCCACTAGGTACGTTGGCCACTAGAGTACCTTTGTCTCATGGCTTTGGTATCGCTTGCATATTTCCATCAAAAAATATCCTTAGTTCTTAGCTTTAACACTTTTTTCCGGAGTGTTTAGCTTCTGCTATTCCTATAACATTCATCAAATCAAAGTCTTCCCAAGTATCCCTCAAACCGACCTTTAACACTGTTGTCCTCTTAAGCCAATGTTGAAGGTGAACATTTCAAATTAGGGGTTTTGAATCCTTGAAATCATCGTGGCATGCCTTACCAATCCCATCATGGTTTCACCATCGTCAACATACGGGCCCTTGTGGGATCAACAACAGAGGGGCCCGTATTCCTTCTGAAATTGTTTGCATTTTTATGAAATTCGAAAGCTTAGTGAACAATGTTGAGCTCATATTCCCAAAGGTTACAGCCCAACGAGCGAATGCATTTATGAGCTTATTGTTTTCCATTATCCATTTGAACAATTGATGATCAATGATTAGCGTGAACCAGACTTCACAATGAAAAGCCCAAAAATATCGAATAACCTTAACGACCACCAAAAGTTTGCCATGGTAATTGATGTACGAAGACTACACTTTGTTGTTTTTATGACTAACGTATGCCACCACATATTTTGCTCTACAAATTTTGGTCATCTGCGTCCTGTTTTGCGAATACAACCCCAAACCCTACCTCCTCCGATCATTTCAGAGAAGATAAGGTATTTGATCATCTAAGAGATGTAAGGATGGGCTTTTATGTCGTTTTATCGACCATACCTCCTCCAATCATTTTAGAGAAGAGACATTATTTGACAATCCAAGAGATGTAAGGATCAGCTTTTATGCCCTTTTAAGGGATACATAAGACCTTTGTTGTGTATCCCCCAAATCCATTCTTGGTCGTCCTGTTTTAAGTTGTGCTGTTAAAACCAGTTATACAGCTACGATGATAATTCACTTGTCTCAAAAGCGTTGAAAGAGTTGAGATATCTGTTAGGACACGTAAAGGTTCCCAAGCAACGAGTTTAACTAGATCAGACCTGAAAGTCCGTGCGGTTACTTTATGGCTCAATTAAAGGACATTTTCCACGACCAACAAAGAATTTTGTAAAGTGGCGCTTTAGTTAAGCCCCTTATAATGCATTGAAAATTGACTAGATGTTGCAAATACATTGTGAAAGTTAAAAAAAAGATAATAACATCATTAATGTAAAATCTGGCATGATTCACAGTTGTGAGTGCTTTATCCATTGCTTTGAAATTGAGACTGAGTTTTCTTACAAGCCGAATGGTGTGTAAAGCCATTTATATGACATGTTCATATCCCAAAAGCGATCTCCTCACTGCGGCTAAGTTCTAGTGGGATCTAGTGAAACCTTTCTCTAATGTCCAACGTGGAGAAAATTCTAGCCTCCCCCAATGATTCTTAAATTTCCTCTAACATGGGCATAGGATACTTGATGGACAGTATTGTCTGGTTGAGGACATGGTAATATCCATAACCTTGTAATTCCACAATTTTCGTAACAAATTCTTTTTGGGAGGAAGGATCAATGGGGAGGCAAATCCATGTAGCCCTTTACTTTTTTGAATCATTCTTAGGTCTACGAACTCTTAAACTTAGTTTTGACTACCTCTGTTTTGTATGACTCCATGAGCAACAGTTTGAGTTTCATCTACTAGATGAATCGAAAACGAAATTATTTCGTACAACCCCATGTTTTGTCTTGACCAACCAATTTTGTCCTTGTTTTTGGTGAGCACGTGGTTCATTTTCTCCTTCTCCTTTTATATCATTTGCTCTCTTAATCCTAACCGACCTTACTTAAGACTACAACACCGAATGCATCCCAAGGCAGAGGTCGAGTTTGATGTCCAAAAACCATTTTTTTCCCTTTAAGTATTTTTTAAAACCCTTAACTCCATATCATCCTCTAGTGTCCCCACACTAATGTCTTTTCCCCCTATCCCCTAAAAAGCCATGCGACTGAAATTTTAGGTAACACAAAAGCTTGTAAGACTCCGAGTAAGAATTGCGCACTCTTGTAAAAAATGTGCCCACTGGATGGAGTGTCTAGTAGGGCATATGAGAGAATAACATTAAAAAGCCAACGTAGATCATGTGAATCCATACGCTGTATGTCAGTGGAGATTCCAAAAGTTGCGGTAGTGTCTTTGAGTACCATCAGATTAATGCACGCGCGAGTCTTCCCACTAGTTTGAGGTGGTATTCTAAATTATATCGGGTTCACCAACAACATATGCATTAATCCTAGGGTATGATAATTAGGTAGGTGACACTTCCTTTACTTTGCACACATGGATGCATGGTTAAAATTGTCTTTTGTGACTTATTGACCAGCGTAACGGATCTCTTGGGGTCTAATATTCGGTCGACTGTGAGACCACCACGACGTTTTTGTAGGTCAACTGTGGATTTGAAAATTGCCACCGGTATTTAACCTTCCAAAAATCTCGGAGGTAGTGCGCCCTCGATCCCATCTGTGTTGCATCTAAAACGTTGATTAGCTGGTCCGCTTGCGGTGTATTTGTAGCTCTCGGTAAGTTCTTCCCAACCAACGACCCTTGGGTCTTGGGTTTACCCTCCAATATTGACTTCCAAAGAAACTTAAGGAGTTTCAAACCTCTTTACATCGAAAGTCACGATACCCCTCATTCTCTCTAATATGTTTTGGCGAGCGACGGTATCAACAACTAAAGGCGTGGGTAAAAGAGCTTGTGTAATTCCAAGATTTTGAGCCACCTCTTTGAGATTCTTGTCCACATCGCAATTGTAACACCAACATTGCCAGGTGAACAGAGAAGTTCCAAATTCTCCCTTAGAGGCCCTCTTAAACCTTGAAGAGACAAGTGGACCGTTACAACCACAATGTTAACGCTACACCTGTTCTTAGAGTTTCTCCACCGAGTTTTAGAACCTTAATGTGTTCGAGAAAATGGGTGCGGAAATCAACAACTATGGCAGCGAGCGGTTTTGTATAATCTCTCTTACTCCCCATAGCACTGAAAGCTACATTTCTCCAAACTTTGAGGAATTCAAAGAAACCTTCAGTTATAACCTCCCATTTGGGTTCTGGGTTCCCAGCAACCAACCCTTCTTGAATGGCTCTCGATGTTTATGTGGCGTTCGCCTGGTCGATTAGTTGCAAAATCTACGTTGTGTCTACCCTA
>JBBHKE010003086.1:118911-183371 GCA_037447655.1 Zygnema cylindricum | reverse complement strand
TGCTGGAATTTCTAGGGTTTTTCTCAAGAGACAGTACTGAAACAGCAACCTGTCTCCCTCGGCCCCAAGTGCCTTATACAAGCAAAGTTTGTCCTATCGATAGTACCAAAGTCAAAGCAATACCAGGAGCCAATCACCGGCCAGGAATTGTTGTCATACGGACATAAGACAAAACATGCTGTACTACACTCAGGGCAAAAAGTTAGGCGACTATCTCCGGCTAGATTAGAAGCCACGTGGTTTTCTATAACAGAATCCTGAGCAACAAAGTTCTAAATTCACGTGAAACGTCTAACTTTGACTCACATTAATAAATGCTCTACCCGGCTGGTGGACCTGAACTAAAGTCCTACTGACAGCCAACAGCAAAATCTACAAGACTATCCCAAAAGTTACGTGGCGTTCCACAATGTAGCCCCCAACGGGACAGTTGGCCACTGGCCACATGTAACAAGATGGTAATCTCTTGAACGGGGTAACTTTGTCGTCCGACCTCCGTTAGGCGCGAAATAAAGTGCGTTCCGTTCAGTTAGGAAAATAGAAGAATCTGGGCTGGTTGAGTGCGCTCCTTTTCCCGTACTTTGATGACCGTAAAGAGGAAAAAGGCCTGGGAATCCTTGGTAAGATAAAAAGAGGTGCTTGTGAAGCACATGAGCTTGACAGTGGTCGAACGATTGGTGCAACCGGAGGAAGTTTTTCTGCTATGGTTGACCCGGTAGGAGGTAACGTTTCTTCCTTACCAACCAGCGTGAACCTGCCTTTACTGTCACGGTGGTCAAACCGATGCACTCTCTTGGGATCTGAAACCCTCGTATGCTGGTTCTTTCCCATGTCGGTCCAGAGAGGTCGCCCTACTCCTCGAGGATCTGCTGGTGGCAATGTCTTGAGATCAGATGGACTGCAGGTATGAAGTCAAAGGCATTCCATGTTGTTCCTAAACTGGGGTTGAAGAGCAACTCTTTGATGAACTGATCAATATTTCCACTACACCTCCCACTAGGCGTACGATCCTGGCTCGGTCTGACCTTGCTACCTTCCGCACCAAATCCTTCTTAACCTTCAACTTATGGAGATTGTTAAGGGCTAAGATTTCTTTGCAATCTGGCCAATTAGGATCTATTATAATTTCGGGATCAATGTACATATCCGCTATTGGAGCCTTAGATCTTGTATGGCGTCCCACTTCGGAGGTTGACGGGGGACCGATTCTTTATGTGCCAAGCCCTTCCTATGTGATTTAGGGGATAATGGTTGTCTCTCCTCCTTTTCCGTGGCCCTAGATCTGGCCGCCTCAAACAAAGTTTCGAAATTCTTGAGGAAAAGACTGGAGGTATCCCAAGACTTGATGGACGCCTCACCCGTCCACTCACTATTCCCCAAAAACGTTTCTCACATAGAGCTGCTATCATCATACTTTCCCAGTATATGAAGCCAGCTCCATTGAATATGGGCACCCTAGATGGTGGGCCCATAACTTGTAACTCTAAGACCTTTATAGGTCCTCAGAGTAGGCAGCTCAGAAGAAGCCTCTAGGATAACCCTTACCCCTATGTGTTTCAGCAAGAATACCTACAACCCTGGCAGACAAAATCTCTCACCACCTTCACCTTTGTGAAGGTAAGACTCCCTTGAGTTTATAGCAAATAGAATCTCTGAATTTGCTCCCCTGAGCAGTAAGTAATAAAGGGTCAAAGTTGACCTTTTGTACAAAAGCTTTCTGGGAGAGAGGGTCCTATCTATGAAATTTTTCTAAGTCCTATCTCTCTCTAAAACTCTATCTACTGAAACACGAAAGCAATCGTAATACTGTATCGTATAGAAAAGTACAGGTGTCGGTGTACTTTCTGTACGGCCATTGTACGACTTGGCCAATAAGTTGACACATGTCATTTTTGGATTCCATCCAAAAATGCTTGGAGATGTCGTATTCCAATATGCTTGTGCAACGTGTCAATCGATGTGACGTTGACCGCAAACCGCCAAAAAACTATTCCACAATCTCAACATGCTTCGCGGTCGTCCGATTAAAATGGATTTCAATCATAGCCGTCATAAATACTTGTGCGCTATTTGTTTCGCCTTCATAACAAATTGCGCGGTATCCGTTTCGCATATTCCGTACGCTGTACATTACAAAGTGCTTCTATGTCCAAATATCTCGTTAAATGAAATAACCCACATGTACAGATTTATGTGTTTATTAAACCCTATATCGTATAACTTTGATTCTAGTCTAATTGGTTAAGGCTACCGGCTACAAGCAGCTTTGACGGACGGTAGGTACCAGGTTCAAATCCTGGGTCCGTCAAGTTTTATTTTGGTAAATCCACCAATCTAAAGTATTTCCCCGTCTGGATAGCATAGGCGACCATGACTCTATCTCCCTCTCCAACTTTTAGTGACTGCGACAATTGTGGGAGCTGGAGAGAGGAGTTAGAGGCAGACTACCTGTGCTTCTTTTCTGCATTTTACACAACCTAGAAAATACTAATATAGCCTTTATTTCTACAACATAACCCGGAGTGCAACGATGACCAAACTCAGAAGTAGGAAACTCTCCCAATGGCCTCGAAGACAGCTATGAGTCTCCCTCACCCCTAGGTTTCGCCGTACGGATCCAACCACACTCTTCTCAGTTTCAAACAGCGAAAGTCCAAACCGCCCAAAGAGAGGATAGTGCCAACCACCCACCCGAGTTATGGTCTCCACAAAAGACAATCCAAAACAATAGAGTCCACGACAAATTTCAACAGTTCTCCAACAAAAAGGTTGATTTGATTCTCTGGGGATTTTCGCAGGAGACAGTACTGAAAAGCAACCTGTCTCCTTCGGCCCAAAGTGCCTTATACATCCAAAGTTTGTCTTACTGCAAGTGCCAAAGTCAAAGTAATGCCAAAATCCAATCAGCAGCCAGCAATTGTTATCGTAATGACATAAAACAAAACAGATTGTACTACAATTAGGGCAAAAAGTTAAACGACTGGCTCCGGCTTGATTGGCAGCCAAAGGTCCTCCTATTGTATACTTGTAGGCAACAAAGTTCTGAATTGAAGTGAAACGCCTAACTTTGACCCTAAGTCATAAATGCTCTTCTTTCCCGTTGGGCCTGAACGAAAATCCTACTGACAGCTAACAGTAAGATCTACGGGACAATCCTAAAGGTTGCGTGCAGTTCCACAATGTAGTCATCTGCTAGAGCTACATAGAACGGATGTTATGTAATCGAAGCGCCACCTTTGCCTCGGACTAACTCTGTCGTTCGACTTTTGTTTAAGGTGAACTAAAGTGCGTAGTGCTCCAAAATGAAAATACAAAGATCTGATTCGGCTAGTTATCCTCCCCTTCTCAGTACGTTGGATTCCGTACAAGGTGGGATGAGGCCCCGTAACTCCTATGAGTGCAAGTTTGCCAAAGATGCACACGGGCTTGACACATTGAATGTTAGTCGTCGAAACAAATGTCCGATTCATTTGTTTCGTGCGGAATGACACTAGCACTGAATATTAACTAGTTTTGTGTTCCTTCATTCATAATTTAGTTAATCGGTTTCAAGATCATACCACATGAATAATAATTATCAAACCTTATGTACTTTAACAGACTCCTGCAACAGACCAGTTAGAGCTCACGTCTACGCCTCGCTCTGCCGATCGAAGGTTCGAGTCTTGCCGGACTCAACCTTTTGTTGATAGTGACATAAGTCACTCTTTAGTCCTATCTGTAGAACTAAGGCAGCCATGGCTAAACCACCCTTTCTATCCTTCAGTGACTACAACAAGTATGGTGGTTAGAGAGGAGACGTGGAGGCAAGATGTGCGCCTTTTCTTTTTCCTAATTTATTGACTTATTTAGACCTAGTAAATACCCTATAAATCTAGTAATTTTAATACTCCTCTTATTTTTTAGTCTAACTTTAACTTCAGTTTTAGTCTACACTTTTCTCTACAATATTTTAACTTAGGAGAAGGGACTGGTTTTGTCATCATATCAGCCACCATTTCCTCATCGGATCTATATGCAAGATTCACAAACTTATATTCAACTTTTTCTCTCACAAAAATCAATCTTTTGTCCATATGCTTAGCTTTGAAATGATGTTTTGGATTAGCTGCAATTGCAATGGCAGCTTGATTATCACAAAATACTTCATGCACTCCCTCCTTCATATACCCCAATTCTTGTAACAAAGACTTGACCTACATCAACTCTTTCACGGCAAAACATGAGGCCATGTACTTAGCTTCCATAGTTGATTGAGCAACCACATTTTGTTGTTTGCTGCTCTAACAGCAAGCATCTTCCCCCACATACAACACATATCCAAAAGTGCATCTTCTCATAGGTGCATCCCCATAATTGGTATCACTTCAAGTAGTGATATCAGTGTGCTCCCCTCCCAAATGCAACCATAACTCTCTCGTTCCCACCAGATATCTCATGAATCTCTTGGTTGCCTCCCAGTCTCTCTTTCTAGGATTATTAAGACTCCTACTGAGTACTCAAACTGTTGCCGCTATGTCTAGCATGGTACAGTTCATAAAGTATATTAGATTTCCTACACCATGCTTGTAGGGAATAGACTTCATAAACTCTCTCTCTTCTGGACTAATTTGATCATCTATGACTATCACTCCTTCAACACTTCCATCATTTTCTTTCTTCAAGTCTATGGGAGTGGTATAACTGTTTGCCTTTTCTATCTGGAATTTATTAAGCATGTTACCTATTGTTTCTTTTTGAGTAGGCCTAATGATCTTTTTCCCCCTATCTCTCTCCATTTGAATTGCAGAAATATATCTTGCCTCCCCTAGATCCTTCATGTCAAATCTGCTTCTAAGATCTTTTTTTAAATTTTTAATCTTTTCCAAAGACTTATTTAACACCAGAAAATCATCCATATAAATTGCAATAAAAATGACACCATTCTCATCTTCAAACATATAGATAGAATGGTCAGAGGTTATCCAAATATATCTCGGACTGGTGAGAAACTCATATGGTTTCTTATTCCACTGTCGCGGAGCATACTTCAGTACATATAAGAACTTTATGAGCCTGTATACTTTGCTTTGTTCTACTTCTTCCACGAACTCCTCTGTTGCCGCATGAAAATTTCTTCCTTTAACTCACCATTAAGAAAGGGAGTCTTAATATCCATCTGGTGTATTTCCATGTCTTCCGCTGCTAAACAGAGGAGAATCTTTACTGATGGGAACAGAACAACTGGCGCAAAAGTCTCCTCATAGTCAATCCCCTCTTTTTGGGTGAACCCGTTTGCTACCAACCGAGCCTTATATCTCTCAAAGGCAATATCTGGGTTCAGTTTTAGTTTAAACACCCATTTACACCCAATCAGCTTTCTGTCCGGAGGGCAATCCGCTAGTTCCTAAGTGTTTGCTTCCATGACGGAGGCCATCTTATCATTTATGGCTCTATTCCATCTGTCTTTCTCTTCACTGCTCAATGCCACCGAGTATAACTGAGGCTCATCTGGGTGAGATAGCTTAGTTACCTTGTGAGTGGCCTATTTTTCTTGTATCCTTTTATTACTCCTTCTCCCTCCCTCCGAAACTGGAATTGAGGGAAGTCTTGGATTTCTCCTTATTATCTCATCAACTCCCTTATCTATGGAAGTTGATTCATGTTCCACCTCTTCTGTCTCCTCGAAGTCCATATGAATGTTTGAGGTTTTTGGTGGGTCTTCTGTATCTTGGATATCCCATGAATCTGTAATCAGTGTTTCACACATGTCCCTTTCAAGAACGACCGAATTCTCCTCACTTTCGGACTCATATTTGATTCTTATCTTCTTTCTACATTGAAGGGGTCAAATGACTTACTTCTTATCTTTTTGGTATATTTGAAGGGGTCAAATGACTTCCCTTCATCAATGACAACTAGGTGTTTGACGAGAATGATATCTTTCTTTGCTAAGTCATAGACTCTATATCCCTTCACATCCTCATCATATCCTACAAAGTATCCAGGTTTGCCCTTAACATCTAGTTTCCAATTTTTCTTATTCGTATCAAGATTGTAAACTTGGCTACCGAATACTTTAATGTGTGAGATATTTGGTATCCTTCCAACCCATCTCTCATAAGGTGTCATTCCCTTTACGGTTGAGGTAAGGACTCTATATTTAATGTAGTTGGCACAGTTAATGGCTTCTGCCCAAAATCTCTTTCCTATTTCTTGTCGCCCAACATACTGCATACACTATCTCTTAGTGTTCAGTGCAACCTCTCAGCTACCCCATATTGATCTGGGTTATATGCTACAATTTTCTAGTGCTGAACTCCCTCATCTCTCGAGTATTCTACAAACTGGTTAGAGGTATTTTATCCCCCATTATGACTCATTATTCTCTTAATGGGGTTCCATGCAACTTTTCACTCCATGCATTTTATTCTTTGAAGTAAGTTGGTGTTTCAAACTTTGTTGTTACAAAGTAGACTCTAGAGTATCTAGACGAGTCATCTGTTGTTGTCAACATAAACCACTTCCCTCCGACCCAAGGTACTTTTGCGGGTCCCCAGATATCTATGTGAACCAAATCTAGTACTTTCTCACCACTATATGTTGTAGCTTTGAGAAAGGGAAGTCTGCGAGCCTTACCTTGAGCACACCCACTACAATCACCCACCATTTCATTTTCCCCAAACTGAATGTTTTCTACTACACCAAGCTTTTTTATTTCCCTCAGCCTATCAAAATGCACATGCCCCAACCACTTATGCTAAATCATCAACTTTGGAACACCAACAAAGTAAACATTCTTCTTTTTATTACTCAGGTTAAGCCTGAACGTTCCTTGACTACCCTTATCTGCCATGAAGTAGACTTCATCCCTATACTTAAATGTAAAGACTCTCTTTCTAGTGGAGGTATCAAACTCTTTGTCATCTATTCAAACGTAGACACAAGATTTTTACTCAGCTGAGGAATGTAGAGTACATTTGAGAAGGTGATTATAGATGTCTTACCCTCCACTAAAGCTTTTATATCTACCGACCCCACTAGATCTGTAGTAACCACTATCCCATCCCCATACATTATCTCTACATTAGGGATCTTTTTTAGCTTAGTAATGAGATGTTTATCACGACATATATGCATAGATGCACCTGAGTCAATTATCTATCATTCTTTTGGAGCTTCCCGAATTGCTCCAAAAGCACGCTTTTGTTTCCAAGGAGTCAACTTCTCCTCAATACTCTCGTCAAGAAGAAGCTCCCCATCCTCCTTCTCAGAGGACTCGTCCTAGGTTTCTCCTTTCACTTTTGTGACCACAAGTGCCTTCTTCTTCCCTCTAGAAGAATCCCCTCCACGATTCTCTTATAGCCTCAGCTCCGACAACTTGACACAATCTACTATGAAGTGTCCCCACTTTTTGCAAAAATAACAAAGACCCTTTGGCCTCTGTCCTCTAGGCTGATCTCTCTCCCCTTTGTATGGTTTCTTCGGATCCTTCCCCCACCGGTTTGCTCCTGCAGCTAGAGCTTGGATGCTCTTTCCCCCTCTCTTGATCTCAATTGTGTGTTCTTGCATTAGTATCATATAAACCACTGTGTTCAACTTCCATGAATAGTTAGTCATTTCCTATACTCCGTACACTATGTTTTCATACTTGTCGGGTAACTTCATGACGAGAGTGTTAAGTTTCATCTTTATTGTACCTGTCCACCCGGCACTCTCCATCTCCATATACAAACAAAAGGGATCATTACAATAGTCTAACATCTTTCCTCCATTGTAAGTATAATTTCATAACTTTTGTTCAGCCAACAAGAGCTTCTGAATAGTCCCAACACTATAGGTTTCCGACCAAACTCACCCACAACTCCTCGGCCTTGTAAATGTGAAGATTGGGGGTTGCCAAAGCTTGAGTGAGATGTCTTAGAATGAAGTTTTTGGTAGCCATGTTGATGTCTTGCCACGTTTGGTGTCATTCTTCACGGTCTTCGCGGTCGCCGCTTCAAATTTCGTGGTAATAGGGGCAATAGGAGTAAAAAGCATCTTTTTCCCTTTCCATTTTTTGGACACACTGCTGGCCCCATCATCTGTCTCCTATGCTGCGGCAGATGCTGCTCCAAAAACCTTATTCCACCAAACCTTGGTGGAGTTCTTTGAGGTGTACGTTTCACTCGTCCACTAAAAATACCCTAGTATCATTTTTTGCACAAAGTTGTTGTCATCATGGCTTCTTAATACATGAGCCGTGATCCATTGAAGATAGGCAACCTAGAGGGTGGGCCCATAACCTGCAATCCTGTGTCCTCCATAGGATTACAGAATCCAGGAAGCCTCTAGGTAGTTTTAAACTAACCTAATTTTACCCACAACCACTGCTGCCTAAGCCAACAAATTGACAATCTGGCTGCACCCTCGTATAATCTCGACTCCCCTGAGTCAGTAGCAAAAAGAATCAATGAAACTCGCCTTCCACCCGATAAGTTCTGAGGTGGCAAAAATGCCAATTTATACTAAATCTCTCAAAGGGAGAGGTGACTGTCTAAAAAGATCTTAAGTCATAATCCCTCTCACAACCCCTATCTACTGCAGGACGAACCAATAAAATAATTGTACAGTATAGAAAGGTACAACATGTAGAAATTAATGGTACATTTTTTAGTATTTTCTAGGTCTAAATAGAAATATAGAAAGAAGCCGAGGCAGTCTACCTCTAACTTCTCTCTCCAAACTCTCAAACTTGTCGCAGTCACTGAGAAATTGGAGAGGGAGCTAGAGCCATGGCTACCTAGGCTATCCTGAGGTTTACGGAAAATTTATATAAGTTAAAGGGTTTATTTTATCTAAAATATATGTGCCGGCCGCAGGATTTGATCCCTGTACCTACCGGCCGGCAGACAGCAGATAGCCAGTAGCTTTAGCCGTTAAGTCTAGGACTAGTGTTACGTAGTATATAGTTTGATATTTATTTTAACATGTATGCGTAGGATTAATCATTAAACTGTAATTTATTACGGGATACATAGATCCGGTAATGTGTAAAGTACGGATTACAGTACAGACTGAAAATCAATACCGCGCATTTATTTCTTAATTGAAACGAATGTCCCGCAAGTATTTATTACGGCTACGATTAAATCCTGATTTAATCGGACGGACGGAATTAGCGCCGCGATCGCGGAAGAAGATTTTGGCGGTTTGTGGCCATCGCCACATCAGATGTCACGTGGCAAAATTACATTGGATCGTGGAATCTCCGGAGATTATGGCACCAAATCCGGATATGACATGTGTCGACATTTAGGCCATGTCGTACAATATCCGTACCTAAAGTACACCGACAGCTGTACTTTTGCGTACGGAACTGTGTTATGATTGGTTCCGTACATCAGTATATAGAGTATGTGAGAGAGATAGGACTTAGAAAAATTAGGAGATAGGACCCTCTCTCCCAGAGAGCTTCTGTACAAAAGGTCAACTTTGACCCTCCATAACTTACTTCTCAGGGGAGCAAATTCAGAGATTCTTTTTGCTATCGACTCAGGGGAGTCTTGCCTTCACAGGGGTATAGGTGGTCAGGGTTTTTGTTTGCCAGGGTGGCAGTTATTTTTGCTGAAACACAAAGGGGTCAGGATTATCCTCGAGGCTTCTTGGAAGCTGTCTACTCTGAGGACTTATGGAGGTCTCAGAGTTTCAGGTTATGCGCCCACCCTCTAGGGTTTCAATCTTTAATTGAACTGGCTTCATAAACTGGGAAAGTATGATGATAGGAGCTCTATGCGAAAAAAGGTTTTGGGGGATAGTGAGTGGACGGTTGGGGCGTCCATCAAGTCTTGGAATTCCTCCAGGGTTTGGAGGAACCAGATTCACTAGGAAAGAGGATCCACCTTCAACGGAGGAAACAAAAGAAGGAGAGGTGGTGGACAAAGGAAAGGAGAAGGAGACGACCACACCAATAGCAAGTGGTTCGACATTCATGTCACCTATTCCGAGGAACGAAGAGAATGATACTGAAACCTGGGACTTCAACAATATGGCGGCAAAGCACTTCATCCTACGCCATCTCACTCAAGGACTTACATGTCCTCATTTGCAAGTAGAAAGGGCATCCGATCTTTGGATGGCTCTCATAGAGATGTACCGAAGTGGTACGATTCAGCAACAACAGTTGGCTGATCAGAAAGTTAAGGAGTATGTATACAAAGGGTGAAATATATTGGATTTTTGCAATGAGCTTGCAACACTCTTCATGGAGCTAGAGAGTGCGGGAAAAGATTTTAGTGAAAAAGAAAAGGTTAACTGTTTACTGATGAAGTTACCCGATGAGTTCGAAAACATTGTCAACCGTGTGTAGGACTTGCCAGACTCAAGGTGGATATGGAACTCAGTGGTAGGGATGATTCTCGTTCGAGAGAATACGATTGAGATCCGAAGGGGAGGAAAGAGTGGCCAAGCCTTGGCAACAGCGACCGATCGGAGGAACACGGATTCCCGGAAACCGGTTGGAAACAATGGGGGGAGGGAGAAGAAAAATCAGACGGACGAGTTTGGACCAAGCGATCCCAAAGGTTTATATCATTTTTGTAAGAAACCAGGGCACTATATGGCAGAGTGCACTAAGATAACGAAGCTTCGGTTAAACGAGGGGCAGACCGGTGGTACCCCGAGAGGAAAGAAAAAGGCCCTTGTGACACAGGTACATGAGGCAAAATCCGAGGACGAGGACGATGAGCTCCTTTTAGATGAGGAGTTGGAGGCGAAAAACGAGGTCTAAATTCCACGAAGGCAGAAATGTGCTTACAATGAATTAAAAGGTGAAGCAGGTTGGATTGTAGATTCAGGTGCCTACATACACATGTGTAAGGATAGGCACATGTTCACTAAGATAATAAATATTCCCACCGTAGAGATAGAGTACGGGGATGGGAGAATAATCACAACTACTCTTGTAGGATCGGTAGATTTGAAAGTGTTAGTAGAAGGAAAGACATCCATAGTAACATTGTCTGATGTATTGTTTATTCCGGAGCTGAACAAAAATCTCATCTCTACATCCGTATTAGATGATAAGGGTTTTTTTACTAGCACTAGGGAAGGAGTCTTTACTGCTAGTTTTGAGGAGGATGTCTATTTCATTGCTTAGAAAGGTAGCCATGGGATGTTTAGGCTGGTTTTAAGTAATGAAAAGGAGAAACTTTATTATGCTGGTGTTCATGATATTATGATGTGGCATAAGAGGCTTGTGTAGAAACTAATGGTTTTATTAGTATTTTCTAGGTCTAAATAGAAATATAGAAAGAAGCCGAGGCAGTCTACCTCTAACTTCTCTCTCCAAATCTCAAACTTGTCGCAGTCACTGAGAAATTGGAGAGGAAGCTAGAGCCATGGCTACCTTGGCTATCCTGAGGTTTACGGGAATTTTATACTAGGGTTTATTTATTTATTTAAAAGGTATGTGCCGGCGGCAGGATTTGATCCTTGTACCTACCGGCCGGCAGACAGGAAATAGCCGGTAGCCTTAGCCGTTAGATCTAGCAGTAGTATTACGTCATATATAGTTTGATAATTATATAAATTAGAATACGTACGATAATTCATTTAACTGTTACGATTTACGGGATGCATAGATCCGGTACGAATGACAGTATGGATTACGAATCAATACCGCGCATTTGTTTCGGAAGTGAAATAAATACCGCGCATGTATTTATTACGGCCACGATTAAATCTGAATTTAATCGGACGGCCGGGATTAGCGCCGAGATCACGGAGGAAGATTTCGGCGGTTTGTGGCCATCGCCACATCGGATGACGCGTGGCGAAATTCCGTTGGATCGTAGAATCTCCGGAGATTATGGCACCGAATCCGGATTTGACATGTGTCGACATTTAGGGCATGTCGTACAATGTCCGTACATAAAGTACACCGGCAGGTGTACTTTTACGTACGGAACTCAATTCTGATTGGTTCCGTACATCAGTAGATAGAGTCTGTGAGAGAGATAGGACTTAGAAAAATTAGAAGATAGGACCCCCTCTCCCAGAGAGCTTCTGTACAAAAGGTCAACTTTGACCCCCCATAACTTACTGCTCAGGGGAGCAAATTCAAAGATTCTTTTTGCTATCGACTCAGGGGAGTCTTGTCTTCACAGGGGTGAAGTTGGTCAGCGTTTTTGTCTGGCAGGGTGGCAGTTATTTTTGCTTAAACACAAAGGGGTCAGGATTATCCTAGAGGCTTCTTGGAAGCTGTCCACTCTGAGGACTTATGGAGCTCTCAGAGTTACAAGTTATGGGCCCACCCTCTAGGGTACCAATCTTTAATGGAACTGGCTTCATATACTGGGAAAGTATGATGATAGGAGCTCTATGCGAAAAAAGGTTTTGGGGGATAGTGAGTGGACGATTGGGGCGTCCATCAAGTCTTGGAATTCCTCCAGGGTTTGGAGGAAGCAGATTCACCAGGAAAGAGGATTCACCTTCAACGGAGGAAACAAAGGAAGGAGAGGTGGTGGACAAAGGAAAGGAGAAGGAGGCGACCACACCAATAGCAACTGGTTTAGCATTCATGTCACCTATTCCGAGGAACGAGGAGAATGATACTGAAACCTGGGACTTCAACAATATGGCGGCAAAGCACTTCATCCTACGCCATCTCACTCAAGGACTTGCATGTCCTCATTTGCAGGTAGAAAGGGCATCCGATCTTTGGATGGCTCTTATAGAGATGTACCGAAGTGGTACGATTCAGCAACAACAGTTGGCTGATCAGAAAGTTAAGGAGTATGTATACAAAGGGGGAAATATGTTGGATTTTTGCAATGAGCTTGCTACACTCTTCATGGAGCTACAGAGTGCGGGAAAAGATTTGAGTGAAAAAGAAAAGGTTAACTGTTTACTGATGAAGTTACCTGATGAGTTCGTGAACATAGTTTACCGTGTGCAGGACTTGCCTGACTCAAGGTGGATATGGAACTTAGTGGTAGGAATGATTCTCGTTCAAGAGAATACAATTGAGATCCGAAGGGGAGGAAAGAGTGGCCAAGCCTTGGCAACAGCGACTGATTGGAGGAACAGGGATTCCCGAAAACCGGTCGGAAACTATGGGGTTAGGGAGCAGAAAAAACCGGCCGATGAGTTCGAACCAAGGGCTCCCAAAGGACTATGTCATTTTTGTAAGAAACCGGGGCACTATATGGCAGAGTGCACTAAGCTAACCGAGCTTCGGTTAAAGGAGGGGCAGACCGGTGGTACCCCGAGAGGAAAGAAAAAGGCCCTTGTCACACAGGTACTTGAGGCTGAATCCGAGGACGAGGACGATGAGCTCCTTTTGGATGAGGAGTTGGAGGCGAAAAATGAGGTCGAAATTCCACGGAGGCAGAAATGTGCTTACGGTGGATTGAAAGGTGAAGCAGGCTGGATTGTAGATTCAGGTGCCTCCATGCACATGTGTAAGGATAGACACCTGTTCACTAAGATAAGAAAGATTCCCACCGTAGAGATAGAGTACGGGGATGGGAGGATAGTCACCACTACTCTTGTAGGATCGGTAGATCTAAAAGTGTTAGTAGAAGGAAAGACATCCATATTAACATTCTCCGATGTATTGTTTATTCCGGAGCTGAACAAAAATCTTATCTCTACATCAGTATTAGATGATAAGGGTTTTTTTTACTAGCACTAGGGAAGGAGTCTTTACTGCTAGTTTTGAGGATGATGTCTATTTCATTGCTGAGAAAGGTAGCCATGGGATGTTTAGGCTGATCTTAAGTAATGAAAAGAAGAAACTTTATTATGCTGGTGTTCATGATATTATGATGTGGCATAAGAGGCTTGGGCATGTGAATCTAGATAAGTTAAGAGAGATGAAAAAGATGGGAGTGGTGGAAGGGATTCAGTTCAGTGAGAGTGATGATATAAGTGATTGTAGTGGATGTGCTCAAGGTAAAGCACACAGATTACCCTTTCCTAAGTCAGCCACCTATAAGGGAGAAAAAATTCTAGATCTAGTACACACAGATATTTGGGGACCGGCTAAAGTGCCCTCACCGGGGGGGAAGAGATTTATGATGACTATAACTGATGATTGGTCTCGGTATTCCCGGGTATATTTTTTGAAAAACAAGTCCGAAGCTGAGGATTGTTTTAGACAATATAAAGCATGGAGCGAAAAACTCCATGAAACTCCAATCAAGAGAGTAAGGAGTGACAATGGTGGAGAGTATACTTCTAACCAGTTTGAGGATTTTCTGAGGGAAGATGGGGTTCAACACCAAAAGACAGTTCCAGAAAATCCTGAACAGAATGGGGTAGTCGAGAGGTTAAATAGAACACTAAGTGATAGTGCTAGAAGTATGTTGTCAGATAAAAGGATAGGGAAAAGGTTTTGGGCAGAAGCAATGAACTGTGCTAATTACCTCAAGAATAGAGTTCTTACTTCAGCTATAAAAGATCAAACACCTTATGAGAGATGGACAGGCCGGAAACCAGACATATCTCACTTAAAGGTTTTCGGCAGTCAAGTGTTCAGTCTAGATACTGATCGGTCAAATTGGAAGCTAGATCCTAAAGGAAAACCAGGATACTTATTAGGATATGATGAAGATGTTAAAGGATATAGAGTTTATGATCTAAAAAGGGAAGATATAATCTTAGTAAAGCATCTAGTAGTTATGGATGAAGGAAAGTCTGTAGATCCCTTCAAATATACGAAGTCAGTAAAAATCAGATTTGAGTCAGAAAATTCCGATGACTTTGAGCTTCCTAACTATCCAGGTTTTAGAGAAGATGACATTCTTGCAGGTACAAATCAGACCGAAAAGGACCCGGCTGTGGAAACTCCAGTGACAACTCTACTCGAAGCGGAAGACGTGGTGGAAATTGATTCGGAATCAAAGGATAGGGGAGAAGTCGAGTTTGTTCGAAAGAATCCACGAGAACCATCTATTCCGGCCTCAGATTTTGAGGGGGGGAGGAGAAGTAGCAAAAGACTGCAAGAAAAACAGGTTAATAACAAAGTAACTAAACTATCTCATCAAGATGAACCTCAAACTTATGGAGAGGCGATGACTTGTCCAGAAAGAAACCGGTGGAAGACAGCCATCAATGAGGAGATGGCTTCAATCATGGCAGCCGATACTTGGGAGCTGGTGGACTGTCCACCTAACCGAAAACCAATCGGTTGTAAGTGGGTTTTCAAACTAAAACTGAACCCAGATAACACAATCGAGCGCTACAAGGCCAGATTAGTGGCAAAGGGATTTACACAAAAGGAAGGAATTGACTACGAGGAAACCTTTGCTCCGGTGGTCAGATTTCCCTCCGTCCGCATACTTCTCAGTTTAGCGGCGGCGGAAGACATGGAAGTGCACCAGATGGACATAAAAACAGCCTTTTTGCATGGAGAATTGGAAGAGGAGATCTTCATGCGACAACCCGAAGGGTTTGTGGAAGAAGGAGAGGAGAGTAAGGTATGCCGGCTGATTAAATCTCTTTATGGTTTGAAACAGGCACCTCGACAATGGAATAAGAAGCTTGATGAGTTTCTTACAGGTCTGGGATATATTCGGATCAGCTCAGATCACTCAATCTATGTTTTCGAAGATGAGGAAGGTTTGATATTTATTGCAATTTATGTTGATGATTTGCTTGTATTAAGTAAATCAATGGAAAAAATTAACAAACTGAAAACCGATCTTAAGGGGAGATTTGAAATGAAGGATATGGGAGAAACAAGATATATTTTGGGAATTCAAGTAGAGAGAGACCGAAAAAGGAAAATTATAAGATTGACTCAAAAAGAAGCAATAGGGAACATGCTTGAAAAATTTCAAATGGATAAAGCTAATAGTTGTACAACTCCAATGGAGTTGAAGAAGGGAAGTGAGGGGAGTGAGGAAGAAGGAGTCATAGTCTTAGACGAGGAATTATCTCATGATGAACAGAAGTTCATGCAGACTATTCCTTACAGGCAAGTAGTGGGAAGTCTAATCTATTTTATGAATTGTACCCGGCCGGATTTAGCTGCAGCTGTAGGAGTGCTGAGTAGAAGTCTAAATGCTCCCACTAAGAAGGATTGGGAGGCAGCTAAGAGAGTCCTTAGATACTTGGTAGGAACTAGAGATCTATGGTTGCATTTGGGTGGGGAGAATACTGACATCACTACTTGGAGTGATGCCAGTTATGGTGATGCTCCGATGAGGAGATGTACTTCTGGATATGTATTATATGTGGGTGATGGGGCTTGCTGTTGGAGTAGCAAACAGCAAAAGGTTATTGCTCAGTCCACCATGGAGGCTGAGTATATGGCCTCTTGCTCTGCTGTAAAAGAATTGATGTGGGTCAAGTCTTTGCTTGGTGAGCTTGGTCACCTTAAGAGTGGTGTGCAGAAAATATTTTGTGATAATCAGGCAGCAATCGCTATCTCTGCCAATCCTAAACACCATTTTAAAGCCAAACACATGGACATCAGACTCAGTTTTGTTAGAGAGAAAGTAGAAAACAAAATAATCAGTTTAGAGTACAGACCAGATAGTGAGATGGTAGCAGATATGATGACCAAACCTGTGCCTTCCCCTAAGCTAATTTTTTGCAGGGAGAAGTGTGGTCTGAAATTAAAGATTGACTAGAAAATAAGGGGAGTGTAGAAACTAATGGTTTTATTAGTATTTTCTAGGTCTAAATAGAAATATAGAAAGAAGCCGAGGCAGTCTACCTCTAACTTCTCTCTCCAAATCTCAAACTTGTCGCAGTCACTGAGAAATTGGAGAGGAAGCTAGAGCCATGGCTACCTTGGCTATCCTGAGGTTTACGGGAATTTTATACTAGGGTTTATTTATTTATTTAAAAGGTATGTGCCGGCGGCAGGATTTGATCCTTGTACCTACCGGCCGACAGACAGGAAATAGCCGGTAGCCTTAGCCGTTAGATCTAGCAGTAGTATTACGTCATATATAGTTTGATAATTATATAAATTAGAATACGTACGATAATTCATTTAACTGTTACGATTTACGGGATGCATAGATCCGGTACGAATGACAGTACGGATTACGAATCAATACCGCGCATTTGTTTCGGAAGTGAAATAAATACCGCGCATGTATTTATTACGGCCACGATTAAATCTGAATTTAATCGGACGGCCGGGATTAGCGCCGAGATCACGGAGGAAGATTTCGGCGGTTTGTGGCCATCGCCACATCGGATGACGCGTGGCGAAATTCCGTTGGATCGTAGAATCTCCGGAGATTATGGCACCGAATCCGGATTTGACATGTGTCGACATTTAGGGCATGTCGTACAATGTCCGTACATAAAGTACACCGGCGGCTGTACTTTTACGTACGGAACTCAATTCTGATTGGTTCCGTACATCAGTAGATAGAGTCTGTGAGAGAGATAGGACTTAGAAAAATTAGAAGATAGGACCCCCTCTCCCAGAGAGCTTCTGTACAAAAGGTCAACTTTGACCCCCCATAACTTACTGCTCGGGGAGCAAATTCAAAGATTCTTTTTGCTATCGACTCAGGGGAGTCTTTTCTTCACAGGGGTGAAGTTGGTCAGCGTTTTTGTCTGGCAGGGTGGCAGTTATTTTTGCTTAAACACAAAGGGGTCAGGATTATCCTAGAGGCTTCTTGGAAGCTGTCCACTCTGAGGACTTATGGAGCTCTCAGAGTTACAGCTTGGGCATGTAAATCTAGACAAGTTAAGAGAAATTAAAAAGATGGGAGTGGTGGAAGGGATTAAGTTCAGTGAGAATGATAATATAAGTGATTGTATTGGATGTGCTCAAGGTAAAGCACACATATTACCCTTTCCTAAAACAGCCACCTATAAGGGAGAAAAAATTCTAGATCTAGTACACACAGATATTTGGGGACCGGCTAAAGTGTCCTCACCGGTGGGGAAGAGATTTATGATGACTATCACTGATGATAAGTCTCGGTATTCCCGAGTGAATTTTTTGAAAAACAAGTCCAAAGCTCAGGATTGTTTTAGACAATATAAAGCATGGAGCAAAAAACTCCATGAAACTCCAATCAAGAGAATACGGAGTGACAATGGTGGAGAGTATACTTATAACCATTTTGAGGATTTTTTGAGGGAAGATGAGGTCCAACACCGAAAGACAGTCCCAAAAAATCCGGAACAAAATGGGGTAGCTGAAAGGTTAAATAAAACAATAAGTGATAGTGCTAGAAGTATGTTGTCAGATAAGAAGATAGGAAAAAGGTTTCGGGCAGAAGCAATGAACTGTGATGATTACCTCAAAAATAGCGTTCTTACTTCAGCTATAAAAGATCAAACACCTTATGAGAGATGGACAGGCCGGAAACCAGACATATCTCACTTAAAGGTTTTCGGCAGTCAAGTATTCAGTCTAGATACTGATCGGTCCAATTGGAAGCTAGATCCTAAAAGATAACCGTGATACTTATTAGGATATGATGAGGATGTTAAAGGATATAGAGTTTATGATCTAAAAAGGGGAGATATAATCTTAGTAAAGCATCTAGTAGTTATGGATGAAGGAAAGTCTGTGGATCCCTTCAAATATACGAAATCAGTAAAAATCAGATTTGAGTAAGAAAAATTCCGATGACTTTGAGCTTCCTAACTATCTAGGTTTTAGAGTAGATGACATTCTTGCAGGTACAAATAAGACCGAAAAGGACTCGGCTGTGGAAACTCCAGTGACAACTCTACCCGAAGCGGAAGACATGGTGGAAATTGATTCGGAATCAAGGGATAGGGGAGAAGCCGAGTTTGTTCGAAAGAATCCACGAGAACCATCTATTCCGGCCTCAGATTTTGAGGGGGGAAGGAGAAGTAGCAAAAGACTGCAAGAAAAACAGGTTAATAACAACGTAACTAAACTATCTCATTAAGATGAACCTCAAACTTATGGAGAGGCGATGACTTGTCTAGAAAGAAACCGGTGGAAAACAGCCATCAATGAGGAGATGGCCTGAATCATGGCAGCCGATACTTGGGAGCTGGTGGATTGTCCACCTAACCGAAAACCAATCGGATGTAAGTGGGTTTTCAAATTAAAACTGAACCCAGATAACACAATCGAGCGCTACAAGGCCAGATTAGTGGCAAAGGGATTTACACAAAAGCAGGGAATTGAATACGAGGAAACCTTTGCACGGTGGTCAGATTTCCCTCCGTCCGCATACTTCTCAGTTTAGCAACAGAGGAAGACATGGAAGTGCACCAGATGGACATCAAGGCAGCCTTTTTGCATGGAGAATTGGAAGAGGAGATCTTCATGCGATAACCCGAAGGTTTTGTGGAGGAAGGAGAGGAGAGTAAGGTATGCCAGCTGATTAAATCTCTTTATGGTTTGAAACAGGCACCTCGACAATGGAATAAGAAGCTTGATGAGTTTCTTACCGGTCTAGGATATATTCGGATCAGCTCAGATCACTCAATCTATGTTTTCGAAGATGAGGAAGGTTTTATATTTATTGCAATTTATGTTGATGATTTGCTTGTTTTAAGTAAATCAATGGAAAAATTTAATAAACTGAAAACCGATCTTAAGGGGAGATTTGAAATGAAAGATATGGGGGAAGCAAAATATATTTTGGGAATTCAAGTAGAGAGATACCGAAAAAGAAAAATTATAAGACTGACTCAAAAGGAAGCAATAGGGAACATGTTTGAAAAATTTCAAATGGATAAAGCTAATAGTTGTACAACTCCAATGGAGTTGAAGAACGGAAGTGAGGGGAGTGAGGAAGAAGGAGTCATAGTCTTAGACGAGGAATTATCTCCTGAAGAACAGAAGTTCATGCAGACTATTCCTTACATGCAAGTAGTGGGAAGTCTAATCTCTTTTATGAATTGTACCCGGCCGGATTTAGCTGCAGCTGTAGGAGTGCTGAGTAGAAGTCTATATGTTCCCACTAACAAGGATTGGGAGGCAGCTAAGAGAGTCCCTATATATTTGATAGGAACTAGGGATCTATGGTTGCATTTGGGTGGGGAGAATACTGACATCACTACTTGGAGTGATGCCAGTTATGGTGATGCTCCGATGAGGAGATGCACTTCTGGATATGTATTATATGTGGGTGATGGGGCTTGCTATTGGAGTAGCAAACAACAAACATTTATTGCTCAGTCCACCATGGAGGCTGAGTATATGGTCTCTTGCTCTGTTGTAAAAGAATTGATGTGGGTTAAGTCTTTACTTGGTGAGCTTGGTCACCTTAAGAGTGGTGTGCAGAAAATATTTTGTGATAATCAGGCAGCAATCGCTATTTCTGCCAATCCTAAACATCATTTTAAAGCCAAACACATGGACATCAGACTCAGCTTTGTGGGAGAGAAAGTAGAAAACAAAATAATCAGTTTAGAGTACAGACCAGATAGTGAGATGGTAGCAGATATGAAAACCAAACCTGTGCCTTCCCCTAAACTAATTATCTGTAGGGAGAAGTGTGGTCTGACATTAAAGATTGACTAGAAAATAAGGGGAGTGTAGAAATAAATGGTACAATTTTTAGTATTTTCTAGGTCTAAATAGAAATATAGAAAGAAGCCGAGGCAGTCTACCTCTAACTACTCTCTCCAACTCTCAAACTTGTCGCAATCATTGAGAAATTGAAGAGGGAGCTAGAGCCATGGCTACCTAGGCTATCCAAAGGTTTACGGGAAATTTATATTAGTGAGGGGTTTATTTTATCTAAAAGGTATGTGTCGGCCACAGGATTTGATCCCTGTACCTACCGGCCGGCAGACATTGAATAGCCGATAGCCTTAGCCGTTAAGTCTAGAACTAGTGTTACGTAATACATAGTTTGATATTTATTTCAACATATATACGTAGGATAAATCATTTAACAGTAATTTATTAAGGGATACATAGATCCGGTAATGTATAAGTACGGATTACTGTACGGAAAATAAATCAATACCGCGCATTTATTTCTTAAGTGAAACGAATACCGCGCATGTATTTATTACAGCTACGATTAAATTCGAATTTAATCGGACGGCCGAAATTAGCGCCAAGATCGCGGAAGAAGATTTTGGCGGTTTGTGGTCATTGCCACATCGGATGACACGTGGCGAAATTACATTGGATCGTGGAATCTTCGGAGATTATGGCACCGAATCCAGATATGACATGTGTCGACATTTAGGCCATGTTGTACAATGTACGTACATGAAGTACACCGGCAGCTGTACTTTTGCGTACGGAACTGTAACCTGATTGGTTCCGTACATCAGTAAATAGAGTCTGTGAGAGAGATAGGACTTAGAAAAATTAGGAGATAGGACCCTCTCACCTTGAGAGCTTCTGTACAAAAGGTCAACTTTGACCCTCCATAACTTACTGCTCAGAGGAGCAAATTCAGAGATTCTTTTTGCTATAGACTCAAGGGAGTCTTGCCTTCACAGTGGTGCTGGTGGTCAGAGTTTTTGTCTGCTAGGGAGGCAGTTGTTTTCGCTAAAACACAAAGGTGTTAGAATTATCCTAGAGGCTTCTTGGAAGCTGTCCACTATGAGGACTTATGGAAGTCTCAGAGTTTCATGCCTAAGCTCTCTAAAGAGACTGGAGTAGATAGTGGTAGGTTATATAAAAAAGGTTCTTGACGGACCTAGGATTCAAACCGGGTACTTACCGTGCGTCAAACTAGACGTTAGCTTTCTTTGTTTAATGTAAGACTAGTGTTAAATGATATAGCGTTCGGTTATTATATATAGACTTACACGTAGACTAATTCATTGAAATGAAACTTTATTCGGGATGCATAGATCGAGTTATGTAGAGTACGGAGATAAAACAGATACTGCGCGTTTTTTTTTGATAGCGAAACAAATACCGCGCAAATACTTATGACGGCTACGATTGAAATCTAGTTTCGATCAGACGGCCGGGAAGGATGCCGAGATCGTGGAAGAGAATCTCAACGGTTTGCGGTCGTCACCACATAGGATGACACGTGGCACAATGACATTGGATCACGGCAACTCCGGAGATTACGGGAACAAATCGGGATATGACATGTGTCAACATTTTGGCCATGTCGTACAATGGTCGTACAGAAAGTACACCGGCACCTATACTTTTCTGTACGACACTGTAATTTAATTAGTGTCGTACGTCAGTAGATAGAGATTTAGAGAGGGAATATGTCCTAGAATATTTATGGTCGGTAGATTTATTTTGCTGCGGACTTAGGGGAGTCCAGCCTACACAGGGGGGTAGCCAGTTAGAGTTTTTTTTCTGCCAGGGTGGCTGCATTTCTAAGGAAAAGTCAAAGTGAGTGAATGTGTCCAAAACTCATATTCTAAATTGGCATTGTGTGATGGAACTGAGCGCACATAAAGTTTTATTTCACATTGGTGAAGCATAAAGGGGTTTTGATTTTCAAAGGGTCAATCATTTGGGTTTATATCAACTTGGAGTCGGCACTATCTAGATTAGTTTCTTTTGGATGCAGACTTTGTGGCGTGAGAAGGGGTTTCACAATTCCCGATAATTTTCTCAAAAAGCATTTCCATCGTAAACTGGGTAAGTAAATCTTTCCATCAAACATAGGCACCCTAGATGGTGGGCCCATAACCTAAAACTCTATGGGCTCCATTGCCACACTGAATTGGCAGATCCAAAGAAGCTAATCTAGATAGTGCCAACTCCAAGTTTATATAAATAAAATGATAGACCCCTTGACATTCGAAACCCCACTATAGCTTCACCCTTGTGAAATAAGACTTTCTGTGTGCTCAATTCCACCACACAATGCAAAGTTAAAATATGAGTTTTGGACATATTCACCCACATTGACTTTCCTTTATAAATACAGCCACCCAGGCAAGCAAAAATTCTAACCGACTACACCCCTGTGTAGCCTGGACTCCCTTGAGTTGATAGTTATGGTTGGCCAAAGTTTGCCATTTATACAAGATGCTCTCTAGGAGAGGCGGCTACCTATCCAAAATATTCTAGGTCCTAAACCCCTCTCTATACCCTTTACTACTGAGGTACTACCAATCATAGGACTCTACCGTAAAATAAAGTACAGATGTTGGTGAACTTTCTGTACGGACAGTGTACGACGTCGCCATTATGTGACATTTGTCACATCCGGATTTGTTGTCTTCCGTTTCGGAGATTCCGTAAACCCGTATGATGTTGCCACGTGTCATCAGTGGCGGAGTCCGCAAACCGCCAAATTGTCCTTTCCGCAAACCCGGCGCTAACCACGGCCGTCCGATTGATATCGGTATTTAATACGGACCGTCGAAACAAATGTCCGTACTATTTGTTTCGTCCGGTACTAATGGTACAACTGTTTCTATGCCATATAAACCGTAATCTAGTTAAATGGAAAATCCTACGTATACATGTGGAAAAACATATCAAACCCAATATACTTTAGCACTAGTCCTATACTAAACGGACAGAGCTACCGGCTACGGTTGACTTGACAAACGGCAGGTACCATGATCAATTTCGGGTCAGTCAAGTACCTTTTGGTAAATCTACCTAGTTCACCCCATGTCTTCTCTAGTGAGCTTTAGACAGCTATGGCTTTAGCTCCTATCCTAGCCTTCATTGACTACGACAAGTGTGGGGGCTTGGAGAAGGGAGTTAGAAGTAGACTGCCTCTGCTTTTTTTCCTATACTTAAAACAAACCTAAAAAATACTCAAATATCAACAAGTTTCCTGATGAGGGTGTTAACTTTCATCTTCATTGTACCGGTTCACACGGCACTCCCCATCTCCATATATAAACAAGAGAGGTCATTACAATAGCCTAGCATTTTTCCCCCTTTGTAAGTATACTCCCCTAACCGTTGCTTTGCCAACTAGAGCTCTTGAATGGTACCGGCTCTATTGATCTCCACTAAGGTCTCCCACAACTCCTCGGCCTAGAAATGTGGAGATGGGAGGTTGCCAAAGCTTGAGTAAAATGCCTCAGAATGAAGTGTCTGGCTACCATGTTTGTGTATCCCCACATTTGAATATCGTTTTTTTCGGACTTCACGGTCGCCGCTTCGGGTACCGTGGCGATAAGAGTAAGAGGTGTCTCCTTCCCTTTCCCTTTTTAGGACACACTTCTGTCCCCGCTGTGTGTCTCCTCAGTTGGAGCAGATATTGCTGCAAAAAACCTCACTCCACTGAACCCTGATGGAATTCCCTACGATGGAGTCCACAGACAATACCCCAGTGTCGTTTTTCACACAAAGCCCCTACAATCATGGCTTCCCAATAAATGAAACCAGATTCGTTGAAGATGGGCACCCTAGAGGGTGGGCCCATAACTTGCGATTTTGTGTCCCCCATTGGACTACAGAATTCAAGAAGCCTCTAGATAGTTTTTGGTTAACCCTTTTTCAGCTAGGATCACATGTACCCAAGTAGGCAAAAAAGCAATCTGACTGCACCCCTTTCGAGTCCAGACTCCCTTGAGTGCGCAGCAAAAGAGACCACTGAAAACGCCAAACCATATGATTAGTTTTTAAGCGGCAAAGATGCCAAAATATATACAAGCTCATTGGGAGAGAGACGGCTACCACCTCAATCTCTTAAGTCCTAAACCCCTCTCACAACCCAAATCTACTGAAGTACGAACCAATCAGGTTATTGTAAAGTATAGAAAGGTACTTTGGCCGGTGTACTTTATGTACGGTCTGTGTACGACTCGACCATTGAGTGGAGGCCTGTGTCCTCTAGACTTGCCCTCATGCCCTACGAGATTCTCGCTTCCCAATGTCATCTTGCCACGTGGCTCCAGGTCATGTCACGCCCAAAAATCGCCAAAGTGACCATTCCAAGATCTCGGCGATGATGTGTGCCGTCGGATCCAAATCGACTTTGAATGCTAGCCGTTGTGTTGATATTTGAGTATTTTCTAGGACTGTGTTATGATAGAAAAGAGCAAAGGCATTATGCCTCTAACTCCCCTCTCCAAGCCCCCACACTTATCGTAGTCACTGAAGGCTGTATAAGGAGCTAGAGCTATGGCTGCCTAAAGCTCACTAGAGAAGACAGGGGGTGAACTAGGTAGATTTACCAAAAAGCACTTGTACCAAATAGTACAGACATTTCTTTCGACGGTTCGTATTAAATACCGATATCAATCGGACGGCCATGATTAGCGTCGGCATCGCGGAAAGGACAATTTGGCGGTTTGCCGACTTCGCCACTCCGGATAACACGTGGCAACATCGTACGGGTTTACGGAATCTCCGGAACAAAAGACAACAAATTCGAATATGACTAATGTCGCATTATGGCGACGTCGTACATTGTCAATACAGAAAGTACTCCGACATCTGTACTTTATTGTACAGCAAAGTCTTGTGATTGGTTAGTACCTGAGTACTAGGGGGTTTAGAGAGGGGTTTAGGACTTAGAATATTTTGGGTAGGTAGCCGCCTCTCCTAAAGAGCATCTTGTATAAAAGGCAAACTTTGGCCAGCCATATCAATAAACTCAGTTGACCAATTACAGTGATTCTTGTTGGTGCGGACTCACGGGAGTCCAAGCTACACAAAGGTGTAGTTGGTCAGAATTTTTTCTTGCCCTGGTGGCTGCTTTTCTAAGGGAAAGTCAAAGTGGGTGAATGTGTCCAAATCTCATATTCTAACTTTGCATCTTGTGGTGGAACTGAGCACACATAAATCCTTCTTTCACAGGGGTGAAGCTCTAATGGGGTTCTGATTGTCAAGGGGTTAATCATTTGGGTGTATATAAACTTGGAGTCGGCACTATGGAGATTAGCTTCTTTTGATCTGCGAATTCTGTGTGGCAATGGAGCCCATAGAATTTCACGTTGAAAATTGATGTTTGATAAAATTGTTTAGTGTTGTTTCACTTTTGCACTATATGTCATTTTGTTTCTATGTTTAGTTATCTGTAAATCCGTTAATCAGATTGGTGAATTCTGTCATATTTAAGTACTAATCATACCCCATGTACTCTAACAGACTTCAACGACAAACCGGCTAAGGCATGCGCCTATGCCTTGCTCTATCGGTCGGAGGTTCGAGTCTTGCGGGACTCAACCTTTTTGTAAGAAGTGACATACGTCACTTCTTTCGTCTTGTCTAAGGAGCCAAGGTAGCCATGGATCCACCACCCTCTCTTTCCTTTATTGACTACAACAAGTATGGAGGATAGAGGGAAGAGGTGGAGGCAGATTGCCTACGCTTTCTTTTCTGTTTTTACTTAAGCTGTTCAGACCTAGAAAATGCTTTATAAATCTAATAATTCAACAAGATCGCCAATCCTTTATCGCTGATCCTATGTCGTTGATCCTCGAACGCCGATCCTCGATCATCGCTAAACCTCGATCCCCGTCGCCGATCCTCGAGCTCACCGTCTCGTTGCCGATCCCTTGCCGCATTCCTCGAGCTCGCCGTCGTGCCGCTGATCCTCGAGAATACTCTCCGTCGTGCCGCTGATCCTCGCCGTCGTGCCGCGCTGATTATACTCGAGTATGCCGCCGCGTCGCCGATCCTCGGGCTCGCCGCCACGCCGCGTTCCTTGAACTCGTCGGCGCGTTGCACATCCTCAAGCTCACCACTGCGCCGCCAATCCTCGAGCTCGCCGCCACGTCGCCGATCATCGGACTCACTAACGCGCCGCCGATCCTCAAGGTCGCCGACGCGACGCCGATCCTTGAGCTCGCCGTTGCACCACCATTCCTCGAGCTCGTTGCCGCCCCGTGGACCCTTGAGCTCGCTGCCGCCGCGCCAACCCTCGAGCTCGCCACATTGTCGCCGACCCACAAGATCGCCGCCGCGCTGCCGAGCCTGGAGATCGCCGCCGTGCAGCCGACCCTTGTGATCGTTGCCGTGCCGTTGTTCCTCGAGAACGTCGTCACGCCACCAATCCTCGAGATTGCCGCCGGGCCATCGATCCTTGAGATCGCTTCTGCGCCGCCGATCCTCAGGCTCGCCACCGCGCCGCGTTCTTCGCCGCGTTCCTCGAGCTAATTGCCGCGGCGTTGATCCTTGAGATCGCTTCAACGCCGCCGATCCTTGAGATCGCTTCAACGCCGGCGATCTTTGAGATCCCTTCAACGTCGCCGATCCTCAGGCTCGCCGCGCCGCCGCGTTTTTCGTAGCGTTCCTCGAGCTCGCCGCTGCGCCGCAAATCCTCGGGCTCGCCGTCCCGCCACCGATCCTCGGGCTCACCGTCGCGCTGCCGATCCTCGAGCTCGTCGCCGCGACGCCGATCATCGGGCTCGCCGCCGCGTTGCCGATATTCGAGCTCGCCGCCACGTCGCTGATCCCGGAGATCGCCACCGCGCCGCCGGTCTCAGAATTCGCCCCAGCGCCGCCATTCCTCGAGCTCGCAACCGCGCCGATCCTCGAGATCGCCGCCGCGCCGCTAATTCGATCCTCGAGCTCGCCGCCACCCCGTCGATCCTCGAGCTTGTTGCCGCACCGTTGATCCTCGACCTCACCTACGCGCCGCCGATCGTCTCTCCCTCTCTCTCTCTCTCTCTCTCTCTCTCTCTCTCTCTCTCTCTCTCTCTTTCTCTCTCTCTATCCATATCTCCCTTTCTCCCTCTCTCCCTCTCCCTCTCTCCCTTTCTCCCTCTCTCCCTCTCTACCCCTCTCCCTCTCCCTTTCCCTCTCTCTCTTCCTTTCTCTCTCCCTCTCTCTCTCTCCCTCCCTCCCTCTCATGACTTTGTTCAAGCAAACCTTTCTTCAGAACCTTGCGTCAGATACCAATTTTGTTAGGGGTACTTAACACGTTGAGGTTCCTGCGCGCTATGAGAAAGAGGGGTTGTGCTCATGTGGACACTATGGATGGTTTTATTAAAACGGTCGCGTGATTTGGTAGTTTGCTTTTTGATTTCACCGTTTTTCTCCATGATTGTCGTTGGCGCTCTCTCAAGAAACAGTCCCTTTGCAACCCCCAAACTTTGGACCTTTCTTCATTTTACCATGAATGTTTTTTGACGATTTTGCATGTGTTTAAACTTAGTGTCTTCTTCAAGCGATTATATTTGTCATGGGCCTTTGACATGTTTTGGATTTCCTTTAATCCCACGAGCTTGGTTAAACAACAGGGTTGCTTTCAATAATATCTTAGCGACATCCAAGTTTAGTTACAAAATGTTTGTTTAGGTACACTCTTCAGGCATTTCAATTCTATTAAGATTGTTGCTTATTTGATTGTCTTTGGCTGGTAACTCCTAAGTCTAAATGCCCTTTATTTGCATGTCCCTTTTGACTTCGTCTTTTAAGATCATCTGGTTTCCTTAAATTCGCCTTTGCCATCCATTTTTCTGGTTACCATGTATGAAGATGATTTAACACCACACTTATCTTAATAAAATCCTTTTGAGAAAGGAAAATCAGTTTTATCATTTGTCTGTAGTAACTGTTTGCTGGTGAATACGTGATTGAAAGCTATTAACTATAAAGCACAAAAAGATGAAAAAAAAAACCTGTTTACTTCCTCAAACAGTGGCTTTCCCTTAAATTAGAAACTGCCTTACTTCATTTGCAATCACCAATTTCCTGCAGGATCTGATACTAGGAGTTGAAAAATATTATCATAAAGCGCTTTCCTTCGCTGCAATTCCTGTCCAAGCTTATACAACTTTTCGTTGGTACATGTATCTGATGACTGCCTTTCAGCTTCTGACACGTTTTCTTGCCTTCTTGTGGATATGCAGGAAGATGACATAAATTCCTATCTTAGCGCAGTAATGCGTGTTGAACAAAAATAATGTCTTCGATTAATCACAGAAACAGTCGGTTTTCCTTACTCTCACGTGTGTCTTCGATTAATCACAGAAACAGTCGGTTTTCCTTACTCTCCCACGTGCTTTCATCGTAACAATCTATTGACAAAAACTACATAACGCAGTTCAACTAATCAAAACCAACATATGCAGTATCCCGGAAACAATCAAGACAATCCGCATAAAGAGAAATTGGACTGTGAGATTCAAATATCACCATCATTCACCATTCATCATTAAGAGACAGGTTCATGGGAGTTCACAAAAGCTCAAGGCCAAGAGAGCTACTGCAGCGACCAACGAACCCACACGATAAATACCTACCTTGCAATACGAAACCAACCTATCTCCTATCAATTTATTCATACAGCACTGCCGCAACAAAAACATTCCATTGCTACACAAAAGTCTTCCCGCAGCGACACATCGAAGGCAGCAAATGACGAGGAGCACTCCCTCGACTCCTCGTACCAGAGTTGTCTACAACCTTTGCCTATGGTCCTCCATTCATCCAGTGAGCGGCAAACAAGGTGCCGGCACGCTTCGAACTGAGGCTCGGAAAGGATCCCATCGGCCATATCTTTCCAAATCTCCACTGGTCGTCCTGATCATTTACTGGTGCTCGAGTCATCACAAATATTCTTCGAGATCAATCTTCTACAGCCAGGCGTGTTTCTTACATACGCCTCGCATTGTCCTCCATTTTCCTCATCTGGATCAATTTTTCAATCTCCTCCAAGACCTGGGTACAAAACCAAAAACCTTAGCCATCTCTGAACACAGTTCACATAGGGCCCCTGGCCAACAGAAATGTTGTTCAAACCGAGTGCATGAGTCAACCTTCCTCTGTTAAGTTTTTCAAATTCTTCTAAGACAATAATAAACTTTATTATATAAACTGTAGACCTTGACCTCGTAGGCCAGAGCGTTTTTTGAAGTATTAGCCGGGCCAGAAATGGTCTGGAAGTTACCTGAAGGGCAATTCTGTCGGGAGTGATGGTGTGCACAGCAACACTCCCCATCTCCGTCGCGATGCCTACAAATCCATTCGTCCCCAACATCAGTTAGTTCCCAGAGAACCACAGTAAACATGAGTCTTTCAGATAAAAGTATTAGTTTGGTGATGGCTGTTCAGCGCTTGCTCTACAACATCAGTGACTCCTAATGCACCATGGTTATAATCAAACAAAATGAAAAATGCACAAATGGACACCAATTTGCATACCCTCACATTTGAGAATTATAAAGCCATGGATATTTATCTATACACCACGAAGGCCCACAACACTCAGCTGGTAACTCGTGCCTAATCAATGCTTCAACTGACAAGAAACACTGTGACACTGCCAAAAAGAAGTAACCCAGTGATCAATGATTTTCTAGTAGTAGTGATAAACTTGGAAACAAATTATAGCACGAGTCAGAACCTTGTAGAGACACCTCAGCATCAGCTGGTCTGTACAGTGCCTGACGCTCCTCAAATATCGATGAAAGTTTCTCCAAAGCCTGTTCCATCCACCAAGAGCAAGACATTGAGGCCCATGGACAACCAGCACTAAAGACAACCAGCGTTTTGACACACACGAGTATGCAAGAAGAGGACGAGAGACGCAGAAAAATGACCCAACAGGAGGAGAAAGTTAAAGTTATGAAGTCTGGCAGAATGCACACAAGTGAAACTGTCTAAAAGTGAATGACAAACCTACATTTTTCATTTGAGCAAGACAACTGCTATAAATCCAATATCATCTGAGAAACAAAAAGCCGATGGGCAGTATACTGCCTCTCCGTCTTGACATCTATGCCGTTTTGTGGACCCAATTCTTGCTCCTCTTTTGCCTCCATGGGCATTTAAATTTTTGGGGTGCGGATGAAAGACCACATGGCTTACCATGGAGTAGCTGTCATGACTTGTTTCAACATTTCCAAGTTTTGGGCGTGACGCTGTCCCAGCTGCCGCTATCCTCATTGCCAGGGCCTCAAGAGGCACATTCAGCCATACTGTGATTCCGTCCCTCATCCTGCCCCTGCTCTTCCCAGAACCAACTCTGCCTTATTGGCATCTGAATATCAAACGAACGATAATCAACCAACCAAACATGATAGCTAAAGGGAGGACAAAGAAAAAAGATGCATTATGTGAGGGTAAAACCACGCATTAAGTGCATGAGCAGTGTTTGCAGTTCATAAATACGTGATGGCAGTCACAATGGATATAGTACAAACAAGAGTAGAAACACACCAATTAGCCGGTCGAACAACAGCCCCACCACCAGTCGCAACAACAAGGCGGCACATGGATGAAAGCTGTGCAATTGCCTGGCTCTGTAGGTTCCAACCCATCAGGCATAATGCATAGTAATATCAACAATCGACTAAGTCAATCTCCGTATATAACTAAGCTGCGTTCGAGTGTTTGGGTGATAGAAATGACCGCGAACGGTTCACAACCAGCAGAAGTGCAAAACTGACAATTTTAACCGATGTTTTGGTCAGTTTGTACTTCTGGTGAGTTTGTCCTTGATAAGTTTTCTTTGTTTGCTAAATTCAGAAAGTCTATACCTTGTTAGATTCCACAAGAAGCATGGGTGGGAGCAGCCTGTTTATGGGTTGCGTTTTGCTGTATGTTACTGCTTGAGCTAAACTACTTGGGTACAGCAGCAGAGAATAATTAAATTGGAGGAATTCATAGGCATCTTGGTCACAAGCAACATCGCAAGGCCAGAAAATAACCACAGTTGAATGCATGAGTAAATCACAATGTTCGCCTCAGGACCTTCAAAGGAAAGGAAAGCCTTTAGAACTAACATTGCTTGCATAAATATTGATGTTATGCGCATCAGAGGCAGCTAATAATGGTTTGTCCCGCTTATAACTATGCTTAAGGCACCCAATTCCCACAGGGAGAAAAAATGGGCCTGATTGAAAACATGCAGACTGCACTTATATCACAACAATGAAGGAAACAATTGCTTGTGAATGGATTGAGTTCGTCGATGCTCTCGCATTTCGGTGGATTCTAAGCAGCTAATTCAACACTTAGAAGTCTTTCCTGAAGATGAAAATGATGAAAAACTTTCACCTCCTCCAGCAAATAAAAAAATACAGACGACCCTATTTTCAAAAATGCTAGTCATAGCAAGTCTCTTCTTACAAATACACCCTTACTCCAAGGACACTAAAAGAAAGTGGCATAAAAAGCAAATATGAACCTCTACAAATCTATCGCTTATGAACGTCCAATAGTGTGCAAACACAACTTCGCATGTGCTTCCACATTTTGTGTGTCTTTCAAATCCATCTCAGCTGAACTAGCGCTTGTGCAGATCCCTACCTCGACGTCTCGAAAAGCTTCCTCGCCATTCTCATGGAAAATATCTGCAACTGATGCACCGCCAGCTGCTTGCTCCACCACTGAGTCACTGCATACTCCAAAAGCCGTATAAACATCCATCATATCAAATCATTATCCACTTCTGGGTGTTTCTAAATTCACAACCGTTACGACTCAGTCAACTGGGGGTCACAGGATGCAACTGAGCCATGGCAACGTCTGAGGATCTTGCCTTGCATGTTCTGAACCTGCACTGCTTGATATCAGTCAACAACACAGGGCACAACTTCAATGGGGTGTGCTTCATGATACACTGACTGTTACATTGAAACAATACTTCCAGTCATTCACCTGTCAAAGAAGCAATAGTCCAAGGCAGCCGCCAAAATTCGGCCAACAGTGGTCTTGCCACTCCCCATCATTCCTGAATTCGATTTAAAACACATGCTGTCAGAAATTCTGTAAGCCATCCCAAATTATTCACGCAGTCAAGGCAGGCCAACCGGCAAATAGGAAATCGCTAGTAGGATGTGTACTATCAAAAAGGCATCTAAACATTGTACCATCATTAATACTGCCCACATCCATCAGCTAATCAACAATTGTTGTCAAACTCACTTCATTGGAAGCTTCTTCAATTTCAGGACATACCCCGCTCTGGACCACCTCTTACATTACATGGACTCCGCAGCATTTTGACAAATGGCAAAGGCCTCAGGCCAACCTATGGTACTTCAAAATATTATAACGTTCTCATTTTAAGTCACATGCAATCAACATCTCAGAAAAGAAATCCTTGAGAGCCATTATTTGAACACCTTCAAGGAGTCATGCATACATCAGATGCCAAACACCTCCAATACAGACAGTTCCATAATGTGGAACAGCCCCAAATTTAAAAAAAATATCGTAATGTGAAGTAATTAATAATTACTGAGTAATTGTTGAGTAATAAGCGATACAATCAGACAAGATAACTTAAGATCTGACGTGCTTCATAGTCTCACAGTCCGCTGAACTCTCAACTAAAAAGCGATTGCTATTACCATCCCTTCTATTGTGTCAAATTTCTTTTTACTATACTTTTTACTTGTTTTTCTCCTTGAACCTTCCCTTTGTTTCCTATTACAAGCATTTCTGTACAATTAATGACCTACATTCAGGAATTGAAATGCAAGGATGCTCCATTGACGTAGCACTCGGCGTTGGACAAAAGTCTCTATAATCACCACTGGCTCTAAAAAGCATTAATAAAAAGACCCGCAAGCCGACATTAGAAAATTCTTTTGCAATCTATGTTTCTGCTAATACCATTTTACTTCATGGTACAAGTGATGAAATATCATCAAAAAGCCAATTTGAAAAGAGAGCATCATCAGCTAGCTAAGCTGGCTTCTCACCTACAAGGAAGATGCTTGTGCCACGAAGCTGGGCTCCGACCTCCTGAGCCTTCCTCTGCGGGCATGCACAACAGCGGATCAGACCAAAAATGTTGGAATCAGTTTATCAGAAAAAACTCGACCACATGAACAACAGACCTGCTGATTCAAACCCTTGCTCAGCAGCTTCAAGCATGCTATTCTTACTGAAAAGCCAAAAAGACGAGAATTCTAATGGAACTCGTTCAGCTAATGTGTCACAGTACCTTATGAGAGCAAATGCATCTGCGAAATGGTTAGGCTACATGAACTCACTGAAACCACCATGAAACAAAAGACACCCTGAGTAAAAGACAACAGCTGTCAAATATAGAATGCTGTACTTACAATTACTCTCACGTTGGTAAGGATCTACATAATGTTTCATTGCAAACAGACAGCCATATGGGTTTTGAATGCTTCACAATAAACGACAAAAATGACAAAGATTGTTAAGTATAGATTTGATAATCGCCGGCACGCCCTGCACGAAAACCAGCATACCTTAACAAGTATGTGCTCATCTGCCGAGATTGACACCTCCCGCTTCTGCTGCAGAACAGCTGGAAGAAGATCCATGGAATGTATAAATAATCTTACGAGCGAATTTAAATCACCTTAGGAACAAAGTTATGTAATTCCAACTGGCTTGAACAATGCATCTCACTAGCAGCATAAAACATGCCAGATTTCAAGCGGTTCACCATTACTCCTGCAGTTACAATGACTGTGCACCAAATCCAACAAAAGGGTAAATCAAGAAAGTCTAAACCTTAAGTCTGGTAATTTCAGAAAAATAATGCCGTTCTTGAATAGATACTACTGACATTCACCGCCGGATTATGCCATGGTACTTCTCCATTAACATAAGGGGCAGAATCGCACGCAATTCACTGAGCATCATTCTGATATTCTCTTCGACTAGAGCTAATTATGGACACCAATGAGAAAATAGTTTCTGCTTTGTGCTGTAACGCAAAGCAAAAGAAGCAACAGACAGACGACTGAAGCCTTGAATCATGTATAATACTTCTTACTGGCATGGCAATAGAGGGCGGAAAGATAGTGCTCTGTACTTCTTCAGTTTCATCCTTCTTCTCAGCAACTTACATTCACAAATAGCAGCCCGCCATTTGCTTCCCTGGGATACATGCGCTATTCTCTCCTTCTTCTGCTGCTTTACTGAACTCCAAGAAGTCGACCATGGTTCTTCAGCCTTTAAAGAGACAGTGTGTTTTGATGGAATGATGGCAGTACTATCTGGAAGCAAACCGACAGCAACGGCGCCATGGTTGGCGGAATTCGCAGTATATTCTTTACAGGCGGCAACACCTAATAAAGCTGTCCTCGCTCCTGGTTCATGGAGACAAAAAGCCATGACTGGCAAAATGCTCGTTCAAGAAACAACAGTTGACAAGAATAAAATGGATGATTAGAAGGAAACAGATTTTTAGCGTCGTCACGTAGCCTGTGGATAGTCGCGCGAGGACAAAGGAAAGACAGGGCAGTCGCGCGCATCTGCAGTCGGAAGAAGACCTGCAGGAAAAAGAATCGACAATGTCGCCTGGAACGCGCTTTATAGAAAGAGGGAGTCCACGAAGCGAGGCCTGCGAGTTTTCGCACGTGGGAAGTTGACATTACATGACGAACAGAAAGCTCCAAGATTGTTGTTGGAGATACGACCCCAACAGTTGTTAACTCCAACCAGAGATTTTAGTATTTTACATTTCTCAAATTAAATCCATGCCCCCCGAATTGATAACTGTCCTGACGTCACTTTACATTCAGCCGTACAAATATACATGCAAATTGTACGAGCTGCGAGTAAACTTGACGGCCTGACATTTCTACATGTGCCAGATAAGACTGTCCTGTACAGTATGGGTATCGAGCAAGCCTCCATACATTTGCGGGACCTTCGGCACCTCGCGGGACCCGTCCCGCACACCCAAACAAAGGCCGTAATCGGGTATCTAAAATAGGGTTTATAGGGTTAGGGTCATTTGTTTTTTGTTTTTTTTTAGTGTTGTGTATCGGTAAAAAAATTATCGCGATAACACCGATACCGATAGTTATCGGTTATCGAACAGTCAGAGGTCCCGATATATCGGTCCGAGACCAACAAATTCCATATCGGCGATAACTTAAAAAAAATATAGTATGCATACAATAGTACTTTATAATATACTGTATTATAATGAATTACTTTATATAGCGTGGTATGCCACGTGTAAGAGTTTGTTCCGCATACTGTTTAACTGAAATTTATTACGGATAGCGCGGCACATAAACGTTGACAAATCTAAAATAATAATTTATAGTTATAATATTATAGTACCGAAACGAAAAAAAATAATTACATTGTAAATTTGTAAAATCAAACTTTTTTAAAAACTAGACGAACAGACGGACAAAGTAGATGAACAAATCTGTCATACTGCCGCCATTAATTGCCATTCATAAAAAAATAACAGCCAAAAGGACATTCATTAAGGGGGTTACCCAAGTAAAACCCCCTTAAATTAGAAATATCGCGATTTTTTACCGAAATCGGGGGGAAGGGGGTTCGCGGCGCGTCCTTGGAATAAGAGCGTTGTTCCATAAGGCGGTCTCAGTAAATGTAAAAAATTCGTTTATTGAAGCCATCGTTCCATTGTGTCGGGTCAGTAACCGACAATTTATTTGCGTGGCAAAATTTTATTAGTCCACGTAATAGATGAATAAGATTCTATAAATCTTCAAAGATTTTGTGACAGCAGATTGTGACCACATATTCGCACCGGCGAAGGTAAAAAGTGACTCGTATGACGTATTTAATAAAATCTGTACGGGCGGATGAAACTTAAGATTTGTAAACGCGTACAAAAATGTCAAAATGGTAAGTGGATGGCAACAGACGCGTGAAACAATATCCTCTGTCAAATATTTTATTGCATCTTCCGATGGCCTCTCATCCTCCATGGCGGAAGGCACATGTCATATGCGACGTGTACCCACCTGGTCGTGCGGTCATCGTGGATATTTGCTCACTTTTCCACGGGGCACGATGCTATTCGTTCAGGCGCTAAGAATTGACCTACTCCGAGCCACTTGTTGCGAATTGAAAGTGTCAGACGATGGAGTATCCGAATATGCATCCGACGGTCCAAGTTTACGCCCATAAACGTGGAGAATCAAATCCCTCATTCAGTAGGCTTGTTTTCTGACATTTTTTTTTTTTGGTATGGCAATGTACAAAAGAGTACGGCTTTCAGTAGACAACGACATTTTTTCCATAATGGAACCTTACCCTAACACGTACAGTTGAGTGTACTGGCCGTACATTTATTTGTACGGTATTATAGATATCATCAATAATTGTCGATATCGGTGTTATCTCCGATAATACCTGATAAATATCGGGTATTTATAAATATCGGGTATTTATCGGCGATAATACTGATAGCGATATATCGCTTATCGCCTACCCGAAAAAATCCCCATATCGGTTATCGGCAAATCTTTACCGATACACAACACTAGTTTTTTTAATATAAAAAAACAGAAAGAAATATAAAACCCTAAACATACGGTCGCGCGGAGAAAGCGGGAAGCGGGGGCGACGTGGACCCGTTCGCCGTGCGCGAAACGTCTCGAAAAGTTGTAAGAACCTTTTCCGCCAAAGCTTACGAAAGAGTAATCTCGATGGATTTTCTTAAGATCCAGTTTCACGTTTTTCAGAAGCATTGCCGTGGCGTACGAGCGAAGGGTAGTCAGAAAACGAAAAATCTATCAACTGTGTCATCACGCGACACGTGAAAGTGAGTGCGTAGACAAGAGAAAGCGAACTCAGATTTGATTCTGGTAAAAATAAAGACTGGAGAAAATCGGCGAACCTGTTCTCACATGTTCAAAGGTTGACTAGGCCGGCTATAACTACAATATGGGAATGTGTATCCAAAATTATAAATTGATGTTAAATGTATAAGGGTGACGTTCCATCAGGCGAAAAGTGGCGTAGTTTACAGAAATCTGCGACCCTCCGTACCAAATCGTACTCCCTATTTTGTTTTTATATGAAAAACAACATTACAGAGGATCTTGCCGATACTCTCCGAAGGTCTTGGAGGTAATAGTGGTCGTCGGATGTTCATGTGCGAGGAGTTCGCTTCGTTTTTTTCTGTAACTGTCAACCCACCTCGAGGAGGTGGGTTGGAAGATACAGGAAAAAAAAAATCGTGACACGTTGGACGATTAAGCTACGTGTCATGATGCAAAACCAACGAAAAATCTTAAGATTTGCACATGACACGCGATTTCCAAAATACAACAGAAAATAAAAACGAAATATCGTAACATTCCCTCGTCACGCTATTTTCGGTAACTTTTGTTCGTCACACTATTTCTCTCAAAGGACTTTCGTTATGTTCGAAAACTGAAACCCTAAAAAATGAGGTGGTGTACAGATTGGCGTCTGGCAAAAGTATAATAGTTTTGTCTTATGATTACTTCGTACGCAGGTACATGGTACCTGAGCCAAGATTTAAAGTTAAGTTTGTTGGTGCTAAAAATACGAAAGATATTCAATATCGGATTGTAGCTTGCGTGGCGCCAGTATAGAACACGTGGCTTACAGACTCTACGTGATGGAACATCGACTCAATCGACCCGGTCTGTAGAGTTTGCTGTACAATTACAGAAACGTATGATGGAACTTCACCCTAAATCGACGTTAATTTCTGGTGGTGCTAGGCCCTTGAACCCGAAATAGAGTTAATGATACTATTTTTAGTCTGCTCTAATAATTACGCTATTAGCGATTGACGGTTTAGTAATTATGATGACTCCACGAGGGTACGACGTGACGAATACCCAAGCCATGAATAGAAGGGCGTCAAACGGCATCCGCTCGTCGTCGTCACATGTGCATCGACGTACGCCTCGACAACTTCACAAGCCCTTTTGCCAAAACCGAACTGCAGCAGACTGTCGTTTCGAATCATTCGAAGTTCGACATGGGCAACTGCCGGGAAGTCGGCGTGCGCGGCCGCGTGCTGCGGATCTACGAGCACGACGACGTGGTCGAGGCGGCGGGCGGCCGCGTGCTCTCGGGCGCCTGGCTGTGGGACTGCTCCCTGGTTCTGGGCCAAATGGTTTGACACGGAGGCTTGGCCTGACGATTCGCTGAAAGGAAAGAGAGTGATAGAGGTTGGGGCAGGATTAGGTTTACCTGGATTGGCTGCGACAACCCTAGGAGGTGACGTCATTCTGACAGACAGACAGCCACTTATTGCGGCTTTAGAGCGGAATATTTTGGCCAATCATTTGGAAGATCGAGTGAAAACGGAAGTTCTAGAATGGAGTTCAATAGGCGACAGCAAATTGGGACAAACAACTACTTTTGATGTTATTATCGGAAGTGATCTTCTTTTTGATGTTGCAATAGTTGCAGATCTTGCAAAAGTTTTGTTAAAATTGAGTAACCCAGAGACACAAATTTTCATTAGTTACGAACTTCGTGAGAAATCAGTCGAGTGTTTCAGAGTTCTTGGAGAAAAGGGATTCCAGTGGTCCAAAATACCCAATGAAGAGCTTCATCCCGATTGGAGGAGCGAAGACATTGGAATCTTTAGGTTTTACAGACCGCCTCTTTCTCCTATGGCTGAGTCAAATCCGAACACCAGCACCCGGGGCGATGAGGACGATAATATTAACAAGAATCTTTAAACTTTCTCTGAGATTTCATAGGCTTAACAGTGGAAGTTTATGGAGGCAAAGGTGCAGCACTAACATCCTGTTTTAACAGCTGAGCCTCAATATGGAAGCACAAAATAATAATTACGAGTACAGTTTAATAAGGAAGTTGGATTGCACATGTCAGATGCAAATTTGGATCTTGAGGTCATTTTTGCTTTTGGAGAGAGTTTGTGTTTGGAGGCTTCGAATTTCCAAGATGCTTGGTTGTGGAAGAGGCTTTGTTAAATAAACTATCGACTTTTCGACAAGTAGCTCATAATACGGAGACGTTGCAAGTTTTAGATGACCCTACGTCATTGCACGCTTATTGAGAAATATCATGCTCCCTTCAACACCGTTGAATCTTTAATTGCAACTTGCATGGTGTCAGATAGTGAATAAGATGTGCAACACCTATTAATGTTGAAGTCAAAGAAGTCTCATATTCCAAAACCAAAGTCTCTGCTTCTAAGAATGTCAATTGGGTAAATTCGGCTGAGAAATAAACAACTTGAATGTCTTGAAAAAAAAAGAAAAAAAAAGGTGACAAAGTGGCTTTAAAAGGTTCAAGCAAAGTGGATGAAAATATTATACAATGATTGACTGAAACTGGCACATAAAACAAAGACACTCAAAGAGGCAACAACACCAAAAATAAAAACATAGCTCCACACTTAAACCAAAACTACACTACCCAACCCAACCTCAACAGAATAAAATATCTAACAAAAGCAACCTCTTAAGTCCCCCAGAGCACGTTGAGTAATTTCCAGAACACGCCGGCGATCCATAGCAGCATAGGCGATCGAAGGAGTATAAAAGCTTGCACTCGCTGTAAAGCCACAAATAAACGTTGACGATAAAAAGTAGGGACCGAAGCAGGAGGGCTCCCCGTCGCTCAAATAAGCGCCAGCCACAAGTACGGAGAAACTCGTTAGAATGGGAAATGCTTAGCTTTAAATACTTTTGCCAGACCCTCAGATGAGCTATACGGAAACACTTCTTAACCTAGAGTCCTCATATTTTGTCCTACTCCTTAAAGGGTGCCCACCCTCATGAGTCTTGCTTGAGAGGAGGGGCAACATACAACAACAATCACGACAAATGCACGGTGGTGACTGGGTATGGGCAATGGATACGCGAAACTACATGACTGAACAAGTCCTTTGCAGCGAAACAACAACCATAAAAACATTTCAATTTTTGACGATGCAAAGTAACAGTCAAAGAAAGATCTCTTAACTAATATATTCAAACCATTGATGTACCAATACCAGAGACCCATATCCTATAGTTTGAATTGGCAACAATGGTATTACCAAATATTGATCAGTTACTTGTCTCGCTAACACTGATAGATCCGGATTGGTGTCGTACTACTCCCGCACAATCCAGAGAAAAAAATAACGTCAAATCTTGCCAGTTTCAAGCATAATTACTGCCATCATTTCCACTTGGGACACTCTCTTTTGGTCTCCATGCGCCGCATACCCCTCACTTCGTCAAATAACCAGACTCATACTTACAAATTTGTCTATTTAGCGCTGCTCGGAGTGCTCTGCAATGATTGGATCTGTCCTTAACATCAATTTTTTCATCAACGAAAAAAAAAATTATCATGGATTGAGAAAAAACAGATTGTCGATTATCATTTTTTTCTTTACCGATATGAAACCCAAACCAGCACCACATTTTTTCTTTAGCGAATGATACCCTAACTAGCACCACTCCAGCGCACAAAATGGAAAACAATTATTCAACCACAAAGCACACGAGACCACCATTTGACACATCCAAATGTACACTAGTATAGCCAGCTCTCCCTTCCCTCCCTCAGCCTTCCCTCCCTCAGCCTTCCCTCCCTCGCTCCCCCTCCCTCCTACTTTTCCCTCCATTTGAGCCCTCTCCCTCCCCCTCCTCCTGCCCCTGCTCCTGGACCCATCTCACCCTCCCTCCCTCCTCAGGCTGAGAGGAAAAGAGGACAAATACGAGAGAGGGGGAGGGGCATGGTTCCCTCGTTTGTCAAATGCAGTCCCAAACACAAGCTTTGCGACCTTGATTCTACATTTGCCCGGGCAATTAGGGATGCCAGAATCAGGCGACAATTTGAATTCTGTGCTAATTTATGCAGTTGAAATTAACCCGTAACTTTTTGACGGAAATCAAATGACAAGATAATGCTCCCAAAAGTCGAGTTCACTCCAATAGGAACAATTGCACTTAAAACAGGATATTTTCAAAGATAAACTGTCTAAATCCACCCTATACTTCATTACTTTTACATTTTATGTCACACCGTCAAACAAGGTGAACATGGTTCATGTAATGTCATGTCAACAACCACACTAGTTTACATTAACAGGCAATGTCTGACAAAGAAAACATTGCGCAGTCCCACATTTGACAGTAAAACCACAAGGGAGCCTGTCCTTGTCTTGCCGTTCAAGTGGCAAAAACTCCACTTGCATTTTCCCACAAGCAAAGATTCGCAAGAGGGCGACACAACGAGGAAGCTTGAAGCGGCGAGGCCCTGCACTGCCAGCTGTCACAACAACTTGAAGCAGATCAGGTTACAAACACTACAAATATCGATAGAATACAATTTGATTTCAATTACCTTCTGGATGGTACACTGCCCATTGCTATTAGAGTTAATCAATCGAATTCTAGTGAGTGGCGTAAAATCATAAATTAGTGTACACTATTTAGGAGAGTACACCGCGAATCGTAATTAGAGTAATGAAAAAATTAGAGTACAAAAACTACTAAAAACAATTACAGTAATGAACGCTAATTTATGTGATGGAGCTGTTTCAACTTTCAACCATAGTTCAAAAGTAGGTGAAAGTACACCCATACGATATGCCTATTGTACGCAAAAAATACAATATACCCTTAAGACCATAGTTGTTCACGGCGTTTAATGCGAACGATTTAATCGCGACGAATTATACGTAACAAGCGCATTGAACCTTTTGAAAAAATCGTAAAAATCGTTAATGATTTTTGTCCGTACTATTCCGTACATGTAAACAAAAATGAATTTAAATAATACCGCAGTTTGTAAGTTTCAACTACAAATGCGAAATAGGCTTTAGTTGAAGAGCGTAGAGCCAGGCTCAAATCTCGGCCAACGCGATATTTTTGTCAAAGTCCGTCAGTCTGATACTATCTGACAGGTAGATTCCTGGCAGATTTTAAACATTCCATGGCGGCTACTTTCAAAAAAATTGAAGAAGACGTTCGTACATTTTTCAAACTTACCGTGCGCAAATAGTGTGACATTTCAAACGTCTATTTTCGAAAATGTCCATACATTTTCAAAATAGTAACGTACATGTTCCGTGTATTTTATGTTCAGTTTAATGAACAGAAAATACCAGTGAGTGCGACGTGTGTTTTCGTTAAATTCCGTACATTGCCGTAAAAAAAGGTATAATTTACGGTAAACGCTGTACCTTCTACATAGATTCCCGTTCAGTTTCCGGACAGAAAGTACATTGCGTTTTTTTCCGATTTATTCAAAAGTCACGAATTATACGTTTTAATCGGAAAAAAGGAAAAAATCGCGCGATTTTAACAACTATGCTTAAGACCCATATTGTATTGGCCGCAAAATGAAATAAAATAGTAAAAGGGTTGAGTTGCCCATGGATCGATAGAGAATTAAACGTCATGTCTGAATTTGAAAAAAAAAATGGACAAAAAAATCTTTTTCTGTGAGTTTTGAGCGACTTTTTATTTAAACCGTCAGATTCGGATGATCTGACGGTCGTTGATCAAAGTAGCGATCTAATAAGATCACATGAAAAGCCCATAACACAACTTACGATAAAGGCGCCGACAAACGGCCTACAATAGAAACGCCTACTTTTGACCTATGGTTTCAACTATGAAATTTACTCTAATTTATTTAAGAACTCTAATTTGGCACCTAATATCCTCTACTGTAAATAAGGTATTTGTACAAAATTTGGCAAAACGTACAGTTTATCGTCACTATGACGTTTCCACAACGCGATTTGTTAAGACGCAGTTATATGATAACGGCCTGTATTAAATCATTATTTGTACATTTTTACTTAATAAAATACAATTTTGCACGGTTGGAGGTCGTCCGTACTCCACACTATTTAAAACGAACCAATGTTATATTTAAAAACGCTAATTAAACTTTCCCTTAAATAGAATAATGAAAAAATTATAATCATTTAATCTATTTCATGTGATAGAGTCGAAATTTCGAGCGACCGAATTAGAGTAATTTACTTTAAGGGTACTTTCGCATGTGCTAAATTTAAAGTTATTTTCTGTCTTTTTACTCCGTAACTTAGAAAAAAACGAGAAAAATCCGCATCCGTACCAGAAAATTGAAATTGATACCGTACAAGTTGCGTTACACCGCCAATCGCTATTAGCGTAGTTTACGCTAATCCCATCCCGGTTCTTTTTTATTTTTATTCTCCATTAGCGTAGTTCAACTATTTTTTTCTTTACTCTATTTAGGATTATTTTTTTAGTACCATACAAAACGGAAGTACGTCATCATTTAATTAGTGTGGTGTACGGAAAGTGGCATACCGTACAAAATTGTACCTTTTTAAGTGCAAAAGTATAATTAATGAGTTTTAGTAACCGTGGACGCATGAGAATGTGCGCTCTAAAAATGGGATATAATCGGGTTGTCAAATATCACGTTCGCACGTATTCGTCCAACAACCACATTTCGAATGTGTGAACGTACGATTTGTGTACGATTTGCCTGATTTTGTACGAATACCTATATTAGTGTAAGCATGTTTGTGACCAACATTTATTTTTTCAAAGACCCAAATTATAATTATTAAACAATTAGAATGTATGTTTTTTTTCGAAATTTTCAAATTATTAATTAGCGTACACCACTGTAATTTTTCATACACGCTAAAGAAACTTCCACGCTAATAGCGATTGGCGGTGTACCTTACAACTTTAAATGTAATGCAATTTGTCGTCTAGCGCAAAACAGTTTGTCGTTTAGCGCATTTCGACCCAATTTCGCGTCCTTCCAGCTCATCTTCAAACTTTATATAAAATCACCTAGCGAGGTGATTTTAAATAAAGTTCATTGAGGTAAACGAATAGGCAGATGCTATCGCACGTGCCGAAAGTTTTTTACAATTTTTAAGCGCGGAGTACCAAAAAAATAACCCACTGCACGTTTCTAGTCTGTGCGTGACTTTTTTCCGTGCGGTTTTTTCCCTACAGGGGCCGTGGAGGGGGGTTCGACCAACGGACGCCATTTCACAAAAGTGAAGTATGTGAAAGCGCCTCTCTCTCTCTCTCTCCCTCTCACACTAACCGTTTATCTCACAATTATTGTAATGAAAAAAGGCAAGAAAGGTATCAAATGAAAAATCTATAAAACATATTTTTTTTGGTTGTCTTTTAGCTTATTTTGGTGGCAAAAAGAGTGAGAACGGACGAAAAAACAAAATCGGGAAACCATGGCGGAATGTTTTGGAATTTGTGACGTCGACGTTATCCTAAGTACGCGTGACGTCAAAATGTCACAAACCCTAAACATCTACACTGTCACAATTAACTAGACGTCTACAACTGTCTTTATTTTGTAAACGTCATCAATTGTCGCAAGTTTTGAACTCATCTACAATCGTCACAAATTACACCTACGTCTACATCCGTCACAATCTAAAGATACGATTTCATTTCTTTAAATACGAATGCTATGAAAGTTGTACGGAGAATCTTTGCTAAAAAACAAAGTAACAAGACTAAGTTTCAGTTACATGCGAAAGAACCCTAAATACGATTCGCGGTGTACTGTACTGTACGCACTTTGACGGCAATTGACGACAAAACATATGGACTTCAATAGAGTACTGTACTTTTGACTTGTCAAAAGCGATATGACGACTGGTTGAAAGGGAATTGATCATGGCAGTGACTATTTTGGTTGCGCACAGTCACTTACGTCATTTTGTAAAAAAACGTACTCTTGAAGTACACACCTGTACAATTAAAGCACCGTTGAATCTAAATTTGACGGTCAATCGGTTGGACAGCTTTGATTTAAAAAAAAAATGTTTCAACCGCTTAAACTTTTGTCGCGCTTGCGAATGTTGACCGTCATAATAAAACTAGCAATTCACACGGCCGGCAAACGTCTACGGTAACAAAACCGCGGCAACCACATGTAAATAAAAGTGTTGCAAACAGTCACTTTTTGTCGTTACGTGAGCTCCACGGTGAAAACACGTTGGATATGAACTTAGCCGCAAAATTGAAATTTAGTTGTATAAGCGTTACATTGAACTTAGACGCAAATTGCAAAAAAAACCCCAAACCTCATTAAACTGAAGTACTGTAATGTAAGTCTTGTACGGAAATACCGAAACGCACGAAACATAATTTCGTTGTTAATGTAAGAATGTTGATACGTAGATAGTGTGGCTCGATTTCGTCGCACGTGACGACGCGCATTTTTTTCATTTAATTTCAATTGATATTTGGACGCCGGTTCGTTTTATTTTGGTGTACAAAGTTCATTTCGTTTCGTGTGACTACAAAACTTGCGACAATTGATGATGTTTACAAAATAGCGACGATTGTAGCGTGTAGTTTCGTGTGACATTGTACATTTTTAGGGTTTTGCGACATTTTTACTTCACGCTCACTATGACACCGTCGACGTCACTAAGTCCAAATCTTTTCGCCATGGTTTCCGAATTTTGTTTTCTCGTCCTTCTTCACTCTACTTGCCATCAAAATACGCCCAAAAACGGTTAGAAGGAGTTTTTTTTAGAGATCTTTCATTTTATACCATTATTGTTTTTTTTCATTACAAGGAGTGTAAGATATACGTGGTAGTGAGAGAGGGAGAGAGAAAGAGGTGCCTTCATGGACTTCGCTTTTGAGGAATGGGATCCGCTGCTCAATACCTCTCTACAGCCCATACACGGGAAAAAGTCCATACAGGCTCAGAATGGAGAGTGGTGTTCTTTTTTGGTACTCCGCGTACTGTAAAAAAAATCAAAAACCTTCGACGTGTGCGACAACGTCTACCTATTCGTTCACATCATGAATCTTCAGGTAAAATAACCTCGTGAGGTGATTTGAGTATAAGTTTGAAGATGACTTGGAGGGACGCAAAAGTGGTCGAAACGCGCTAAACGACCAACGGTAATACATTTGAAATGTCAAGTTAGCGCAAATTTTACTGTGGTAATTTTATTTTTGTGGTAATTTTAATTTTCCAGTACGACTGCAAATTTTATCGTTGCGGGATAAGTTTTGGAGGAAAAAGACAAGAAAAAACCCTTACTTTATCACATGGGAAAGTGCCCTAAGTGTTATGCCCGGGGAAAAACTTTGGCTCACTAGATGGCTTCCCTTCTCAAAATTACTCTCAACGTGTTTATCACGTTGACGAAGATTTTATTTACAAACGTGAGAGTTAAAGCGTCTACGTACATTATGAAATCATGTTTTTAATGTGAAATGGTTGACTACCATTAAAGGTCAAAGATGAATCCCTACGGACAATCATCATAACAAACTCCAACTAACACAAAATTTCAAACCAAAAGCTACAACAACAAACACTTAACTATAATAAGGCTTAAGAATGCCACACAGGAGGACGCACTTAACCTACGCTTATGACACACTAATCTTATATATACACATGGGTGGCAATATTGTAAGTCTAAAAGTCTACAATTATCCTTCGCCACCTTGCTATATTGAATAAGGGCCAAAGCTTGGGCACTTTGAAGGGCGAATGAGATACGTTGGCAGTAGAATATCGATATGAGAGATGGGCAAGGGCTGTTGGGTTCTTTTAACTTTAAAACATCAATAGGGCGCAATCATATTGTAAGTTGTCTCGAAAAAAGTCTACATCCATGACGATTTTTAAAACCAATTATATGAATATGTAAAGCGGGTCTCGATGTTCGTAGCCCCGTACCATGACGGTCATTACATCCTAACCACCACGCTCATATCCATTTATGTAATCGAGGAAACACAAGATCCCATAAATATGTTATTTAATGGGTTTGGGTCTGAGATGTATTAGTTAAATACATTTCATTCAAGATTTACATCCTTTTCATTTATATATTTGTTATCTAACCTTGAGTGACCCTAGTTTTCAACGGTCATTGTTTCAATTTGTTTCGCGTCCTCAAAACAATGTGTTGGGTGTCATGAATAATAACATTAATGCTTCAAGAGCTTTAAATTTACACCTTTAATTGCCTCTTCTAATTGTTCCTCCTTTGTTGACCTCGTGTAATTGTTTATACAATTTTTTTTATATTTAAAATTTTATGAAACCAAACTACTAAGCCGATATTTGATTTTTTTGCGGTTTCTCCACGTGCTTACATATTGACATGATCATTTGCGGCATAAATATAGTTTAGTTGTAATAGTTGTGTTTGTTATTTATAACTATCGATATGTATTGACGTTGTTTCAAAATTAATAATATTTGAACGACACGACCAAATTTACCGAGATTAAAAAGTTACATAGGCTCGAATTTGCTTATAACGTCTAATCATAATCCCTATATGAAACATCCATACACCATGTTGGTTACCTCATCCCAATTTTACATGTATTTTTCTATGCAATAAATTTGTCTCATCGCTCGAAAGATCAGAAGACTCGTTCCTTTAACCCTTCGGCTATGGAATGATCTCGACAATTGCTTTGGTAGTTTGTATCGTCGTAACTAAATATATGTTATAGTTTATTAAGAATTATGTCCCTTAATTTGTAAGGACCTTAATTGGGGTCGCGCGTGCAAAAAATATAATTTCGGAACACAGTACATATTAACTTCATACTATTGTTGGTTAAGGTGACGACTTTGACCCACAAGCCTTCTGATTGTAGATAGGAGGGTGGCGAGAGGAAAACGACAAAAATAAGTTAAAAAGGAGGACATGAGTGGAAAAAAGAAAGAAGATAGAAGAGGGAGGGGAAAAAAGGTGGAGAGGCAGTATGAAATAGATAGGAGAATGAGGAGAGTCGAAAGAAAATAACGAATAAAAAAACTAGACATACGCACTTTAGTAGCTTAATTACGACAATCGTTGATACGTATATTGGATAAACCCTTAGCATGTGTTACTTTAGAAAAGTATCATTTTTTTAAAACCGTTCGTAAAATATTACCGTTTGATACACAATTAATATTGGCGTAAATGTATATACGACCTTAGAGAGCACAAGAGTGATTGGTAGTTAACTTCATCATTCGGTATAATGATGAATCACTGGGGTAAGTTTATGGCTGACACTCAATATATAGCGATCGTACATTTGCAAATTTACAACGAATATAAAGTTAAGGTATTATACTATTTGCATTCTTTTAGATTGTAAAAAGAGTAACATAATAAAACAATGACGACATAAATTTGCATCTTCTTCCATTTTCTTATGCAAAATAAAGAATATGGTTAAAGTTTATGGTCCGCATAACGTTTCAAAATTAAAATCAAACTTAAAAAAAGATGAAAGACAAACGATATACGTTTTGGTCTCGTTTTGAAATTATTTGAACACAAACTGAATATCTATTGAATGCAACTACACCGCTCATTGTTATTAGTGTTAAAGTTTATTTTGCCACTTAGAACATCTTTTCTTTGTGTACACTTTTAGGATTGTCAAACGCGATGGCTGTTTTTGGAAGGCAAGATCTTAACCTTTCTCTTAGATGTCTCGGATGGCCAATCCGACAAGTGTACACAGAAATAAGATGTCTTAAGCTGCGAAAAAAAATTAACACTAATAACGATGATTGCTATAGTTCGATGCCATTTACAAATACATGTTTAATTTAAAATATGGTACCAGATGCGTGTAGCATTTTCAAATCTGGTGCCAAATACGTACGGCGGTCATTTCTTTCAATGTAATCTCCGTAGTTCAGTTTTACCAGATTAGCCTTCACTAAACAAGTTTTGTTTCATAGCCTATTCTCACCGGGAAAAAAATAACTTCCGCAATAGACGGGCGTTCGAATAATGTACGGCTTTCCTAGCACCGACTTTGGTGTTTCTCGGAAGTTCTCGGAAAACCGTACAATAGAACTTCCTCAAAATATTTGAGGATACTTCCTCAATTGTTTTGAGGATATTGAAGTCGGGTTAAGGTCGCGTTTTTCTTTGAAACAGGCCAACGGTAAACCCAAAAGGTGACGAAGCAAAATAACATCCGAACGGCTATTTCATTGTTTTCACGCGAAAAAACTGTCAAACTTTGAACCACCGTCGTCGTCGTCGTGAAAAACTGCAGGTTTGTTTTCGCGCCTATGTTTGATGACGTCGAAGCGGCGCCTATGTTTGATGACGTCGAAGCGTGTGATGTGTCACAGGACACCTTCAATCGGAGTTACGTGCCAAAATTTTGGTGTGAACAAGACCCGTTTTCCGATGAGTTATGGGAAAAGCATCGGAATGGGCAAAAAGTTACAAATGCTCCAGTGGGAATAGGCTATCAATGTCGTTCCTATTGTTTTGTTTGATCTCAACGAACTAAACATTTGTCCGCTGTTGTTGTATTGTTTGAAGGACCGCGTTCGAAACCTCACCCGAGAAAAATCGGTGAGGTTAAACGATGAGTTACTATAGCCGTCAACTTTTGATCCGACGGTCAGGATCTTTTACCTTCAGCTTGGCGGTTTTCGAACGTCTTTCGGACTTTAGTGCACAGAGAAAGCTGACAAAAAAACCATTTGGAACCCAATGAGTATCAACGATACACGGTGTACTGTACTTCTGTACGCAACAGACAAATATTGATTATGGGAATCGAAGATTCATGCGTGTGTTGGATACTTGTATTGGAATTTGGAATCCTCTATACGAATATTCATCACGGGAATTGGGATTTACACGTGTTGCATTGTACGGGATTTGATTTACGCTGTGTTATTTTGTATTCCTGCGGGCACAAGGGTTGGCAAGTACATTTATGTACGGCTGTACGCATTTCGTACAAAGGTGTATGGAAATCCGTGCATATACAAAACGCATATCCCGTCGGATAAAGAATAAGTGTGCACGGAGAAAAGTTGGTTCAAGTGGGAAAAAAGACGTCGACGGTAAACATCATATACGGTACATCCCACACTTTAGTACTATGTTTGTGCGCCACACGCTCAGATAATAAAGTGAAAGATGGAATTTGCGGCACTGCGGGCTTTACGGGCACTTTCCCGCGGGTATTTTGTCGCTTCTTATTTGCTATCAATATTTAGTGCGCACGTTTTAACTGTCGGTTTATTATTCTGTATATGGAAAGCATAACATACATTTGGTTTGTTTTAGCGCATCTATACGAATCTATTCACTGGTACGATCAATCCTGTCCACCGCTATACTAATTCTGTATAAATCTGGTCTTTCCTGCGACTCGGGCCATAGTTAACCAATGAACGAACACCTGTTATCGGCCAAGAGCTGCCGCTTTTTCACAACCCTAGGTTCTTAGGTTTTATCCACAAACTGATCTTTACTTTGACACGTGTGTTACCGAACCTATTTTTGACGTGGAGGAGAATCCCTAATCTCTTTTCACCGGAAGTGGAATCCCGAACCTCACTGCCACGTGAAAAAGAATCTCCAAGCAAAAAACGGACCTGCAGTAAAAGCCGCACCGAAACGCTATTTTCTCATGTTAAAAGCCAAATTCCGTACGTAAAATCGACGGTGATTGTATTTTCAAAACATATTTCTACAGTCCAGATTTCGCACGTTTTTCCAAAGGAATTATCTACGTTAGCTCGATTGAGCATTGACGGTTTCCAGACTACCAAAAGTATCTCTCAGGATAATGTAGAATACGCGGTCTATTTTCCGAACCAGAAGCATATCTACAAAATGAACGGGAGCCCTAGGCATGGAAGGTTCGGAACAGACATGGAAACCGCGAGCCTCAGCCTCAGCAAAAAGTGCCCTGTCAGCAGATCTGTCCTGCCAAGGGTTTCTTCGGAGCCTCTACATAACAGTTTCTAGCCGCCACTCTTCAATCTCACTATCCAGCTTTGTTTATCACTCTCTCTCCAGCTCTGCTTCTTGTAAGCAGTAGCGAAACCTTCAAGATGGCCGCCATTGCCACTGCCTCTGCTGTCATCGTGCCATCTGGCGTCGCCCAGGCTGCCAGCAGCCCCGTCGCCCAGAGGCAGACTGTCGGTGCCTTCACCGGACTCAAGGGAGCTTCCATCTTCTCTGCCCGTACCAACGAATGGGCATCCAAGACCACCACCAACTCCAGCCGTGTGTCTTGCATGAAGGTGCGATTTGTGACACGTATTGCATTTCAGTTGAATCTGTATTTTTGTCTTTAGTCAGAAGTTGTAACTGATTGCTACTGTGACAATGTTGTAGATAGTTTTGCAGATCTGCATTAAAGGATTTGAAAGGTTGCAGTGCTTTTTACTTAAAGCAGTAATATTCAATTGTAGCTCAGTAATATGCAATAGCATTCCTTCTAGTGAAACTGAAATAATTGCCTTTTTAATGTTGCAGGTCTGGTCTCCCCTTGACAACCTCAAGTACGAGACCCTCTCTTACCTTCCCCCTCTCTCTGAGTCCGCCATTGCCAAGGAGATTGACTACTTGATCAAGAACAACTGGGTTCCATGTTTGGAATTCGATGCCAACGGTACCGTCTACCGTGAGAACAACGCCGGCCCCGGATACTATGATGGCCGATACTGGACGATGTGGAAGCTTCCTATGTTCGGATGCACTGACTCTTCCCAGGTGTTGAGGGAGATCCAGGAAGCCAAGAAGGCCTACCCTGACTGCTTCATCCGAGTCCTTGGATTTGACAACATCAAGCAAGTGCAGTGCGTCTCTTTCATCGTCCACAAGCCTATTTAAATTTCCAACATTCGGATCTGGTTTTTCAGCTTCCGTTTTGGAAGCGAAAATGTAGTTTATAGAAACAGTACAAGCATTAGGCAGATAATTTTTCCTTTGCGCTCTTTTGTAATTGCTTTGAGGTTAGCAATCATTTGAAGATTCTAGAATGTAGTCATTGGTTGATGCCTCAGGCAGTATTTAGCAGCTGGTAGGTTTTTTTGGACTTGCCACTAATGAAACAAAAGAAACCAATTTACTGAGTAATGAAAAAATTCGTTGATCAATTTCCTGTCGTAATGTGCTTCTTCTTTTGGTTCGTGAGCTTTTGCCAGGCAATTACTTAGCTGTTGTTATATGTGCAATGTTTTACTGAACAGGAGCAGATGTTTTTGTCAAATGGATCTTTGATAAGCTTATTAATTTTCGGTTATTCATGAGAAATAGATCTGCGAGAGAATTGCCAATTTGATGTCATGTAATGTAGATCTATCGAATATAGACAGGATGGATCATACGATCCATGTGTTTAGCAGCTAGCGGTAGTAGCAATTTCTTGTCTGTTTTACAAGATCAGGTCCACTAGAACTTAAAAAACCATCGTCCCTAACTTAGTCACTATCTGCGAGTGGTCCGGAGGCGTATGCATTATTCACCCTTGTAATGTCTCTACTGTCCTGATTGTGATTATCCGCAAAACGCATCTGCACAGGGACGACGAACTGTACATGTGGCAAATGTCGTAACACTAACTAGATGTTCCTGTTACTGTTGGCTTAACTTCATCAAATCATCGGAAGTAGGAATGGGAACCTATGACAATGGATTTCCAATCAGATGCTCTGTTTGTACTATGTGAAAATCAACGACAAATGAGCTGTTAAATGTGGAAAAGGCTCTTCTAACAAGAAATTGGAAGGAGGGAGGTTGGAATGTGTAACGGTTATAGGATCTAGGAATATGTAAACAGATAGTGTAGCGAAGGGTCTAGTACGCACTTTAACTTGAACACGTACTTAATGTACATATGAGAAGGGGGTTGTTGAAGTTACAGGCTTGGAATCTCTCCGGTAGCTTGATATGGGATACGGTACAGAGACATTTAATATGGTAGCTCCTATTCTATGGTTTTTGTTTTATCTTTGTGTTTTATTTTTTTGTGTATTTAATCGGATTTCCTAGCATTTTCCATCTATTGTGCACATAGATAGGGAGGCGGAGAGAGAGTGAGGGAGGGGGAGGTGGAGAGGGGGAATGGGAGCGGGAGAGAGAGGGGGGGAGAGGGGGAGGGGGAATGGGGAGAGGGAGGGAGGGAAAGGAACTTTGCTCTGAACTTGGTACCTAGTGCGACAGAGAGCTGTTTAAGGATTACAGATAAACTACTTAGAAACGAATGTGAAAATTAATCCTTTTATCTTCCTTTTTTGGTACTAAAAGAAATATTTGTTTGCATATTTTTTTCTGATTATTTCCACATTAATAATGAAAAATTGAAAATCCTTGGATGATTATAGTAGTGTGTATCGGGATTGATGTGCTATCGATTTTATGTTTGTTCAATATCTGTTTTTTTTTTAATTTTTAAGAGGATCGGTAGGGAACGATGTTGGCTGGTGCAAATTTGTATCACAAACAGTTTTCGATAGTTTTGGTAGTTCAGTAATGTCAATGTTTAGAAATAGAGTAAGGAAAACCTTTTTTTTTCTTTTTTTTTTGGTGCGTTTGTAGTATTTTTCTGAAATTCTCTTAGGGTTTTTTAGGCATTCTAAGCTGTCCTTAGGAGGGAAATGTGGTTTGTGGTTTTTTTTAGATTTTTTTTTTTTAATTAGGGTTTTCTTAGGTTTGTAACTGTACGCCTCATTTTTTTTAACTCTATTGTTTTCTGGTGGAAATGGCTTTGCGGGTTACAAGAAGTAAAAAATCACATTAAAATTTCATTCTATTTTACATATTTAACAAAATTAGGGTTTAACAGTAAAATTGGTATATCGCCTGTATAATACCAAAACTACCGTATCGAAAAAAAAAAATAGAGATTCCCCTCATTATCGGAAATAAAAAAAATTGCGAATTCAGTCTAAATACACATCACTAGAATCCCTTCAGAGAAGATATCAACAAAATGAAAAAAAACTGAGAGGGATTTTTGATCTAATGACATTCTTTAAATATATTATTATTTGAAAAGATAATTATTAAAAAGATTATGTGTCCTTTTCAAAGTTATGTTCCATGCTTTCTATGTCATGGGATGATTTTTTTTTTTTTTCGGTCTCTCCTTTTTTTTTTAAATTGCCATGGAAACTATCTCCGGAGTGAAAAAAAAAAGCAAAATTACTTCAAGTTGATAAATGAATCAAAAGAGGTAAAGTTAAAAAAACCTTAAAACACTAAAAAGACGAATGGCCATCAAACAGAAAAAAAAATAAAAATAAAGAAACAGTTAAAAAAACCCATAAAACCCTAAAACCAGAAACCTGAATATTAAGTTAAAATGACTTAACCCAGAAAACAAACAAACCCAAACCGAAAATTATATGTAGTAAAGGTATCGGATATAGAAAGTCAAGCATGATATTTTTAAAGTGAACCTTGTGTAATAAAAAGAGGCTTTTATTCTATTAGAGAAATATAAAAATCTGACTTTCAACTGGTATAAACAGTATAAGTGGAGTTTAAACGGTCGAACAGAAAGCTTTTAGTTTTTTGACAACGTTTTTAGACATTTAGAGTGGTTTAGAAATTCCCTGAAATTACCAAAAAGGGGCACAACTTGATGTGGACATACGAAAATAAAAAAAGATTAATATAAAAAGAACAAACGAAGGAAGAAAGAAAGAAGGAAAAAAAAGAAAGAAAAGAAACGAGAAAAGAAAGAAAGAAAGAAAGAAAGAAAGAAAGAAAGAAAGAAAGAAAGAGATTTTACAAAAGATTGGTATTTTCTATATTTTCCATATTTCATATTTCACAACATTCTATGCTGCTTTAAGTGTTGATTTTTAATTTCGGATCAGTGCAATTATTTTACAAAATTGGAATTATTTTGATTTTTCTTCTATAAAAAATGATAAAACCTCGATTAAGACCTTGCATTTGTAAACCGTCTGACCGACAATTTTTCCTTTTTAGGAAAAAAAATGAAAGAAAAAACTGATTAACTGAAATTATGAACTGGATTTTTCTTGTTTACTGACGACGTTGACTAAAACTGGTGTCATTGATTTTTGCCTTTTCAGTATCCTCAAATCTTTTCCCTTTGATTAGAAAAAAAATTAAAAAAATAACGACTTTATAAAAAAAGCGCGAGGGAAATCCATCTTAGTCCATGGGAACAAAAAAAACATAAAAAAACAGCAATGCTTAATAGAGGTTGAGTAAATAGTGAAGATGACAAAGAGGACAAAAATGATGTTATTTGTAAACGAAATTATTTATTTTTGTCTATAATTACAAAATAGTTGCTTCGTAATTAAAAAAAATGTATATAGAAACAATATAATGTTATATTTTCAGAGAAGAGAATACCATAGCAAAAAAAAAAAAGAAATAGACAAATTAACCAAAAAAAAATAAAAAAAATACATTAATTTCCGTTTCAAATTTTGAAAAAAAACAAAAAAAATGTCACTATCAAGCCAAAACTTCCTTTACATAAAATTTCGTCTTAACTCTACTTCCCTCGGTTCAATTCGATAATCCATTTGGACCTCTTATCTATGACCATTCTCACCACCCTTTTTTCCCCAAAATTATATATTCAAAAACGAACAAAAACATGTAACTCTTTAAAAAAACCCAAAAATTGTCGATGGGCAAGTAAAAACTTCCATAATCGTGACAGTTATGATGGAGCTCCCAAATATGAAGCGAGCCTCAACATGTCACAAAAAACTCCTCCGGCGGTTACTTCTGCCCCGGCTCCTGGACCTCTCACTATAAGAGGTTGTTTATGATAACGTGTGGTTGTAAAAGCAATAATGTTATCACTTCCGGAAAGTTGTGCAAATGCGTGTGCCTTCGGATATCGTCTCAACTCTACTCGGCCTTCATTAGCTACTGCGTCGACAACTCCAACATACCTTAACACCTGCATTGACATTCAACATTGTAAAAGGAAATTAAATTGAGATTGGCATTACATCAACATTACATTGACATTACATTAACATTACATTTACATTACATTAGATTGACATTATGTTGGCATTACATTGATATTATGTTGCCATTACATTGACATTACATTGACATTACATTGACATTACATTGACATTACACTGACATAACACTGACATACAAATTGAAATAACATTGACATTACATCGACATTAACATGGACATGACTTTGACTTCAACTTTGGTTTTGACTCTGACTTTGACTTTTGACTTTAGCTTTGACATTGACATTGACATTACATTCACATTTACACTTGAACTATTTTACTTTAATGTGTTAAAATCTTATAAAATCAAATTAAAACATTCGCACACTAAGAAAATATAATAACAACATTCAGTATCCCAAGTTAAGTAACAGACCAACATGAAGTTGAATCAGTTGATTACAGAGTGGATCAGTATTATCTTTAAGAAATAATTATTATAAGGACTGCGTTAGCATCAATTCTATTTCCCGTCCAAATGACGTGGACGAAACAAAAATAGCGTTAGGAAAAAACTAGTTTGCGTTCAGAGGACAAAATAAATGCAATGAAATTAATAATGACAACAGTGATTAATTAATGTTAATGCTAATAGTGATTCACGGTGTAGTTGCTTATGGTTTAAAATGTGAAGACTTCTGTCAATGAATAGAAAACATCTAACAAAAAAACCAGTAAAAAAAGAAAACGACTGGAAAAACAACCAAAAAACCAGACAGTAAAAAGTACATATTTAAGCACAACAACAAAAACCACAATCCCGAGGGGAAAGCAGGAAAGCAGATTCTATAAAAAAGAATAAAAAAGCAGACATGCCCTTGAAGAGAAACTCGAACGGGATACCAAAATAAAAGGGTCCATCTCTATATTTCATGCATGCTAATCCCAACATTTCCCACCACTTTCTCATATCATCTTTGTATTCCTCCAGTTTTTGAGGATCAGAAAAGATATAAAAGGTAAAAAGACAAACAAAAGAAAAGACTTACCTCTCCGTCCTCCTCAGCCTCTTTCCGTAATTGGTCCATTTCTCCGTCGAAATCCGGTAATTTTGCGAGGAACTCATTCGCAGTTGAGACACTCTGTTAAGAAAAAAAAACAAAACTTCTCACTTCAAACTCTCGAACTCATAACCCAAAAAAAAAGACATAACAAAACCAAAAAGGGAAAGCAATAAGACAACGTTGCTCCTAGGTCAACAATTTAACTTTAAAACAGAAAAAAAAGCATAACAAAACCAAAAAGGGGAAGCAATAAAAAACTTTACATAAATAATAGAACTATTCAATAGAAATTTATTTCGAAAAATTCTAAAAGAATTCCGATAAAGAAACAAATTTTAAAAAATCTTAAATTAATAATAATACAAAAAAAAATTATCCCTTATGATTTGCTGTTGAACACAATCTATGTGAGAAATTCTGTTTGCAAAAATATTTCCATTTTCCTCCTTTCCTTCCAAACATCAAATATTAACCTTAGTTTACACCACTTGTGTATATATTAATGATTTGACATTTAAGTTGTGAAAAAAAAAGTAGAAAACCCCAAAAAGCTTTAACAAACCCTAGATTTTTTTTGATCCACAACAAACCCTTGAATTCTAACAAACCTTAAAACTTCCTAAAGAGCCCCAGGAAACCCTAAAATCCTAAAAACCAAAAAAAACCTAAGAAAACCCTAAAAAAAGAATAAACCTGCAAAGGAAGAGGCACCAGGCTCTGAACGGGAATATTTTCGAGCTCCAATTTCAATCCACTCTCTCTCGCCAAAATAATAACCTAAAAAAAAATCACAAATGCAGAAAAATATTAATTACAAAAATATCAACTACAGTATCGATAAATACAAAAAAATTAAACACAAATCAGTACAAAGACATCAGAAAATGAGCTAATCTCTTTTCCTATATCTAGCATCACTCACTTCAAAATCTAGAGAAGTGGAGAGAAAGAGAGAGAGAGCGAGAGAGGAAAAAAAGATAAAGAGACTCCTGTATCAGATTCTCCAGCTTTTGTTAAATACATTAGTGAAGAGAAAGAGGGAGGCCAGAAAGAGGTCAGGAGGGAGAGAGAGAGGGAAAGAGAAAACGAGAGAGAGGGAGAGGAAGAGAAAACCAGCTCAGCATGATATCCAGCCATTTTTTTTTTGGAGCAACGAGACTATGAACCCAGCAAAACAAAACAAACAAACAAACAAACAAACAAACAAACAAACAAAACAAGCAAAACCAACAAAACAAAAAAAGGAAAAAACAAACAAACAAACAAACAAACAAACAAAAACAGGCATATAAACAGTATAAATAATAGTTAACTTATACCTCAACTTTCCTGCAAAAAATGAATAAAATAAATAAAGTTCAACTGTATGATAAAACCATGAAAAGCTCACTTTAATCTCACCTTCTTACAATCAATGAAACAAATAACAGTTAACATTACAAAAAAAAAGAAAAAGACTGAACCTTATTTTTATCTCACCCTTCTTGCGATAAATAAAAGAAAAGTCATTAGTAAAAATAAATAAAAATTAAAGTTTATTATCTCACCTTTCTCGCAACATCGGTTCCGGAAAGGTCGTCCCTCGGATCCGGTTCCGTAAAACCGGCCGCTTTTGCCTCCTCTACCACTTCACTAAATTTTTTATCTCCCACAAAGTTGTTGAAAATGTAGCTCAAAGTACCACTAAATATTTATATTTTTATAGATATACATATGTATATTTTTGGTAATTTTAGTTTGTTTGTGATTGTTGTACCACCCAACAAAAAAAGAAAAGAAGAAACGACAAAAAAAAAAGATGTGAGATTTTTTTTTTATTGGAACGAGGTTATCAACAAAACATGGGACACAGATTGAGGGAGGGGAAGAGGGAGAGGAAGCATCAGCTCCATGTTGGAGTTAAAAGTCTTCCCTTCCCAATTTTTACTGTTACCCTCTTTCTTCCAAGAAAAATCACCCTTCTTTATCCATTTTTATCCATCCATTTCAGTCAAAAATATTCACCAAACTGGTTTCTTTTAACTCGCTTCTTCTTTTTTACAACTGCTTTCTGCTCCATTTCCACCCATTTTTACCCAAGTTTAATCCAATTTACATCCAGTTTTTGTCCAATTTTACATATTTTATTACCTAAAAATCCCCTCAATTTGCTCCACCCGGTCTCCGGTTTCCAATAATCCTCTCAAAGTACTCACAATTACACAGTTTTTACCCAATTTTTTCCCATTTTTTTCCCATTTTAACCCAATTTTACCCGTTTTCGCACAGTTTTTACATGTGTTGTTTTACCTGAAAATCCCTTCAATTCGCTCCACTCGATCTCCTGTTTCCAATAATCCTCTCAAAGTACTCACAATCGGAAGTCCGGCCCCAACTGTGGCCTCATAGAAATAATGGGTATAAGATTTCCGTTGGAGTTCTCGAAGTCGAAGGTACTGAGAAAACAAAAAAAAAAGAAAAATAGTTGAAAAACAAAAGAACAAAACAGGTCTAAAGTGCAAAAGATTCTGTTGAAGTCAAAAGTCAAAGACAAAAATCAAAACAGAAAAAGTTGAAAGACAAAAGAACAAAAGGAAAAGACGTAGAGGGAAGAGAGAGAGGGAGGAAAAGTTGGATTGGAGAAAGGAAAGGTAGAGAGAGAGAGAAGTTGGAGGAAGAAAAGGAGAGGGAGCGGGAGAAGGAGAAAAAAGGAGAAAAAAAGATTCATTAACGGACAAACGGAGGAAACAAAAACCGAAAAGCAAAACGTCAAAGTATGAAAGAAATTGATTAAATTCATGATTCAAAACCCTTAAACCCAGAGGTCCTCCCGATTTGGAAAAGTGGAGTTTATTAACAGTTGTAAAAGGACTTTGTTGGTGTTTTTAGCAATTTTTAAAAGTTTCTAATTTTTTATTTTTACTTTCAAGATTATCTAATAGGTTCATCAAGTATTTAAAATTCTTTATGAGCCAATGTCAGGTTTTGTTGCATTTCTAAATCCTTTTGAACTAAAAAACCATTTAAAAAAAAAAGGAAAGAAAAAGAAAATAAAGAAAGGGGAAGACCAAGAAACGCCTTAATATATGGGATTTCTCTCCGCTCTCTTCTCTCCACCCTCCTTTCTCCTCTCCACTCACCTCTCTCTGGACTCCACTCTCCTCTCTCTCTTCTCTAGGTCCAATTTTTTTCCTCGTCTTACTCCTCCCTCCTCCCTCCATTCTCTTTCTCCCTATCTGCCTCTCTCCTCTCCCTCTCCTCTCTCTCTCCTCTTTTTTCCATCTGACCTAACCGAAGGTCCAAATTTTCTCCTTGCCTTACACCTTTCTCCTCTCTCTCCTCTCTCCTCCATCTCACCTGATCAAGAAATTCAAGTTTCCTCTCTCCTCCCTCCATTCTCCTTTCTCCTATCTGCCTCTCTCCTCTCCCTCTCCTCTCCCTCTCCTCTCTCCACCACTCCCTTACCTGATCGAGTGGTCCCGAATTTGCCTTTTTGTTGGGAGTAATAATGTGGATTCCTTTTCTCATCCACTGGAAATAATTTTCCGCGACTTCTGAGCTTGCGGTACAATCCACGATAATGGAATTAGGTAAAAAATGATTGTAACAAATGTGAGACGAAAATTTTGTCATATCGGCCGATTCTCCTTTTTCTCTTAAAAGGTCTTTCCATCGAGTGAGATCGATGCCTCTACGGAAACAGGGAAGGAAGGAGAGAGGGAAACAAAAAGAGAAACGGTTAAGGAAATGAAAAGGGAGACAGAGAGAGAGAAAAAAAAAAGAGAAATGGAAACAAGGAAAGATACGGAAAGGGGAATGGATGGAGAGAGGAAATCAGAAGAGAAACCGTTAGGGAATGGAAGGAGGGACAGGGAAAAGAGGGGAAGGGAGTGGAAGGAGAGGGAAATAAAATAACAGAAGAAGATGGAAAAGAAGTCAGGTCGGGAGGTCGGGAGTTATTCAACCATTTTAATTATTAAAAATATATTAGTTACATTGAGCTTTATGCTTTCCCAAGGGAAAAGCTCATTTATTTCCTTTTACCAAAACTGCACAATTTTCAGAGAGGTCAAATTCTCGAGATGCTTAATTTTTCCTCTCCCCCTCTCCCCTTCGGGAATGTAAAGGAAAAGGGAAATGGAATAAATCCTTACGATTCATCAAGAAGCATTTTTCTCGATCCCAAAATTCCCAAAACTCGAAGATCAATATTAAACTCCTCCTTCAATTTTGCTGCCTGCATCCATCCCCTCTCTCTCCCATCAATTCCTTTCAAAACACATATAAGAAGATATAAGCCCATATGTACCCAAGTACATATATACCCATGTAGAAATACATATCTACATATTACACACACATATATACTAAAAAAAAGGGTTTCTACAATCAAACCAAGCCGAATAACACTAACTGGCAGAACCCAAAAAAAAAGAAAAAGAAACTTATGTTACCTGGTCTTTAAACTGGTCCAATAGGGTTCCTCCGATCAAACCGGGGCCGATTACCGCAACTGCGAGAGCCGTTTTCGATAAATAAAATCGAGAATGGACAGCTCTTAGAGCTCGGATTGAATCTTCCTGATTCACTACCACTGTGATATTGTATTCGGAACAACCTTGAGCGATGGCCCTCACATTGATATTTGCCTACAAAATTACAAAACAGAAACATATTTTTGAGTTCTGCAAAACTTTTTTTTTCATAATTTTAAGATTTTTTTTGTTTTCTTTTGAGGAGTTATTTTGAAACAACCCTCCAAAACACAAAAGACCTCAAGAAAGAACCCAAACAATACCAAAGAGCCCTGTAAAACCCCTTCACCTTTGCCAAAGCTCCAAACAACGTGGCGCTGACACCTGGTGTTGACGCCATTCTCTGTCCCACGGCCGCTAAAACACTGCATTTGCTGATTACCTCCACCTGAAATCCCAGTTTAAACCCCATATAAGCCCGTTTAAACCCGGATGAACCCGTTTGAACCCATTCAAGCAAGATAGTAAGGGAAAGTCTAGCTAATAGAACTGAAGGACGTAGCATTACCGTTTAAACCCGTTAAAGACAGAAGATAGAATAAATGAAAATACTTAAATAGAAATGATCATTTAAACACTTTCTCGGTCATTTTTTACATTTTTTTTGAGCACTTTCTCAGCCATTACATGCCTACTTTCTTATAATAAAAGATCATTTGTACACTTTCTCCCCCATTTTATACTTCTTTCTGACCACTTTCCCATCCATTTTATGCTTTTTCTTACTTAAAGACATATTCTATGTTTTTTCTCACCTTTGAAATCCTTCCTGCGTCCAACGCCCTTCGAAATTTCGATTCCAAAGCAGCTGCGACCATTTTTGCCTCTTTTTCGGGAACCGCAAAACATACAGAATGCTCACTACTGGCCTGAAGGAAAAAGAAAAAAGAAGGGCATCACAAATAGCAATAAAACGATAAAGAAAAATGAAAAAACAATTGAAGTAAGAGTATTTTGGCAATGTATTCTGGACAGCACAACAGACAGAATACTCCCTCTCTCCCCCTCTCTCTCTCTCTCTCTCTCTCTCTCTCTCTCCCTCTCTCCCTCTCTCCCTCTCCCTCTCTCCATTTCCCTTTCTCTTTCTGCAACTGATCTTTCTGTTTTTGTTTATTATAGGCTGCTGCTTTACCTGAAGCTGTGAGGGCAGTTTCCACTCTGGTGGAGTTAGGATACAAAGTACATGTCAGTTGTACTACGGGAATCGAACGAAGCCCATTGGTTGCCTTAGGGTGAGTGAATTTCTATTTTTATTCACTATATAACTCAGTTTTTCTTTTCTTTCTATGTTTTGTTTTTGGACTGTTTTTGGCAAAAGCCCCTTTTTTTTATGGTCTTAGGGTTAGTGAAATTCTCTAATCTTAGAAAACCCTGAATATCTGTTTTATTTTCTTTTGCTTTTATTTTTCTGCTTCAGGAGCTGGTTTTGACAGATAAAGAACCTTCTCTTTAAGTCCTTGTCTTGTCTTTTACTGTTTGTTGTATTTTTGTGTTTTTACCTTTCCGGTATTGTACTTGTTTGTTATCATGTATGGAATTTTTGAATGTTTCTTGTTGGAATTTTAGTGTTGTCTGGCTTTCACACAATTGTAGTGTACTTTTCTATTTCGGCTGTTTTTTTTTCTTTCATTTTATTTATTTATTTTTTCATGTGTGCAGATATCTCACTTTTATTAAGGGGATGGAGTTCACTGATGCGGTGGAGGTTATCAGTGATAACAATCCGGCTGCCCAGCCTCACTTTGAATCATGGGAAGAGGTAAACTTGCGAAATGTTCTCTCTCTTGCTCTCGCTCTCGCTTGCTCCCGCTCTCGCTTTCTCTTTCTCTCGCTCTCGCTTTCTCTCTCTCTCTCTCTCCCTCTCTCTCTCTCTCTCCCTCTCTCTCTCTCTCTCTCGCTCTCGCTCTCGCTTTCTCTCTCTCTCGCTCTCGCTTTCTCTCTCTCTCTCTCTCCCTCTCTCTCTCTCTCTCCCTCTCTCTCTCTCTCTCTCTCTCTCTCTGAATTGTGGGAAGGTGTAAACTTGCAGATAAATTTTCCTAAGAAAGGTTCTTCTTACAGAAGATTCCTTTTCTTACAGATGATCATTCTTCATACAGATCTTACAAATAGATACTTCTTTCAAATACAGATTCCTCTTTCAGATATATGTCCTTATTGCTAGGATCTTCCCACGGATGAAGATTCTTCTTACATATTCATTTCGTTTGCTGTTTTTTTTTTGTTTTTACCAAACCTCTTTGGTTTTTTTATTGATGTACATTTTATGTCCTTTTCTGTTTTTTCTTACAGGCTAAGACCCGAATGGCCGCTGGAGGTTTGAAAAGAGGCCTCAAGGCCCAACAGCCCGACGCTGCGCGGCAACTCTTTGAAGCACTCGTTCTCGTCTTTGAGAAAAGTTTAGAGGTCGCCGGTAAGCCCAGAATCGGACATTCTTTTTTGTCTTTTCCTGTATTTTACATGTAGTTATTTTTTTGGTTTCTCCAAACCATTTTTGTTTTTTTTTTGTCGTTTGCTTTACTTATACATTCTTCTTAGAAGTAGGCACCCTTCTAGGATCGTTATTCCTGTATATAGACTTTCTCCTTAGACATAAACTTTCTTCATAGATAAACATTCTAGACATACTTCTTACTAGTAGACATTCTTTTCCTTAGAAGACATTCTTCTTGGAAAGAATCCTTTTAAATAGACGTTCAAATGTGGAAGGGTGTTAAGTCT
>JBBHKE010003086.1:65627-104954 GCA_037447655.1 Zygnema cylindricum | reverse complement strand
AGAGAGAGAGAGAGAGAGAGAGAGAGAGAGAGAGAGAGAGAGAGTAGTGCAGTGCAGTGCAGGGAAGGGAAGGTGAGGTGATGTAAATTATGACACGCATTACAAACTATTGAGGATTACTACTTGAGCACATATGTAGAAGGGGAGGAAGAGGGACAGGGGGAGGAGGAGGGAGATGGAGAGAAAAGTGGGAAGTGTAGGGGAGTGAACAGAGGGAGAGGGAGAGGGAGAGGGAAAGGGATACGGAAAAAGTGCATAAGTGCGTATAATTGCTGTAATTGTTACAATTAATGGTATCATCACAAGGAAGGAAAGAAAATGAGCATGATAATGTAAAATAATACTGACACACTTTCACAACACATGAAGGGGAAAAGGGGAGAGGAGAGGAAGAGAGGGGGAGAGGAGAGGAAGAGAGGGGGAGAGGGGGGAGAGGGGGGAGAGGGAGAGAGAGGATGGATATGAGGAGGGGGAGAGGGACGGGAGAGAGAGCGAGAGAAGGAGAGAGCGGGAGGGAGAGAAGGCAAGGAAATGTAATCATACTGTGTCTGTCATACTCCACATTTGCCCGAGGGACAGAGAGAGGACAAAAATGACTGATTGACAGGAAGCAAGAGAGAAAGAGAGAGAGAGAGAGAGAGAGAGAGAGAGAGAGAGAGAGAGAGAGAGAGAGAGAGAGAGAGAGAGAGAGAAAGGTTTCCAAAACCTCCAACTTAAAAACCCTCAAATTAAACCCCTATAAGGAACGTGGACTTTCTCATCTTCCTCACACTCCTGCCAAGCTTTTTCCTTTAATCCACACTAAATTTTGTATGCTGCCGTCATTTTGTCATGGTTCACATTCTCTGTGACGTCATCATGGTCCAAAAACATACCTGGTTGAGGATACCATGAGGGCATTCTCTCCCACTTTTAGTGTCGACAACATGGAGCTAAGAGAAGCCATAGCCATGGCCTATTTCTTTCCCAAATAGGAACAATGTTATTCTCTAAATCAGATTCTTTGAGAAAAAAGAAAAAAAAAACTACTTTCTAAGCTTTAATCCTAACCCTAATTTTAAGATACTTGTCCTTCTTTGGACTTCTTTCTCCGAAAAAATGAGTAAGTGAGAGAAGTTTGAGGGTTCAGGTTTCCACACTTTGAAAGGAGCAAATAATGGTACGGCAAAATGGATATCCGTACAAAGGATCGAACGGTACAGCACCTTGACCTAAACGGACGTTCTAGATACGATAATGCAGAGTATCTAACGGCTGATATGGTCCAAATATATGTGTCATCTTTTCAGTTGCTGGTATTACGAATCGGAGGGTGGACGTTTATGGAAAGCCAACAAATAACTAAACGGCCGATTGGTGTAACACGTGTACTGACTTCGTGTACGCTACTCAGTTCAAGATTTATGAACGGTGAGATTTTGTTTGTAGAAATGATGTTTTTAAGTTTGACGGCAGGATGTCAGGGATTTTAAATTTATAACATCAGATTGACGACTCGGGATGCCCCCTCCTTGAATTATGCATTCGACGTCCATTTGGAAAGATCCAACCGTCCAAAACATTAGATCGTGTGACTGTTAATCATTGTGGATAAGGCAGATTATACTCTAATTCACCTCCTTATTTTTCGTAGGTGATCACCGTACGATCTTATTTTTTAATTACACAAAATAGTGTGGGAGTTTTTTCGTTGCACGTGGGTCATGTGCAGACCCGCACGAAAATAATACGAAATACTCGCTCGCTTTGACACCGCACGAAATATTCGAAGACATAGTTTGATGCCCCATAAAACAATCGCACGCTTTGTTTCTAAACCGAAACATTTCGCACTTAATTATCGCACGCTTAAAACGGCGCACAGAATATTCGCACGGTTTGACATCGCACGAAACGCCAGAACCTTTGGAAAGTAAATGATACATGAAACTCCTTTTGTTCTCAAAAAAAAAAAAAAAAAAGGAATCTGTTTATGACGCCGCCAGCCATGGCTGCCAGAGCTGCCCTTCTCCGTACTTCTCGAGCCTTGAGTGCCTCCTCCTTCGAAAACTCTTTTTTTTCACGCTCTCCTCTCTCTCAATCTTCTCCCTCTTTTGAAACCTCTGTATTCTCCTTCTCTGCAACTTCTCCCTCTTCGTCTTCATCTTCTCCCTCTTCTTCCTTAAACCCTGCCTGTATCTGGAGTATCTCCGGAATCCGTACACTTTTGGCATCTTCTGGTACGGAAAAAATCCGTACTACTTTGTCGGGATATGGCTGCTCTACAGCTAATGTTTTAGATATTAAAATAGGAGAAAAAACTCTAAACCCTAATTTTTCTTCTGTCCCTGGACCCTCGGATTCTGTGGATTTACCAATTCCTCCTACTGTGGAAACAAAAACTGGAGAGGGAAAAAAAGGTACGGAAGTTGAAGAAATAGAAGGAGAGGAAGAAGACGAACCAATTATACAGAAAAACCCTAAAACTGGAGAGATAGGAGGTCCAAAAGGTCCTGAACCCACTCGGTATGGAGATTGGGAGAAAGGAGGGAGATGTTATGACTTCTGATAGGGTTCTTGTTCTACAAACGAAAAAACTGTTTAAGTTTGGGAAGGGAGAGGAGAGGGAGGGAAAAGAAAGTGGGAGAAGAGGTAGAAAAGCAGGGGAGGGGTAAAGGGGAGAGAGTGGAGAGGGAAGAGCATAGGGGGGGAGAGTGAATGGAGTGGGAGAGGAGGGAAGAGATGAGAGGGAGGGAGAGGTAAAGGGAGAGGGAGAGGGAGAGGGGAGGGAAAGAGTGAGGGGAGAGGGAGAAGAGGAGAGGGAGAGTAGAAAATAGGAGAATAATAAAAGTGAAAAATAAAAGAGATATTGCAGGTTAAGAGCATACAAAGGAGATGAGAAGACATTTTGAGAACAGGAAACAGATTGTAGGGAAATGCTTTTTCTAGGCTTCTTTCAGGGTTTTGACACTTTCTATTTGAGCTGTAAATGTAGTTTTGTAGTTTCGCTATCCAATAAAACGTGCTAATTTCAGGCAGTTTGTATAGCCCATTTTTATTTCGACTTACACTCCTGGATTTGAGGGATTCTTTTTGCAAGTAAAGCAGAAATTCGGAAGAATTTTGGGCAAAGATGGACGATTTTGGATGGAAACTTTCCATATTGTTTTGTACATGACTGCTCCTATTCAAGGAAATAAAGAAGAAAAGAAGAAACAAAAAGTTTTTTTGATTCACTTTTGTGCAAGTTTTTTTTCCACCTTTTCTTCTCTGGGTTTAATATGTTTTGCTTTTCCATGGAATTGTCATTTTCTGACTAAAATGCATAAAGTTTATATCAATTGTAAAGGATGTGAATTACATCGAGAGTTCACAAAAATTGACTCTGTTCGTAACCTGTTTGCATCTGTAACAATTTATATTTATTATCAATCCTTCTTGATATACTCAAGCCAAACGTTATATTTTATTTCCTGTCAAACTACCTCTAAAAAACCTTGAAAACCATAAAAATCCCTGGATAAAACAAACCGTATAAAAACCTCAACAAACTTTAAAACTTTAAGGTGTGGTTTTTTTAGTAAATCGAGTGTCTTTAACTGTGAACACTTGCGATCTTCTGAAACTTAGGCCTATCACTTCAATGTTTAATTTTTTAATGACAAACCGAATTGCACCCTTCATAACTGCAAACAGTTTGCACCTTCCTGTTGTTCGCTACACCGTGAATCGCTTATAGTGTTAATGTTTTTTAGCCTCTTAAAACATCTTTTCTCTGTGCACACGTGACCTGTTTATGATTGGAGACCACCAATTGGAAGGTGAGAACCTTCTATCAGTCTGAACGGTCGGATTTTGAATTTTTTGAAATTTGACAAGTGTGTACAAAGAAAAGGTGTTCTAAGCGGCTAAAAAAACTTCAACACTAAAAGTGATCACGGTGCAGTGTTTTTTAGTGATCACGGTGCAGTGTTTTTTCTGGTTTTCAGGGTTTTTTAGGGTTGTTGTAGAAAACGGTTTTCGAAAAAATTGCACGTTGTCTTCCTTTTAACGACATGGACCTGAGAGTTCTCCACTTTGTCTACCGGTGATGTTTTGCCGCCTGTCTTTGTTGTGGCTCGAAGGTTTTTCATACTTAGTTTCTTCTCCATAATTAGTACTACTCTCCATACCAGGGTAATTACACATAAGCGGTTATCTTACAGAAATCGTACAATTATGATTACTGAGATTACTGGCGGTAACACCAGTAAACTCTTGTTGTCTAATTAGTAATTACCTATTTATTTCCTCTACGATCTCCTATTTTGATGGTGGATCACACGTGTGTTCCAAACCTTGGTGCAAATGATCCTCAATTTTAGGAAGGTTAAGGAGGTGGGCTTATTTTAATTGGGTAAAATTGGAAAATCAATTTTGTTTTCGATTTGATTTGAATTTGATTCGAATAGATTCGGTTTGATTTGATATGAGTGGATTTGATGTGATTTGACCTGATTTGAATTGTTTTGTGACTAGTATGGCTTTACAAATCGCCTTCCCAGTTCTTAGTTTTGTTATTTTCAACCTTTTCCCTTGTAATTAGATAGATTTTCGTCACGCAGTAACAAAGGTTTCATAGATATTTGCCATAGACCACAACAATTCATGCGATGAAAGAAAAAAAAATGACATACTATGCAGAACTTTCAAGATCAAGCAGACAAAAACGTCTTTAATTTGCTGTTCAAAACATAATAATTGCAGTGAAATGAAAGGCTGCTAGAATCTGCATTAAGTGCACTTACCAGAGCTCCTGCACCTTTGTGTAAACGATTAAACGTTTATTCCATATTTACTCCTTTGCCGCACACATTCAGCTATCCAAAAGCATAGTAAGTGAGTGGTCTTTGTGAAATATCTCGAACTGGTTCGATCATTTCTGAGATCCTGCAACTTAAGTGGTACTCTAGCCACGTGTCATTTAGCTAGAAGTGATTCAAACCTCACCTAAGTAATAGCATCAATTTTGCTCCAAGGTAGAAAAGAAGAAGTAATTGACGAAATTCTCCACAAGGTCAACAGCTGATGGTCTAGATCATTGATAAGATATGCTGGATGGTGTGTCACAAAAATGATTATTGACTGTTACTCATCAAAATTATTGTTACTCATCGAAAATGGTCACTCATCAAAAATTATTATGAGCATTGTTTCTCCTCCTAGCTTACTTCCAACCACATTCGTTTTTACAGATTCGTATTTGTCTCACTTCTTTACTCCCATCTATTCGTAAAGAAATAAAAGAAGTATTTCACAGAAGTTTTAATTCATAATTAGTAAGACGCATCAGGGTGGCGTTCCATCGGACGAAAAGTGAGGTTGTTAAAGCAATTCGGACGTACTACGCCGTACCTCTTATTTTGTTTTCATACGCGAACAACATTACAGAGAATCTTGCCAATATTCTCCAAAGGTCTGGGAGGTAACAAGGACCGTTGGATGTTTTTTCACGAAACATTCGCTTCGAAAGGTTCTGTAAATGGTGATGTACCTCGAGGAGATACGTAACCATTTACAGAAAAATGAGCCACCACACGTTGGATAATGAACATACGTGTCAGAAAGGCAACCAACTGAAATCGAAAAATTTCGCACATGAATGATACATACATTCAAAAATCCAATGGAAATCACAAAAGCAATCTCGTAACGAATCTTCATCGCGCTATTTTTGTTACTGGCCATTCGTCACACTATTTATGTCAGCACTCATTCGTCGCGCGAAAAAGCATATTCTCTAAAAGAATGAGCTGGCATCTATCTGACAAGCGTTTGTAAACATTTGGGTACGATGCCCTGGTCTGCACGTACGTGGTATGCAAATCACAATTTTGAGTTAAAGTTGGTCGGTGGATAAATATTTGACGATTTCAATATACGATTTTATCCTACGTGGTACCACTCATTTCTGAGCATGTGGATTACAGACTGCGCGAAAGAAAATCGTTCAAATTGTAACACCCTATAATGCTGCCCGTACAATTACAGAAAATCCGGATAGAAAGCCACCCTCAGTCAACAAACATTCGCATACTTCACCCTCAACCCAGGACATAACATTACACCGCAAAATCACTAATAGACTAAAGAAATTATTAGTAGTGTTGATATTTTTGATGTGATTCTCATTCAGTTCCACATCACAATTTTCAAATCAGTTAAAAAGTTAACGTTAAAAAAAAGTGTCACTACCGCTATTTCGTAGTCAGGGAACCAAAAAACCATTCGCAGAATTAGTGTTATTACAACTCATAGCAATTACCGGTGTAAGTACATACGAGGTCCTATCTACCACTACAGGACCCCACCTGTAAAATCCCAACAATTTTGAAGCAGAAAAACAACCATAATACACTACAGACAGCCATCTACAAACGAACAAAAGTTCCTTACCAATAACATTTGTCCAACAAAACCACTTTACTGTTGCACACTATTTCCCCTACAGATCATAAAACATTATGTTGGTGGTACATTCTAAACCTCTTTCCTTTCCCACATATCAGTTTTTGATATTTCGACTGTTTCCATTTCTATACTCTCCAGGGAAAATGCAATCCCATATCTACTCTCCTTTTTTTAAACTGCATAGCCAGCGTTTTAACAGTTTCCCACATACAAACCAACACTAAAGATTCTCATGTTGTTTAAAATACAACATTTACACAAACACGCGGCAAATCTCGCCTCCATAGCCGAACAACCGAAAAAACTGACAGACCAACTGAATGCACTAATTTGACAATAGTGAGGAAACTTAATAGTGTCAACTGATAAAAATCCTCACTAATAATGCATTTTTTCTCCTTAGGCAACCTCAAAAGTTGAATGTGGGGAACCCGGACATGTTTGAAAATCTGTCTTATAGTTGGAAAACCAGAAAAGGTTTTCGTTTTCCGATCCACAAATACTAAGACGACAAAAGTGACCGTTTTTGACGTTATAAGGTTTTACTGCAAATTTCCTATACCGAAAGCAGTATCCATCCACTTATAAAAAAAAACCTAGTGCTCAAGTCAACCAATTTTTGCAGCTGATCAAAACCTGCATCAAGAAGACGGACCCAAAAATAATTTCAGCTCCATTTTCTCAAGTTACAAGGTTGTTTATTAGTACAGTTGTTTATTTATTTTGTTGTTTGTTGATACTATTTCTTCTCTCCCTCTCCCTCTCTCCTTCCCCTCCTCCCCCTCCACCCCTTCCCTCCCTCCCTCTGCCGCTCATACCTCCCTCTTTCTGCCTGCCCTCCCTCCATCCCTTCTTCTCTCCCATTATTTCCTCCCTCCCACTCTCACTCCGCTTATATGACACTGACTTTGTTTGCCTGTCTCTCTCACTCTCTCTCCCTCACACTCTCCCCCTGTCACATACAATATGTTACGTCCAATACTCCTTTCTAACCGTTGAGTGGTGAGATTTGCTTCTCTCTCTCTCTCCCTCTCTCCCCCTCTCCCCCTCCCTCCCTCTCTCTCTCTTTACCTCTCTTACTCTCCCTGGCACAAATGCCAGTGTACAATACTCCTTCCCACAATGGTAAAAGTTCATATGCTGATTTTCTCACATCAGTTAGTGATATTACCCAAACTTTACTGTTGAACACATGCCTTAAATCAAATAAAAAGTCATAAACAATGAGTTGGATATAAAGAATTGGAAAAAACGCAAGACATCAATACCAGTGACTAAATTCTTGACTAATCTTACCTGTCTATTGCTTAACCTATCAGTAAACACGTCCTCGGTCAATATTGCTCTTCAGTTCTTGTATTGTACAATTGGTGATTATGCAATAATACTTCCATGGGAAAATTATATTTTAGCTACCGTTCTCTCATCGTAGACTATGAAAGTGTTATTACTTAAATTGTTCTATTTCTACATGCTACACCTGATGGGAAAGTACTGGCAAATGTAAATCCATGGATAGCTTTTTGACTTTAGGCACACAGGTAGTTTCTTTAGTTTCTGAAGTGCTTTGAAAATAAATAACACATAAGAGAGAATAAACGAGCTAATGTTGTTTCTATTCTAGAACTTAATGTTAGAGAGAGTGACACAAAGGACTGATATTCCGTACTTATTGCCTGTATCCCTGAAAAAGTGTCATGTCATATGTAAATGTGTGGCAACCACAGATTTAACACATTCACCACTCTGAAACCAATGACGCCACAGATTGCTAAAACTAAAATTTCTGCCAAGTTATCAACCTTAAGTTTTTATTCAAGGACAATCGTTGAATTTTCTCTTGGAACATACAAAGCGAAAGCCAAAGGTGTCAGCGTTCCAGTGATTTTGGGAATTGGAAAAACCTGGAAACAATTTATGAAATTAACTTTTTACTTCGACGCTAGTAGCAACCAGCCTTGTTCTAATGTGGTACTAGATATAAATCCAGCAGACCTGGTTGGACAACTTGACTAAGAACTAATTGCCAACACTTGTCCCTTCTAGCACCTGATTCAATTATGTATTCTTAATCCGAAACCTCCAAAAACTGAAGGGTAAAGGGATACATACATCTATTATATGTATACGTAAGTTTACAGGCCCAACATATCACAAAGGACAAAGATTCCTCACCTCTATGGATCTTCATGATTGCGTGCATTGGGCTCATTCTGGCTGTCCAAAGGCATATATTGTGCCATGATTGCCCGGATCTCAGAGTCCATGTATGACTGCATATAAAAAAAAAGACCAATTGGAATGATGCTTGTCAGTTGTGTCAAAAATAGGATGCTAGAGTTGCAGGAAGATTGATCTCCAGAGATGTTAAAAAAAACAGTTCAAGAAAAAAAAGTTTCCATCCGAAGTGTTCACACCTCCCTTTGTTATGCACAGTCCACTAATGAAACTTTTTGGAAAAACCTCAAAAATCATTGCACAAAAATTGCAAATGGGCCTTTCCTCTTCAACGTAGAACAAATTATGATTCAAACATAAAACAGGAGGTCAAAAGGCAGAGCAGGGGAAAATGGAAGGTTACAATACACAACAGGAAGCCAGGAAAGCATCTACATCATAAAAACTATAATACTTCCCAGAAAACTGTGGCACGACATGACCAACAAGGTGAAGTATGAAACTGAAAATTCAAAACAAACGGTCTTTTAAGAATTTTCACTGTTTTAAGAATTTTCACACTGTTTTATGTACTTTCAGGCTTGACCTAGTCTAGTCACCGATTGCCCATTTCAGAAGACAAATCAACGTCTCAAGACCGTTAGATTGTTACATGTGTGAAGAATCCCAACGTTCTAAAAAAACCATAACACAGAACAAATGCTCGTAGCATTCACAAGGTTCCCTTAAATTTCTCCTGTAGAACAAAAGCACAAAGTGAACAAGCGCCAAAGAAACCCACAGCTAAGGAAAAAAACAAAAATCACACAAAATGCCTGAGACTCTTTAACGTGCCCAAACACCTGCCATGAAATTTTGACAGTGACATATTTTTGGATTTTCCCATGGTCTCTTTTCAAACATGTGATCAGCTTAGCCGTCTACCAGCCACAGTCCAAAACTTCGATGGAATCTCTAAAGGGAGCCACAGATGGGAAAAAAATAAGAAGAAACAAACAAAAAAAGATATGCAAACACAAGAACCTTTTTGCAAGGGCAAAAAAAGAATCCCTTACCCTGATCCGATATTTATAAATGACATATCCTCCAACAGCCACCACAGCTACGCAAGCGAGGATCACCAATGTAACGAACCAGCCAAGGCTGGATGAGGGCGAAGAGGATCCTAGTTTGCCTGCCAGGAAAAACAGATGGGGTTGAAATTATCTGATATTTGTTGATCCCCACTAGCCTGTTGCGTCTCTTGTGAATGAAAAACAGGATGCTTCACTTTCCATCACTACTGGCATTAATAACCCTAATCTGATCGCAGGTCCCAAAATCATACAGTACTGTTAATAACACTGAAGTAGAAATGAGCCACATCATCCAATGATGACTCAATGCAGATATTACTAACACAGCTTTAACGCTTATTATTCACTAACAGTAATAGTGATGTGAGGTGTAGCATACTAAACTGTCCATCTCTTCTAGTGTTACAATAATTCAGTCAAGGATTTTTTTGTCAAAAAAACCGTGAATGTTAATATCACTATTTAAACAAATGAACCTCTACCCTAAATAAAAATCACACCTTTTAATTCTCCATTCACTAATAATTCCATTACAATTATAGCTACGGCAAGTGCAGAGGACATAATAGACATTCAAGTACACTCACTTATACATGTGTCGTGTTCCCTGATGTAGACACTGTCTCCAGTACAACTGCAATCATAACCTCCAATATTGTTTTTGCATTTGCATTGAGGGCATTTGCAAATTGGAGAATCAGATGCACATTCATCTATATCTTCACAATGGAACCCATCACCCTTGAAACCTGCTGGGCACTTGCAGCCTGTCCCTGGTAACATATCCTGTAGAGAGTCAAGGAAAAAACAGTAAATACTCCATTTCAATTCAGCAAATTCTGTCATTGTTTCAAAGAAATAATGAAGAATGTACAAAACCCACAAACGACCAAAATAAGGAGGAACAATGCAAAACTGTTTCACCTCAATTAATTTTCTTTTAAATGTATATTCATGGTTTAATTGCTAGAAGTGAATGCTTTCCTGCCCCACAAATATGAAGGAGCTTTCCATGTCCTTTCAGTGAAACTTGGACCATGACTACTTCTGTATCCCTATTTTTTTTTTTACAAAAAAACAAATGTTATCAGCTTGTCTTCTCCATTGAGGGTCCAGTCTAAGGCTTTCTTATTTATTTAAAAACACAAGAGACTAAGCCCTAACAGCAGAAAAAGCTTGTCCAATTTACAGCTATACATACATTTTCCTTCAACCACATTCGCATTACGCATTTATGTATAAGCCCGATAAAAAGTTCAAAGAGAATGTATCCTTTGATTTTCCTGTTCTTAGCCCCTTAACCTGTCAATTACAACTTTGCAAAAAAGGAAAATAAAAAATAAATAAATAAACAAAATGAAAAAAAAAGTGTACCTGGCATGCAGTGAAAGCCTGGTTATTTGCTGTTAGGGACCAGCAACCACCATTTTTGACAAGGCAACGTCCAATGCCGGCAGCTGCATCACAGCATCGAATACCCAAAACAAAACAATAATCAACATCTTAATAAAACCAAACTCAGGAAGAGAAACAAGCCAAAACTCGCAAAACATGTAAGGGGGTGTAAGAAAATCCAAGTTTCCAATTTACTTATGTATTCCAACCCATGCAATAACAGAATTAGGTTCCCAGATAGTGAATCAACATTCCTATTTGCTCGATTTGCTAGACATGCTTGTTACACTGTTCTCTGCATAAAAAACCCTTTCCAAACCAAATAGGACACTTACGTTTGCAACTTGTATAGCCATCTCCAACAAAAGTTGTTCCGGTGCTTGCATCACGAGGGCATTGGCAAACTCTTCCTCGAAAAGTATCCTATACAAAGCAAAAACAGCTTACATCAGTCAAGAAACCCTTCTCTTCAATTTGCTGACGCTTTCATGACATCAAATGGAGACTAAATATATGATAAAGCTTACCTACACCTGCAGTACTTGAAACTATTATGCATATTTGGTATCAATAAAATATAAATCACAGAAAAGTTTGATATGTCTTTTCCCCTGATGATTTCCGTCCATCATCATGACGAGGAAGGTTTTTTAAAAAGGCCCTGGTATTTAGATAAACTATCAAAGTGGGCCAAAATTGAATCCATGCCGTCAACTCATGTGTACACTCTACATACATTCAACTATTTACTAACACATAAAAGGCAGTAAACAGGTCACTACCAAATACTCAACTATTTAATAAGATAGAAAAGGCCATAGAGAGGTTATTTACCAAGCAGGCAGTATAGTTCCCCTCCTTCCAGCAACCTCCATTGTTTTCACTGGCACACTCATTTGTTTGAACATCTGCAAGTACAGTGATAAGGATGATGTGTCATCGGATCAAAAACGCCGTAACAGACCAGAAAAAGAAGAAAAACTGAAAAATGAAAACTGTCTGGCTTCTCCAGCTATCCAGCGCTCACAACTTCTCTCTGAAAAACTTAACTACAAATGTCTTATCCGACTCATGTTGCAGAGAAAATCCTGTCAATCAAGCTTTAGCAAGGACTGGCATATCTCATATTGAACAACTGCAGCATATAGTGCCGTTCCTTATCCAAGGTGCAAAATATACTTTAGTGTGATGATTGTAATACAAAAAGTACACCAGAAAGTAACGAATTGGACGAAGTCCAAACACCGAACAGATGGAGGGCTAATCAATTTTATTCCACTATGATATCTCTTGATTCCCTCAACCTGTGTAATAACCTGTAAAACATAACAAGCTAGACTGACTGCAAAGACTCCACAAGTGCATAATAAGCAGTAAAACTCAGCGCTCCAATAAAAAGTGAATTTCGGAAATACCTTTCCCAAGGCACTGAGGGGGGTCCGTGGTTTCTAAGAAACCCGAGCAAATAGCCTTCAGCACAGCCTTAGAATCCAGCTTCCCTGCAAAAGTATATGTAGCCCTTTTAGAGTACAGAAACGAAACAAGCTTAAACCTATAACGAAATTGCCATGTTACAACATCAAAAGCAGAAGAGCACTGAATTTCCACACTCTTATCTCTTAACTATTAAAGGAAATATTTGATCCGAGCACCAAAAAAAAAAAAGAGATTAAACTCTGATGAATTAAAACAATTTAATTAAGCAACAGAAAAATTGTTCATCCAATGTGCTCACTCATGCGTGCTCACATCAGTTAATGGTGAAGCCTATTTTCTCATTTAATACCGGCATCAGATTTTGGAAAAATATGCTGCAGGAAAAAAAACGAAGGAAAAGACAATCATAGAGTACCTCTGTACTGTCGCTGATTAATCACAAGAGTTGGCAAAATGGTCACATCACTGCGATCGTTAGTTCCAACCTGGCCCCGAAAAAAAGAAAACTAATTGGTAAAAACAGACAGTAGAATACCAGGACAGAAATATTCCAATCGGTTTTTGTATAATTTTCAAAACAATAAAAATGACAAAAAATTCTGCCAGAACTGCCACGGAGAAAAGAAAAAAAAAACGACAGGAACCAAAAGGATTCAAAAATTAGCAAACAGGCTGAGTACTCCAGTGTAGGTGGTACATAAGTAAATAATAATAACATGCAACAACATTAAATTTACGCTACAGTGCCAGACAAGTTACCCAGGCAAACCTAATCTTGACAAAAAAAAACGTTTCTGAAGAAGAAGGAAAAAAAATAAAATAAAAACAAATGACTTGGTAGTGAACCACAATAGTAATACTCGGCAGTATACCTGTGCTGCTTGTTCAGCTTTCAAAACTGGATTCTCTCCATCGTGATTAGAATCACCAACACAATCTCGTATCCTCCGCGTGTCCAAACCTGACGAAAAAAAAACAGATTCAACTTTCATAGTTTATGCTACTTTAAATGTAAAAATTCAGGACTCTGACAAGAAAGGCTCAACTCCGTATCCCTTAGATAGTAGCATCATATCCAGACGATTTGTGAAGAGGATGAGAAATAACAGCCAGTGTTTGAAGTTGTTTTAGAAACCAACAAAACCAAAACATACAGAATTTTAACTGTTAGTACCATCAAAAAAAAAATCATAACGACTTTCCCAAAGACAGAAGAAAGGACCAGCCAACACTCTCACAGCCTTTCTTTAAAGACCTGAATCCCGAATAGAAGAACAGACATCAAAACCTTCAGGCAAACAAAAGAGAATGTTCCATGAGCTTGAAACAGAAATTGGAAAAGGATAAGTAACAGAGCCTACATTACAAACCCTAAAACAGAACCCCACTCACCAAGAGAAGAAATAATAGATTCGGCACACACAGCGTTATAATTCTTCTCCTTCATTTTGCAACGGAGCTTAAAATCGGTCACATAATCCCACCATACCCATGGCTTTCCACTTTCATTGGCCAATTTGAAGACACATAGTTCCCGTAAATTCTCAATTACGACATCCTTTCCATCATACCCCACATCAAAATCTTGCTCCGGATCTGGAGCACAATATCTCCCATTGTTAATACACTGTGATTTGCACTGCTTGCTATCAACGTAGTTTTGAGGACAATACCACGTTATATAGTGTGGGGTGAACTGTACATATCCGGCTTGTTCCATAGTTTGAGCCATTCCTTTAAACTCTTGTACAAACTCAGCTTGACTATCACATTTTGTCCCACATTCGTCATTACTGTTGGTCCAAAACTCATATTCCACTCGATCGTCGGGATGCGGTAAGGCTTCGGTCCAATCCATATTCACATTCACCATCTCCTTATTTGCAATGGCCTTCTTAATTGCATCACTTGTATTCTTTCGGATTAGAGCAGAAGGGATGGTGATATTTGTGAGATACATGTTAGTCTCTGGATCATCCTCAGGGGCATCCATAGTAATCAAATTCTCGTCTTTGTCGTCAGCCACAAGTACAGCAGAGGCACCTGCCTGCTGAGCAAACCAGACCTTCGCTGTGAAGTAACATCCTAGAAAATGTCAAACAAAAAAAAATGTCAACAAAAAATATATATATATAGCAGAGAGGAGAAAACCAAACCTCAATATGTTCAAACACCAGCAGACACCATACCAAAGGCGTGAAGTTGCATCCTGCAAACTGTCAAACAAACAATTTACAGCAGAGGGCGAAATTATGCTCAAAATCCAAACCTCATTATGATGAGAAACCAAACAGACAGCACAGCACAGAGACATGGTGAAGAATGACAATACTGAAGAAAAGAAAACTGACAAAACAAAAACAACTGCCGCAAACATGTTACACCGTGCATCACAATTAGTGTTCATACTTTCATTCTAACATTCAAATCAAGTTTTCTCCGTGGGCACATGCCCAATATTTATTCGGAGAATAATTTTTATCCGAAAGTAACAGCCTTAACGTTACATCGCAATCGTCCAATTTAAGATTTGACAAGTGTACACGGTGAAAAATTGAGAATAGTGTCAATGTTCTTCAAAAACGTTAACACTAATAGCAATACACGTTATAGTCTAAAAACCAAAGCTGTGCCATATGTCATGTATCAGCAATTCGAAGCTGAAACCACAAACTGTTTAAATTCTGCAATCCATCCAAAATAAACTGCGCAAGAGGGGTTCATAGAACCATATTGTAACCGAAACAACTGAAATAACCTCCTGAACAGCTGCCTAACTCATAGAGAATAGTTATACCAGTGAAAAAGATCAACAGACATCTTCCATCAACAATAAAATCGTAAGAATAAATCATGAAACCATGTAATGATGACAAAAACTGTCATGATCGCAATGACTGAGATAACCGCCTAACAGACGAGTAATTATAAGAACGAGAGGATCCATAAACATCTTCCATCAACGACAAAATCATTATAATCGTAGTTCTTCAAGGTTTCTTGTGTCTGGCCACCAAAGAAAACCAAACTTTATCACTAAATAAAACAGCCTCTGCGTGATCCAGCAACCAAAAATAAGAAAGCATTTCCCAGCAGATCCTATTACTACAAGAAACACCAACAATTTAAGATGTAATAAACCAAAATTGTTATTCCTTTTTAATTGACTCCTGGTTTCAAAAAAAAGAAAGAAAAACGTACTGATACACCAGCTGTCGTCTGCCATAGAAAGGAAAAAAAAATTATGTTCAACTTTAGCAAGAAACAAAAAAAGTGAACATATACAAACGCACAACCTACACCTTACCTCCACGATCAACAAGTACAATCCTTGGGAGTTCTCCAATTTTTGCTTTAAACTCTAGGCGTGAAAATGCTTGGCAAGCCTTTGCTTTTTCACCTCCCGGATACACTACTTGACCTGCCATGGATCCTCCATATTGAGGGATGCCAAAATTGGCAATAGCACTGCTAAACGTGCCTTTTATAGAAGGAGCAGTAATGGTTAAACTGTGCTCTTCTACAATGAATTTAGCCTCAGAAAAGGAAAAAAGAGAAAGCAAAATAGAGAGGCTACAGAAGCCTGACAGGCAAAGACTTCTGTTCAGATTCATTGGAGAGAGGAAGCAAAGGCAGAGCAGGAAACTTCCTTTGTGTTTGTGGTTGTCTTTATGTCTCTCTGCACTAGAAAGGAAGAGAAAAAACTAAAAATCCTTCATAAAAACTGAACCAAATTAGGAATGCCTGTCAAAGAGGAGCGAAAACAAGGAAAGGAAGCCGAGAGAAAAACTGAGAGGTATAGTAGATCTATGTCGAAAAGGAAGAAAGAAAAACAAGAAAAGCTTCTCTACTTTACCTTTTTCATCAAAGTTGTGATGATAGGAACCAGAAAGGATAGCTGGAACAGATTGCTGTAAAACACCTTCTCGGTTGCTGTTCAGGATTTGTACGGTTTTGTCTACGGATCCTGCCGGCGTCACTTTTTAACAGAATTAAAACGACATAAACGCTAATGGTGTGGGCTTTTGGAGATTCTTTACAAGCGTCTGCCCAAAGTTTCGTGTAGATGAAGTTTTCTAAAGTACACAGAAATTACAAAAATCATACACTATATGTACGATTTTGATATTTTTTGTACATATAATGGTTTGTCAGCGCTATTTTATGTACATGGGTCAGCGGTCAATCTTGATCCACATTAGTTCACGTGAGAAAGTAGTTTGACTCAATTATTATGCCCAGTGTCACGAGAGTACGGGCCCAACCTCGTCAAAAATTAGGTGAGTTCTATGTAGCCAAGCGTTACGTTTAGATAACTGCTGTTCGGCGATTTCACTGATGCACAGATTGTGTGTTCTACGAAAACACGAGTCCTTGAGCGCCACGAAAGATTATTCACTTTAAGTTATAGAAGCTAAGCCAATCGGAGGAGTTGCATGCATTAACATTCGCCCGTTCTCCTGGCCACATGGAGCTGAATCAGTACAGTACCTCGAAAACGTAAAGTGCAATAACGTACTGTACCGTACTGACGTACACGACAGCGGGAAATTACAGCATGGCCGTGTCTTACACAAAAGTCAAAACTTCAAACGTAAAAGGAGGTCAAATCTTCAGCCGTATGAAATCCAATAATCCATAGAACAAAATGTGCGAGATGTGTTTTTTAGCGTTTAGTTCAAGCTTTCAGTTCGTACATTACTCTGTTCGAACTCTATTTTATTACTCACCGTACGCACTACGCAGCAAGAGGACGAAACAATCAAATTATTAGTGTTGGGTATCGGGTAAATTCATATCGCGATAATTTCGCTATTAGATATATCGAATATCGATCGAGCAGATTTCTCGATATATCGTACCGGGACCAACATAAATCATCGCGATATATATCGCAAAAACTGGGTGTCCGTAAAGTACTAGTACGGGGAATCGTACGGTTACCCCCCCCCCCCCCCCCCCCCCCCCCCCCCCCCGGCCGGGCCTCGGGGGGGGGGGGGGGGGGGGGGGGGGGGTTTATAAAAAAAAAAAATGGGAAAAAAAATAATAATAATAATTTAATGCCTCGATATATTGGCGATATATCGCTATAGTTTGAATTTCGATATATCGATTATCGGGTACCTGAAACTCGATATATATTGAATATCAGAAAAAGGTCCTCGATACCCAACAATACAAATTATAGATGTTTATCAGGATCCTTCGCGTTGAGCGAGCGCAGGCGAATCTGCGCCTACTTTTCGAAAGTCCACTTTCCAACGTGAAAGCGTGAACAGTCAGCGGCGACATGAAACCGCTTAACTGTTCACTATGTAGCTTATTATATATTCCGTACAAAACATAAAACATGAAAATGTAGCAACTGAATAGTCGTAACTAAATTCGATGTTGAAAACGAAGATGCGTCACGGGTATAATCAGGGCAAACCCCCACCCCCTCTTGTGTAACCGTACCGCATTACAATTTTGTCAATTTGCAGTTAAAGCTTTACAGGTTCAAATGTAGAAATCCTGTCTAAACGTACCTTTATCAACAGTTTAAACGACACGGTGCAATTGCTGAAACCAGTGTTGTTCAAATCGTGCGATTTTTTCAATTTTTACGATTGAAACTTATAAATCGTGACTGTTGAAAAAATCGCAAAAAAACGCGCTGTACTTTCTGTCTGGTAAACTGAATGGACAACTTACGGGAAAAGTACAATATTTCCCGTAAAATGTACGTTTCTTTACGGAAATGTACGGAATTTGAGGAAAAGATACGTCGCAGTTATTAGTACTTTCTGTCCAGTGAACTGAACATAAATATCACGGAACGTGTACGTCATTTCATCGAAAATGTACGGACGTTTTCTAAAAGAGACGTTGAAACGTCACAAACTTTTCGCGACACAAAATTGAAACGTCACAAAATGTATGAGAAATAAAGAGAGAAGGCAGAGAGAAGGCGGCCATGGTTGTCTGTCAGATAGTATCAGCCAGGCGGACTTTGATAAAAATGTGTTGGTAAAAATGTGCGCTTTGTAAGTTTGGAAACCGGATCTACCACATTTTGGCTTAGCCCGTTCTTACGTTCTCCGCTACCGGTTAATAAAGGATTTCCGATGTAAAGATGGAGTGTGATAGGTATTTAGTTATTTATAAAGTTTTAAGCGCTCATTCAACTGGAAACTTACAAACTGCGCTATATGTAATTTTTTTTTTATTTGATATGTACGAAAGTGTACGGATGAAAATTCATTAACGATTTTCAACGATTTGTTCAAAACGTTAAATGCGTTCGTTACGTATAATTCGTCGCGATTGAATCGTTCGCACTAAACGCTATGAACAACTATGGTTAAAACATACATATACATATGCATACATAATTACATATATGTTATATATGTGCATGTATCAAGTAGTTTCCACATATAGTTTCCACATAATGGTATTTTAAAATGGGAATTGCTAATCGCAGAGATGATTTTTTTTCTGCGCGCAGGTAGTTGTAAAAAATTGTACATTTGAAGTACAATTTCGTACAAGCTACGTACCTTTAAGTTCAGATTTGACGGTCAATCCGTCGAACAACTTTGACTGGCGAAATATTGCAACGGCGGTTAAAAAACTGTCGCACTTGCGAAAGTCGACCGTCATGAAAAAAAAAACAATTCACACGGCTGGCGCAGGTTTACTGTAACAAAATTGAGGCAGCCACATATAAATAAAATGGCTGCGCACAGGCACGTGAGCTCCATTGTGAAAGCACACACCGACATTTGACTTGGCCGCAAAAATGAAAAAACGAGGAACTAACTAATTTGTTAACATTGTACCGACTACGTATAGATCCCCGAATTGCAGGATAGATACGTAAATTTATCAAGGCCAAATAGATTCTAGTCAAGTGCACACTAGTCGGAGGTTAGCGCTGGTTGGGTAAAATTCCCATCACCGTTCACTTGAAAACCGAGAGTTTAAGTGGCGAAAACAAGTTTAACGCGTCATTCGGATACACGGTGTACTATTCAAATTACTGCACGTTTTTCCTCTTTGGAATAACACGTTTACCGGAAACCTCCCAATAACTCCTGTAAAGGTGTGCACCGTGCTACACCAAAACTGCAATTCAACCGAAGGTAAGGTGATAGGTGGATGCATTTATCGATTCTGAGATCTGCGCGTAGGCACGTTTCCTTCAAAAGAATCGTTTGTCTTTGCTCTTGAACGTTTTTGACCGTACAGGTGGCGGATTCTGGATCTGCCAGATATTGAATCGAATAGCGTACTCTCAAAGACTTTTCTTCTGAGAACCGTACAGAAAAATACAGACGCCGGCGATGCCAAAGTAAAGTACACCGCGAATCGCTATTAGCGTTAATGATATTTTTCCACTTAAAACATCTTCTCTCCGTACACAATTGTCGGATTGTGGATCTGGCGGTGGCGATTGAAAGGTAAGATTCTCAGCTTTCGATTGGCGGTCATAAATTAAAAATTGGATAAATGTGTACGGAGAAAACAAGTTTTCAGGGGCGAAAAAATAATTAACGCTAATGCGTAGAAACTGGAAAAAATGAGAAAAGCGCGCGATTCGAATAACTAGGGAATTTACCATATTTTTTATCTTAGAAATTTAGTGTGAGACTGTGATTACCAAATAATATGTGCGAAATTCGCACGAAAGCATGCACGGTGTTACTGTATACACCAGATAATTGCGGTGGACGTTGACCGATACTTCCGAAGAATCGGAGTGAAGGCCCGAAATATATGGAATTTGTGCGTACCGTACTGCTGTTTTCGCCATGCAGTACGGAAACCGGCCAGCGGCACATAATAACAATAACCGCTAACCATAGATGTCCCGTGCGCATATTACGCACGGTATAAAAAAACGAATACTACGTACGGTAAGCATCAAACGATGTGGAAAAGTTAATAAAATGCGTGACCTACTATTCACTCGTACATTTTTCGTACATTTATGTACAGTGTCCGTATATGTCCGTGCATTCCAAGGTTATTTAAAGTTTTAAACTTTTAAAGAGGTTTTCAGGGTTTTAGGGGACATTTTCGTACATTTGTATATTTCAGTACGGCTGTGTTACATATTTCGTACATTCACGTACAATTTTCTTACAATACTGTTAATTGTCCGTACTTCTAAAATTTTCAAAGGATTTTCTAGGGTTAAGATTTCCGTACGCTTCTGTACGTATCCTTACAGCGAACTATACACGAATTTTACGAAAAGTATGAAATCGACGAATGCTACATAATTTTCGTAAAAATGTTGAAATCCGGACGAATTGGACATCAACGCCGCTAACAGTACCAAAGACGCCGACGACCACGAACAATGACCGTACAGAATCTCGAAACTTCTTAGCAGTTACAGTAGTTCTTCAAGCCCGATTCTGTTTGGTTCGCTTAAAGTTTCGCCTGAAAAGAATCAAACGGTTTTAAACCGAATTTTAGCCTCTTGAACCAGAATTAAACCACTGTTTTTTGCCAAACCGAAGTCCGAACAATTAAACCGTCACAGTCACTTAGAGAACTTAAACCGATAAAATCGCCACCGCCTTTAGCGTACTATTTGCAATTTCGAATACGGTATGTTAGTATGTTGGTACATCATGCACATAGGCAAATACAACATCATGCTTGATGAACTTAAATTACGTAGCATACTGAAAACTGTCCTCAACGTACCTACGTCATGCAGTTGGTAGAAACTAGAAAGTCAAAAGTTCGTACTATTACGAGCTGACAGCGAAAGTATCGTACTTTTGTTCTATGTAAACTTGTAAAGGTTCCAGAAGAGCGGGAAACGCGTGATAATCACTGTGCAAAATCTCCCGTCAGACTAGCGTTTGTTACTGCATGGAACTGTTAAACTTCATAATGGACCTTTTGTACTTCGATGAACACGTCGACAAAATAAAGTGGGAAAGGTCCAGGTACGGCAAGGACCAGGGATGGGAAAGGTCCTGGTACGCAAAGGGCATGGTACGAAAAGGTACTGATACGGAAAAGGTACAGGTACGGAAATATTATGGTACGGAAAGGTACTCGACACAACATTAGAAACCGGACTGCTTTCATTAAAAGATATGAGAATCGTCTAAAGGAGCACCTCTCCCTCTCTCTCTCTCTCTCTCCCGTTCCCTCTACCCCGCCGGAATATTTTGGTCAAGAGGGAGAGGGAGAGGGAGAGGGAGAGGGAGAGGGAGAAGGAGAGGGGAAAGGAGAAGGAGAGGGAAAAGGAGAGGAGAAAGAAAAGGAGAAGGAAAGGACAGGAGGTGAGGAGCGGAGAAAAGAAGAAAGAAATAAGAGTGGTGGAAGGGAGGAGAGGGAAGAGCAACGATAAATACATATAGCTCAAACCATGAAGAGAGGAAAATCTAATTTGTGATTATAATGTTGTTACGTGAGATCCACGTTTGTCGATTACGTTGTGAGGTGCTATGCAAAGTTGCGAGATGACATTAGCTGGACCTTGCGATTGAGGATCTATAACCGAAAAATGACATAGTTAAGTCAACATTAATTTGGTGCAAAAATTGTAGTGCCTGTAAGATAACGCGTATTAATATGTCTTTTCAAGTATGGGTATTCACAATGACATCCACAAGTGGACGTTCATTTTTAAGGGTGTTTGACTTCATGCATTTGTACACAACAATCATTTGACATAGTTTGATAAAACTAAATAAACTCTTTAATTTTTGTAAAGAATAAGTAGAAGTGGAGATATTTAACTTGGTGATACTTGATAACCTCACAATTTACAAAGCCTAACTATTTTTTGCACTATATCACAAAAAGGTATAGTTTTTTATCGCATGTGGTATTTTTGTTGATTTCCATCGTCATGATCATGAACCAACTTTATCCAACAAAAGCTAAAACGAATCCTAGATTTGGCGTTTTCTCCTTTTGTTATTATTTCCATGTTCATGTTTTCGCCTTTGTCATTTTTATCAAATGTTTTATCTCTAGTGTTGAGGAATTCATAACATCTAATGTGAACTGTCCAATTTCGAATGTCGAATATCGGATATCTAATGTCTAATGTCCAACATTCGTCGCCTAACGTATGATGTTTGATGTCAAATAGATACCCAATGTCCATTGTTGTCATTTCCCATCTAATATAGAATGTTTGATGCCCATTGTCCAAGTCCGTGGTTTATGATCGTTGTTTATGTCTAATAACATCTATATTAAATGTTAAAAACTAAGTCTTGAAGATACTTACAAATATTGTGAAAAATGTTATTGTGTGAGTGTGATTCGATGTCCATTAGTAGTACCATCTTCCCGACCATTAACATTTATTACCTTTTTTTTATCGATAGAGTCGCAAGTGTCGCCTTCGACGAGCCCAAACTTTAGCGTTTACCATAAAGGCCAAATTGTTCGATGACGGTTGTGAACTTCTTCACCTTTTGACAACCAACACTAAAAATAGAATCGCTTTAGTTGTTGTCAACTTCGTCACCTTTCGACAAGGAACAATATTAAGAGAATCTCCATACTCTCCATACTTGGAGTCCACAATGTAATGCGCCCTTTTGAGCAAGGTCGCGTGTACCTTGTGTTGATAGTGTGTAGGTTATAATTTTACTTGTATGCTACACCTTTTATCGATAGTGTTAAAGTTTGTTTGCTACTTCAAATATATTTTATTGTGCGCACTTGTCAGATTGTTGATTTGACATTTGCAATTGATAATTATAATCTCCACCTTTCCATTGGCGGTTAGCCAGACACATGCACAAAGAAAAGATAAGTACAAAAATACGTCACCACTAATAACAACTCACGGTGTACTTTCAAGCCATCTTTTGAATGTTTTAAAATTCTACCTCGATTTAATTCACATAAATTTCCATAGTTAACCTGTTATGGCTGCCGATATTTTTTCACTTCAATCGCTCTTTTCACATGATGGGTTGACCCATTGCAAGTTTTGCCACTAAATTTTATTTTTCAAATATTCCCACCATGTGGTCAGCTTAAGATAAACATAGAGGTAAAAAAACCACTTAGCAGCTGAATTTTTTGACGTGACTGAATTGTGGTAAGCGGAGCATGTTAAGTTGTTTCCCATTTCACATTGTTTTAATTGGTTATAGCCACAGATGAACCAATTAAATAATCCGTGTAATAATATAAGCTACTGCATAAAAAGGTTCCTCATTGGACTTGAAATCTTTTCGTTGTCCTAAATTTTGTGGTTAGTGGTTTTCCTTGTGTTTTCCTTTGGGTTCCATAGTTCAATCCACAACACTAATTATGACGAACTTCAAAGCCTTCATATGCTCATAGTCCAATTGCTTTATGAACAACTATGCAGATACCATCATATGTGCCAGTATTTGTACGAACACAAGAATCGCCAAAGATTTTTTAGATCGTGCAATGTGAATGTGTAAATGGAACCTCTTGAATTGGAGTTATTGACACTAATAAAACTGTACCTGTACTACAGCGCGCATTGTTATTAGTGTCAAAGTCACTAATTTGGGTTATTGAAATTTTGATTTTTGTTTTCAAATAGGATACATGATTTTAAATTCTCCTTGACGTTAATTAAGGTACCGTACAAAATAAAGTAAAGCCTGAAAGTAAAATAAAACCTAGATAGTGTGGTGTACGGTTGATGTCAGACCGTACATAAATGTACCTTTTCAGGTAAAAATTTACAAAAAATGAATTAAATCAGACGCGCACGCATAGAAACGTGCGCTTAAAAAAACACGGGATTAGTCTGACTCGCAAATTAGTATAGCATGTATAGATATTTTAAATTCGCGATGGCGTACGATTTCTAATTTTTTGTACGGATACATATATTAATGTATACAATCGTACGGATAGTATTCCATTTTTGCTGTTCCCAAATTAGCATAAACGCCGAAATTAGAATACACATTTAAAAAAAAAATCAAATTCTTAATTAGCATCAATTACGGTAAAATTTCTTCAACACTATTTAATCTTTGACACTAATAACGATTCGCGGTGTAGCGTAGAAGAAAAAACATTTTTATCACTTTTATCTATAGTTCAAAAGTAGGCGTTTTTTGGTAGGCATTTTGTAGGCCGACTTTAGCGTAAGTTGTGTTACGGGCTTTCCATGTGATCTTCTTAGATCGCTACTTTCATCAGCGACCGTCGGATCGTCCGAATCTGACGATAGTCCTATCGTAAGTTGTGTTATGGGCTTTTCATGTGATCTTCTTAGATCGTTACTTTCATCAACGACCGTCAGATCGTCCAAATTTGACGGTTTAAATAAGAAGTCGCTCAAAACTCGCAGAAAAAGATTTTTTTGTCCGATGTTTTTTTTCAAATTTAGACATGACGTTGAATTCTCTATCAATCCATGTGCAACTCAACCCTGTTACTATTTTATTTCATTTTGCGGCCAATACAATATGGGTCTTAAGGCCATATTGTATGTTTTGCATACAATAGGCATATTGTATGGGCGTACGGTCACCTACTTTTAAACTATGCTTTTATCCTAGGTTAAAATGTCGTAATTAAGGAGCCAATATAGTGTTACACTAATAGTGATTCGGATTGTACCCGACATTTTCGCGATAAAAACTCACCCTGATTCGAAATTCTAATTAATGGCGTAGTCGACTCACAATATTTCGAGAATCAGAAAGTCGTTTTTTTCTGCAAATGACGTTTTGCGAGAATCTTCCATCACCAAGATTGCGGGCTGAACTGAAAATTTTAAATCAACGATAAAACACGGGAGAAGATGAAAATTTAAATCGGACACGTGTGTAATACGGTACAGTACACCATGTATTGCTATTAGTGTTTACGTTTTTTTTCCGACTTAAAACATCTTTTCTCCTTGCACAGTCGTCAGATGGTTAATCCGACGGTTGAAATTGAAATATAAGATTATCACCTTCCGATTGGCTGTCTCCCGCCAAAAATCGGACGTGTGCGCGGAGAAAAGATGTTTCAAGTAGAAAATAACATAACACTAATAGTGTTACGCAGTGTACTATGCTTTACGCATATTTTCTGTCGGTAACTCAGGTCTCAGGGCGTGTCCCCATGTAACCGATATTTTGAAACGTTATTTTGGAATTTAGCGCTGATTTTACGGTGTACTTTTCAAAGTGTGCCTATGTCAATCGTTACTTGCGCGTTCATTACTTTGAATATGTGGCAGTTGTACACGCCGCCAATACTTGCGACACCTGTAGACGCCAACAAACTGCTGACATTTGTAGACGCCAACGATCTCGGAACAAACTGCGGACATTGTACGCCTCAAAGAGCTCCTGACATACTGGGACAATTGTTGACGCCAACTGTCATTTGTTGACGCCCACACGTGAACGACATAAGCAATCGCCTACGTCTACAAAATGACATTTGTAGACGCCCACAAGTGGACAACAGAAGCAAACGGACAAACAATTTTTTTTCGTGTATTCTCCCAACTGCAAAAAAACAAATGAAAACTTTTGACGCGTGGAACCCAAGCTTTCTATTCGTCAATAGGGTAGTATTTTGATTAAAAGCAGGTCGCGATTTGATTTCAGTGCAAGTGTGAAGATGAGCTGGAAGTGGGTCGCGATGATAATACTGCCAAATCGCCGTACCTTTTAAGTTCCAAGATGACGCAAAATGTATTTGAGTTTTTGCCCATTTTTCGTACGGCATAATATTTTAAAGTAGGAAGTCCCATTTCTGTGTAAACGACGGAAAAAAACCCTTACTTGAACACACGGGGACACGCCCTCAGTATCTGTAGATGATATAAACAAAAGATTCTAAAGATGGATTAATCGTATGACTTAAGAAGATTCGATTCTATATTGCACGAGCGGGATTGTAAACCTCCAATGGGAGCACGCCCTAGTTCTATCACATTTAATGCCCGTCGCGTCCACCAATCAAAGGATTCGCTAAAGAATTTGTACTTCGTACGTAAATCTCCAATATTTACAACTTTTTTGACGCCTAGCAGCTCCTCATGTTACAGTTATGACATATAGGTTGACGTATTAACGCTCATAGACCACTCTAAATATGTAACTCCAAATAAAGTGGCCATCCGTAGTCAACAGATTTCACTTTCTCCCTTAAGCTGCGGCCCCATGTGGCTAAGTTCGGGTTTTTTTCTGTCGTTTTCCTTTATAACTTTGCGCGGTACTGCCTAAGTTGCGACCGTACGAAGAAATCGCAAATTTGTAAAGTACAATTTGCGTCATTCTTGAACTTAGGATGTACGAAATTTTGTCGTCTTGCGGTTTTTCGACCCACTGTCACGTCATTTTCAAGCTTATCATAAAACACATCGGCACTGTGTTTTAAGCTAAGAAAATCCGTCTACACCAATCTGAAAATATATTCCCACGTGTGAAAAGATTTTAGAAGTTTTGACGACGAAAAAAAGTACAGGGTTTGTTTGTTTTTGTCGGCTTGCATGTTGTACGGTTTTTTTTTTTTGCAGGGGTCTCGACGCTGCAGTGTCATTTCACGCAAAGTTGAAAAGTCTGCGAACGTGAAAAATCTGCGAAGTAATGGCGGCCGGACGGGAGAGGTTTACGTCAAGGCATTTTGCACAGCCACGGGTGCAAGGCTGTACGTCAACGATGTCTCGCAAAGACATGCGACATACCAAATCCGCAAATCGTTTCAAAAATTACGATGTGTCTTGCGACGCTTCAAAAAGTTTCAAGAAAATATGGTGCGTCATCACAAATTGTACACGGTGACAGCCGTCACGGGCGTTGTCGACGTATACAATTGTCACAAACTTAAGTAATAATTTCGAATGAACACATAGAGACACTTGAAATCCGGGTCCGCCGGATCCGCACTAAAATACAAAGTAAGTACGCTAAGTTACAACTACATGGGGCCGCTGCCTTAATAAAGATTCGCACGAGTTGTAAAAGTGCACCGCGCACGCTCGTAACTGCCGTCTTAATTTCCAAACATTTAAGTTAACCGTTCTGCAGAACCGTTTCTTTTTCCCCCTCCAATAAGCGTTTCGTACCATAGTTCAAAAGCAGGTGAAAGTAGGCCCATAAAATATGCCTATTGTATGCAAAACATATAGTATGACCTTAAGACCCTTATTGTATTCGGACCTATTCGGACCAATTAAAACATTCGGACCAAAAATTGGACCAATTAAAACATTCAGACCAAAAATTTGTATTTACACCGTCAGATTTGGACGATCGGACGGTCGCTGATCAAAGTAGCGATCTAAGAAGATCACATGAAAAGCCCATACCACAACTTACGATAAAGGCGCCGACCAAAGGCCTACATTAAAAACGCATACTTTTGAACTATGTTTCGTACGAATACAGAATTGACCCAAAGAAAAGTTTGAGCCGCCCAAAAAATGTACTTTATTTCTATGTACTTTATTTAGTTACGGTAACGGACGGGAAAAACTGGAAATGATCACATAACACGTGTTGAAAAGATCTTGGACTTTGAATTTCACTTGTCGTACACAATATATTATCGCTAGCGACAACCGACAAGTCGATGTTTTCCGTACAGGTAAATCCTGCGACAGGCTGCGGGTCGCACACGCGCTGTCGCACACTTTTTCGCACTTTATAAAGTCGAGAAAAATAAGTCTTAAGGAAAAGCATCAGTAGAATGCACAGATTAAGACCCACTACCTTATTTAATCTTTACCTTTCTCTCTCTCCCTCTCCTCCACTTTTCCTCTCCCTCTCTCCTCTCTCCCTCTCCCTCTCTCCCCCTCCCCTCTCTCCCTCTCCCTCTCTCCCTCCGTCTTCATGGAGCCAAAAGGGTTCACAGTTACAGTCGAGCGTGACACAATCTGTGACGCGGGACCGTTGGGATTCGCTTCGTTCGCATTAACTTTTTTTGTCCTTTCTGCGCACAATGCAGGTAAAGACAAATTCTTCACACTGAGATACTTGGTTTTTTCTTGGTGCACACCCACCAAGGATTCTTTTGCTTTTTTTTTTTTTTTTTTCTAAAATTGAATTTCTTCACAGAAAATCTAAACACCCATATTAAAGTGGCCGTTTTTTTTTGTTTTTTTTTTCCTGCAAAAGAAATAAACAAAACTTTAACGTATCGATTTAATTTGCAAATCCTGAGCTGCCACGTGGCACATTGTATGCAGAACTACATTTTTAAATTGTGGTGTAAATCGATGTCGATTGATTGATGCAATTGGCCAATATCTAACTGACACGTGGCATGTGATGTACATCCGAAAAATGCCACGTGGCACAATGTGCTGTACTGGCTGGCCTTCAGAAATACGCAACCAGGTCGATAGACATCCGCTCCTAATGACATGCCACGTGGCACAATTTTTGATGTAAACCAACCAATTCTGAGCTGACACGTGGCGAAAGTGTGAAAGACTGACATTTGGAAATTGTCACACAAAATGATGTCGATAGAAATCCACCAACGCTGAGCTGCCACGTGGCAAGATGTGCTCCCACGAGGCACAATATGACGCCGATGAAAATTGACCAATTCTAGTTGGCACACGTGACACACTGACACGTGACACATTGACACGTGACAAGAGTGACACGTGACCTCATTGACCAGCGACACCATTGACATGCGGCCTCATTGACACGTGGCAGTCTGTGGTTGGCAGGGTGGGCGCCGGATGTGGTGTGTGCGGGTCCCGCCATGTTCTATGGAGGGCTGGTGCTGCTATTGGCCGGCATGTAAGAGTTTAAGAAAAACAATGTCTTTGGAGCCACGGTGTTCTCGACTTTCGGAGGATTCTGGATGAGCGTCAAGTTCTTCGTGGTTCTCAATCTTGCGGGTTTGGTGAGAAATGCCTTTCCTTTTATATATTTATTTCTTTGTGCGTGCGTGTGTTTTTTTTTTTGTTTTTTTTCGTTCCGTTTTATCGTTTTTGGGTTTTTTTTTTGCTTTTTTGGTAATTTTGTTTTCGAGTTTTTGGGCTTTCGAGTTTTTGGGTTTTGGGTTATTGGATTTTTGGGTGTTGTTTTTTTTTGCTATTGTTCTTATATATATATATATATATTTTCTTCGTGTCTCTTAAAGGTTCCTCCTTCTCTTTGAGTGATTTACCTTCTCGCGAGTCTTTTCGCTTTAATACTTTATGACTCTACCTTCTTTCCGCCGTATTTCTCATTTGTTCTTACGGAAACCACATATCCTCATGACGCAATTTCGGTCCATTCCTGTCCATTTTATTTCCATCTCTTCCTTCCCTCCCTCCTCCCTCCTCTTCCTCCCTCCCTCCTCCTCCTCCTCCCCTCTTCCTCCTCCCTTCCCTCCCTAACCTCCATCTTCCCAACCACCAACCCCTGCCTCCCTCGTTCCTCCTCCTCCAATTTTCCAAATCCACCCTCCCTCCCTCTTCCATTTCCATTCTCTTCATTATTATCATTATTAATTTTTGTTCCCTTTCTTTTTTTTTTCTCTTTTTTTTTGTTTTTTTTTTTTGTTTTAGCGTGGTACGCTTCCTTTGCGATGCTCTTTAATCTCACGGAAAAATGGTTTTCCCTCTCGGCACTCCAATTCTGGTTTTTGAAACCTCGGAAGAAAACGCAAAAGACAAATTTCTTCGCTCCGAACCATAATTTAAAAAAAATCGAAAAAAAAAAACAAACAAACAAATGATATTCAAACAAGAAGGAACCAAAAAAGCAAACAAACAAAAAAAGAAAACAAAAAAATATAAAAGAAAATGAATGTAATTTTGATAATCGTGTACTGGTTTTTAAGTTCTGTAATTGGGAATCCTTTTGTAAAACATTTTAAAGTCACTGTTAAAGGTTTTCTTTTTGTTAAAAAGGTTTTGACGGTGTTTAGTTTAATTTTTAAAGTTTTTTTTTAAGCTTTTGGAAAGGAAAGGATATTGATATAGTTTTGGTTGTACCACAAATAGTATGATTCTCATAGTTACAAATATTTTCCATGTTTAACTTTTCTTTTTCTTTAGTTCTCTATTTATTTTATTTTTATTTTTTATTTTTTTAGTGTTTTTACAAGTGACAATGTTGTACCAATTATCAAATAACCGTGAATAAAACTTTCCATACTAACAAAAAAAACAAACTTCTTTTTTTATGTAAAAATTGATCCAAAAAGTTGGTGTTAGATAATTTTCTTTTATTTGTTTTTTTTTTTTGAACAAACAATTTTCTTTTCATATCCCTTCTCTATTTATTTTTGATATAGTTTTATAAATTTCAGTCAGGAATACAGTTTAGAAGCAATGATCATCATAGATTTTTTTTATTTTATTCGTTTGCTTGGTCGTTTAGTTGTTTTCTTGATTTTGTTTGTTTGTTTGATATATATATACATATATATATACATATATATATATATATATATATATATATATATATATATATATATATATATATATATATATATTTTTTTATATAACATGTGTCGACATTTAGGGCATGTCGTACAGTGTCCGTACATAAAGTACACCGGCAGCTGTACGTTTATGTACGGAAGAGTAATATGATTGGCTCCGTTCATCAGTAGATAGAGTCAGTGAGAGATAAGACATAAGCAACATGGCTTGCTGTGCAGCAGGAAAAACACCTCCTGAGCATGCATTTTCTAAAAACAACTTCCTAAGACCATAACAATAATCTGAGATATGACCACCATTGTACTTATACTCAAAAATACTTGTTGCAGTTATCATTTGTCGCTGAACATTCGTCTGTTGATACATATCTTCCAAGGATGTCCAAATTTCTTTCGCCTTGTCCATCTGAATCTGTGCCATTCCGATTTTTAAAGATAGTGCATGCATGAGTGTAGAAATTAATGGTTTTTAAGTATTTTCTAGGTCTGAATAGAAATAAAGAAGCCGAGGCAGTCTACCTCTAACTTCTCTCTCCAACTCTCAAACTTGTCCCAGTCACGGAGAAATTGGAGAGGAATCTAGAGCCATGGCTACCTAGGCTATCCTCAGGTTTACGGGAAATTTGTATTAGTCTAGGGATTAATTACTAAAAGATATGTGCCGGCGACAGGATTTGATCCTGGTACCTGCCGGCAGTCAGAGAGTACATAGCCGGTAGCCTTAGCCGTTAAGTCTATAAGTAGTGTTACGCAGTATATAGTACGATAATTATTTAAACATTTACACGTAGGATAAGTCATTTAACTATAACTGTTAACGGGATACATAGATATGGTAGTGTAAAAGTACGAATTGCGGTACGGATAAGAAATCAATACCGCGCATTGATTTCGTAAGCGAAACAAATACCGCGCATGTATTTATTACGGCTACGATCAAATGCGAGTTTAATCGGACGGCATGAATTAGCGCCGAGATTGCAGAAGGAGAATTCGACGGTTTGTGGGCATCGCCACATCGGATGACACGTGGGGAAGTTACAATAGAGCGCGGCATCTCCAAGGATTAAAGGAGCGAATCCGGACATACCACGTGTCGACATTTTAGGCATGTCGTACAGTGTCCGTACAAAAAGTACACCGGCAGCTATACTTTTGCGTACGGAACTGTAATCTGATTGGTTCCGTACATTAGTAGATAGAGTCTGTGAGAGAGATAGGACTTAGAAAAATTAGAATATAGGACCCTCTCTCGGAGAGAGCTTCTGTACAAAAGGTCAACTTTGACCCTCCATAACTTACTGCTCAGGGGAGAAAATTCAGAGATTCTTTTTGCTATCGACTCAGGGGAGTCTTGCCTTCACAAGGGTGAAGGTGGTCAGAGTTTTTGTCTGCCAAGGTGGCAGTTTTTCTTGCTGAAACACAAATGGCAGTTTTTCTCGCTGAAACACAAAGGGGTCAGGGTTATCCTAGAGGCTTCTTGGAAGCTGTCTAATCTGAGGACTTATGGAGGTCTCAGAGTTTCAGGTTATGGGCCCACCCTCTAGGGTACCAATCGTTAATGGAACAGGCTTCATATACTGGGAAAGTATGATGATAGGAGCTCTATGCGAAAAAAGGTTTTGGGGGATAGTGAGTGGACGATTGGGGCGTCCATCAAGTCTTGGAATCCCTCCAGGGTTTGAAGGAAGCGGATTCACAAAGAAAGCAGGTCCATCTACAAAAGAAGGAGAGGTGGTGGACAAAGGAGCGGAGAAGGAGACGACCACACCAATAGCAACTGGTTCAACATTCATGTCACCTATTCTGAGGAACGAGGAAAATGATACTAAAACCTGGGACTTCAACAATATAGCGGCAAAGCACTTCATCCTACGCCATCTTACTCAAGGACTTCCATGTCCTCATTTGCAGGTAGAAAATGCATCCGATCTGTGGATGGCTCTCATAGAGATGTACCGAAGTGGTATGATTCAGCAACAACAGTTGACTGATCAGAAAGTTAAGGAATATGTATACAAATGAGGGAAGATGTTGGATTTTTGCAATGAGCTTGCTACACTCTTCATGGAGCTAGAGAGTGCGGGAAAAGATTTTAGTGAAAAAGAAAAGGTTAACTGTTTACTAATGAAGTTACCCGATGAGTTCGAGAATATAGTCAACCGTGTGCAGGACTTGCCGGACTCAAGGTGGATATGGAACTCAGTGGTAGGGATGATTCTCGTTCGGGAGAATACGATTGAGATCCGAAGGGGAGGAAAGAGTGGGCAAGCCTTGGCAGCTGCGACCGATTGGAGGAACAAGGATTCCCGAAGACCGGTCGGAAACTATGGGGGGAGGGAGCAGAAAAATCAGACCGACGAGTTCGGACCAAGGGCTCCCAAAGGTTTATGTCATTTTTGTAAGAAACCGGGGCACTATATGGCGGAGTGCACTAAGCTAACCGAGCTTCGGTTAAAGGAGGGGCAGACCGGTGGAACCCCGAGAGGAAAGAAAAAGGCCCTTGTGACACAGGTGCATGAGGCAGAATCCGAGGACGAGGACGATGAGCTCCTATTGGATGAGGAGTTGGAGGCGAAAAACGAGGTCAAAATTCCACGAAGGCAGAAATGTGCTTACGGTGGATTGAAAGGTGAAGCAGGCTGGATTATAGATTCAGGTGCCTCCATGCACATGTGTAAGGATAGACACCTGTTCACTAAGATAAGAAATATTCCCACCGTAGAGATAGAGTACGGGGATGGGAGGATAGTTACTACTACTCTTGTAGGATCGGTAGATTTGAAAGTGCTAGTAGAAGGAAAGACATCTATAGTAACATTCTCCAATGTATTATTTATTCCGGAGCTGAACAAAAACCTCATCTCTACATCTGTATTAGATGATAAGGGTTTTTTCACTAGCACTAGGGAAGGAGTCTTTACTGCTAGTTTTGAGGAGGAGGTCTATTTCATTGCTAAGAAAGGTAGCCAAGGGATGTTTAGGCTGATTTTAAGTAATGAAACAAAGAAACTTTATCATGCTAGTGTTTATGATATTATGATGTGGCATAAGAGGCTTCGACATGTGAGAAATAGACCTCTTTCTCAAAACTAGCAGTAAAGACTCATTCCCTTGTGCTAGTGAAAAAACTCTTATCATCTAATACAGATGTAGAGATGAGGTTTTTGTTCAGCTTCGGAATAAACAATAGCACTAGGGAAGGAGTCTTTACTACTAGTTTTGAGGAGGAGGTCTATTTCATTGCTGAGAAAGGTAGCCAAGGGATGTTTAGGATGATTTTAAGTAATGAAACAAAGAAACTTTATTATGCTGGTGTTCATGATATTATGATGTGGCATAAGAGGCTTGGGCATGTGAATCTAGATAAGTTAAGAGAGATGAAAAAGATGGGAGTGGTGGAAGGGATTCAGTTTAGTGAGAGTGATAATATAAGTGATTGTAGTGGATGTGCTCAAGGTAAAGCACACAGATTACCCTTTCCTAAAACAACCACCTATAAGGGAGAAAAATTTCTAGATCTAGTACACACAGATATTTGGGGACCGGCTAAAGTGCCCTCACCGAGGGGGAAGAGATTTATGATGACTATCACTGATGATTGGTCTCGGTATTCCCGAGTGTATTTTTTGAAAAACAAGTCAGAAGCTCAGGATTGTTTTAGACAATTTAAAACATGGAGCGAAAAACTCCAAGAAACTCCAATTAAGAGAGTAAGGAGTGACAATGGTGGAGAGTATACTTCTAACCAGTTTGAGGATTTTTTGAGGGAAGATGGAGTCCAACACCAAAAGATAGTTCCAGAAAACCCGAAACAGAATGGGGTAGCTGAATGGTTAAATATAACACTAAGTGATAATGCTAGAAGTATGTTGTCAGATAAAAAGATAGGAAAAAGGTTTTGGGCAGAAGCAATGAACTGTGCTAATTACCTCAAAAATAGAGTTTTTACTTCATCTATAAAAGATCAAACACCTTCTGAGAGATGGACAGGCCGGAAACCAGACATATCTCACTTAAAGGTTTTCGGCAGTCAAGTATTCAGTCTAGATACAGATCGGTCTAATTGGAAGCTAGATCCTAAAGGAAAACCCGGATACTTATAAGAATATGTTGAGGATGTTAAAGGATATAGAGTTTATGACTTTGAGCTTCCTAACTATCCAGGTTTTAGAGAAGATGACATTCTTGCAGGTACAAATCAGACCGAAAAGGACTCGGCTGTGGAAACTCCAGTGATAACTCTACCCGAAGCGGAAGACCTGGTGGAAATTGATTCGGAATCAAGGGATAGGGGAGAAGCCGAGTTTGCTCGAAAGAATCCACGAGAACCATCTATTCCAGCCTCAGATTTTGAGGGGGGAAGGAGAAGTAGCAAAAGACTGCAAGAAAAACAGGTTAATAACAAGGTAACAAAACTATCTCATCAAGATGAACCTCAAACTTATGGAGAGGCAATGACTTGTCCAGAAATGAACCGGTGCAAGACAGCCATCAATGAGGAGATGGCCTCAATTATGGCTGCCGATACTTGGGAGCTGGTGGATTGTCCACCTAACCGAAAACCAATCGGTTGTAAGTGGGTTTTCAAATTAAAACTGAACCCTGATAACACGATTGAGCGCTACAAGGCCCGATTAGTGGCAAAGGGATTTACACAAAAGGAGGGAATTGACTACGACGAAACCTTTGCCCTGGTAGTCAAATTTCCCTCCGTCCGCATACTTCTCAGTCTGGCAGCAGCGGAAGACATGGAGGTCCACCAGATGGACATCAAGAGAGCCTTCTTGCATGGAGAATTGGAAGAGGAGTTTTTCATGCAACAACCTGAAGGATTTGTGGAGGAAGGAGAGGAGAGTAAAGTATGCCGGCTGATTAAATCTCTTTATGGTTAGAAACAGGCGCCTCGACAGTGGAATAAGAAGCTTGATGAATTTCTTACCGGTCTGGGATATATCCGGATCAGCTGAGATCACTCAATCTATGTTTTTGAAGATGAGGAAGGTTTTATATTTATTGCAATTTATGTTGATGATTTGCTTGTTTTAAGTAAATCAATTGAAAAAATTAATAAACTGAAAACCGATCTTAAGGGGAGATTTGAAATTAAGGATATGGGGGAAGCAAAATATATTTTGGGAATTCAAGTAGAAAGAGACCGAAAAAGAAAGATTATAAGATTGACTCAAAAGGAAGCAATAGGGAACATGCTTGAAATTTTTCAGATGGATAAAGCTAATAGTTGTACAACTCCAATGGAGTTGAAGAACGGAAGTGAGGGGAGTGAGGAAGGAGTCATAGTCTTAGACGAGGAATTATCTCTTGAAGAACAGAAGTTTATGCAGACTATTCCTTACAGGCAAGTAGTGAGAAGTCTAATCTATTTTATGAATTGTACCCGGCCGGATTTAGCTGCAGCGGAGTGCTGAGTAGAAGTCTAAATGCTCCCACTAAGAGGGATTGGGAGGCAGCTAAGAGAGTCCTTGGATATTTGATAGGAACTAGGGATCTATGGTTGCATTTGGGTGAGGAGAATACTGACATCACTACTTGGAGTGATGCCAGTTATGGTGATGCTCCGATGAGGAGATGTACTTCCGAATATGTATTATTTGTGGGTGATGTGGCTTGCTGTTGGAGTAACAAACAACAAAAAGTTATCGCTCAGTCCACCATGGAGGCTGAGTATATGGCCTCTTGCTCTGCTGTAAAAGAATTGATGTGGGTCAAGTCTTTGCTTGGTGAGCTTGGTCACCTTAGGAGTGGTGTGCAGAAATATTTTTGTGATAATCAGACAGCAATCGCTATTTCTGCCAATCCTAAACATCATTTTAAAGCCAAACACATGGACATTAGACTCACCTTTGTTAGAGAGAATGTAGAAAACAAAATAATCAGTTTAGACTACCGACCAGATAGTGAGATGGTAACAGATATGATGACCAAACCTGTGCCTTCCCCTAAGCTAATTTTCTGCAGGGAGAAGTGTGGTCTGAAATTAAAGATTGACTAGAGAATAAGGGGAGTGTAGAAATTAATGGTCCGTTTTTAGTATTTTCTAGGTCTAAATAGAAATATAGAAAGATACCGAGGCAGTCTATCTCTAACTTCTCTCTCCCACTCTTAAACTTGTCGCAGTTACTGAGAAATTGGAGAGGAAGCTAGAGCCATGGCTACTTAGGCTCTCCAGAGGTTTAGAGGGAATATATTAGTTTATTTACCGTTAGGGGTTATTTACTAAAAGGATATATGCTGCATCCAGGATTTGATCCTAGTACCTGGCGGATGGTGAATAGTCGGTAGATGGTAAGCCTTATCCGTTAAGTCTAAAATTAGTGATACATACTATATGGTTTGATATTTACTTAAACATTACGATGTAGGATAATTCATTTAACTGGAACTGTTTACGGGATACATAGATCCAGGAATGTAAAAGTACAAATCAAGGTACGGTCAAGAAACATGTACCGCGCATTTGTTTCAATAGCGAAACGAATACCGCGCAGGTATTTATTACGGCAACCATTAAATGTGCATTTAATCGGACGGCCGAAATGAATGTCGAGATCGCGGAAGAGGTTTTCGGCGGTTTTTGGTCATCGCCACATCGGATGACACGTGGCAAAATAACATTGGATCGCGACATCTTCGAGGATTAAGGGAGCAAATCCGGATATACCACGTGTCGACATTTAGGGCATGTCGTACAGTGTCCGTACATAAAGTACACAGGCAGCTGTACTTTTATGTACGGAAGTGTAATATGATTGGCTCCGTACATCAGTAGATAGAGTCTGTGAGAGAGATAGGACTTATATATATATATATATATATATATCTTTTTTTTCCCAAGCTAACAAATATCCTTATATTCGTCCACAGTATCTAAAATTGTTAACTCGAAATTTATTGGGAAAAAAAAAATAAAAGAAAAAAAAAAAAAAAAAAAAAAAAAAAAAAAAACAAAGGAACTAAAAAGTTTGAAAAGTTTTAGAATCCAAAGGAAAAAAAAAAGAGATGACCAAAAATCAATTTGACAAAGAATAAAAGTTCCGCCAAAAAGAAAAAAACATTAAAAAAAAACAAAGACAAAAAAAAAAAGAGAGATGATTTTTACCTTGTTTATACGAATAAATAAAAATCCTGAAAATTAATAAAATCTTCAATACCTTTTCAAACATTTTTAAATCCTAAAACTTAAAAAAAAAAATTAAATCTACATTATACAAAAAAAAACCAGAGGAGACGAAAAAAAAGAGAAAAAATTGCTTCGAAAAGTCCACATTATAAACAAACTACATTACACTCTTTTTTTATCCATACCCTAGCCAAAAAAAAAAAAAAAAACATTACAACTTTTGAAAAACTAAAAACTAAATTGTAAATTTCTTTTTCCATTTAAAAAACAAATTTCTACACCGAAAAACAAAAAACTCCGTTTTTTGTATTTCTCCTCCCCCTCCCTCATTATTATTATTCTATCCCTATCCCTCCATTTTTAATCTTATTCTACCCCTTTCTCCCTCCCTTCCTCCCTCCCACCTCTCTTGCCCCTCCCTTCTCACTCCCTCTTTCCTCCTGCCCCCTTTTCGACAATTTAATAACATTCTTTCACCATTTTTTTACCATTTCTAACTATTTCTATCCATTTTTTTATAGCATTTTGTAAAAAAAAAATGTATAGCATTCTCTTAAAAATAGACACTTTTTTACTAAAAAAAGTAAAAAGTTAACTAAAATACTCCTTCAATTTTTGATTTACGTCGTCCGGATTTTGGATGTAATGTTTTCGGACTTTTTGATTGGAGGTTATGAGTTCCCTACAAAAAAATAAATAAAAAAAAGAATGCATAAAAAAAAGTATAAATAAAAAAATTATACATCTGTATTTAGACATTCAACTTATATAAAAACTTACTTTAAGTTCCATTTCAATAAAACCCAAAAAAAAAGGAAAAAGAAAACAAGAGAGGCAAAAAAAAAAGAGGAAAGACAGACAGAAAAAAAGCGACTGAAAAAGACAAAAAAAAAAAAAACCAAGTTACATATGTTGTTTTGGAAACCTTTAGTACTCTCTATATCTAGTGTGTGAGAAAGAGATTAAGAACTTAGTCACTTTTGTGTACAGATTGAATTATAGTAGACAGGTGTTAGAGTGGTGTGTAACTCCGAAGGGAGTACACAGGCTTGGTACACTCCAGGGACACGTGTCAGTCCGTGAGACGGCGGACAGAGTCAGCCGTCATTTTGGAAGTGAAAAGTGAAGGTTTTACTGCCGACTGAGACAGGCGGCAGAGTGCCTGACTGTGCACAGGGACCTCACATGGTTCGGACACATGAGGGAAGCCTCAATGTGTGGTGAGATTGTGGACAGATGATATTAAGTTAGACATGTGTTTTCACTGATTCAAGAATTAGAGAAAGAGTGTGTGATCTATAT
>JBBHKE010003086.1:0-65617 GCA_037447655.1 Zygnema cylindricum | reverse complement strand
CACTCAATCTATGTTTTCGAAGATGAGGAAGGTTTTATATTTATTGCAATTTATGTTGATGATTTGCTTGTTTTAAGTAAATCAATGGAAAAAATTAATAAACTGAAAACCGATCTTAAGAAGAGATTTGAAATGAAGGATATGGGGGAAGCAAAATATATTTTAGGAATTCAAGTAGAGAGAGACCAAAAAAGAAAAATTATAAGATTGACTAAAAAAGAAGCAATATGGAACATGCTTGAAAATTTTCAAATGGATAAAGCTAATAGTTGTACAACTCCAATGGAGTTGAAGAAGGGAAGTGAGGGGAGTGAGGAAGGAGTCATAGTCTTAGACGAGGAATTATCTCTTGAAGAACAGAAGTTTATGCAGACTATTCCTTACAGGCAAGTAGTGGGAAGTCTTATCTATTTTATGAATTGTACTCGGCCGGATTTAGCTGCAGCTGTAGGAGTGCTGAGTAGAAGTCTAAATGCTCCCACTAAGAGGGATTGGGAGGCAGCTAAGAGAGTCCTTAGATATTTGATAGGAACTAGGGATCTATGGTTACATTTGGGTGGGGAGAATACTGACATCACTAGTTAGAGTGATGCCAGTTATGGTGTTGCTCCGATGAGGAGATGCACTTCTGGATATGTATTATATGTGGGTGATGGGGCTTGCTGTTGGAGTACCAAATAGCAAAAAGTTATTGCTCAGTCCACCATGGAGGCTGAGTATATGGCCTCTTGCTGTGTTGTAAAAGAATTGAACTGGGTCAAGTTTTTGCTTGGTGAGCTTGGTCACCTTAAGAGTGGTTTGCAAAATTTTTTTTGTGATAATCAAGCAGCAATCGCTATTTCTGCCAATCTTAAACATGATTATAAATCCAAACACATGGACATTTGACTCAGCTTTGTTAGAGAGAAAGTAGAAAACAAAATAATCAGTTTAGAGTACCTACTAGATAGTGAGATGGTAGCAAATATGATGACCAAACCTGTGCCTTCCCCTAAGCTAATTTTCTGCAAGGAGAAATGTGGTCAGAAATTAAAGATTGACTAGAAAATAAGGGGAGTGTAGAAATTAATGGTCCATTTAAAGTATTTTCTAGGTCTAAATAGAAATATAGAAAGAAATTGAAGCAGTCTACCTTTAACTTCTCTCTCCAACTCTCAAACTTGTCGCAGTCACTGAGAAATTGGAGAGGGAGCTAGAGCCATGGCTACCTAGGCTATCCAGAGGTTTACGGGAAATATATATTAGTAAGGGGTTTATATACTAAAGGTATGTGCCGGCCACAGGATTTGATCCTAGTACCTACAGGACGACAGACAGCCGGTAGCGGGTAGCCTTAGCCGTTAAGTCTTTAACTAGTGTTATGTACTATATGGTTTGATATTTAATTAAACATTATCACGTATGATAATTCATTTAACTGTAACTGTTTACGGGATACATAGATCCAGTAATGTAAAAGTACGGATTACGGTACGGATAAAAAACCAATACCGCGCATTTATTTCTTTAATGAAACGAATACCACGCATGTATTTATTACGGCTACGATAAAATGTGAATTTAATCGGACGGCCGAAATTAACGCCGAGATTGCGGAAGAGGATTCCGGTAGGTTGTTGGCGGAAATGGATGCGTGCCGGATTGGGATGGGATACGTTTTGATGGAACAAAAAGTAACGGTGGAGAAGGTAATCTTGGCGCAAGGTAGACGCCGAGGATGGCAGAAATTCGAAAATTCTACTATCAACTTCAAACTACCGCCCTGAAAGGCCAGAATTGAGTGAAGTTAATATACACCGGAATGGCGGTATTTCTTGCACAAAAGTGAAATTGCTCTAAAGCGCCCTGAGACATGGTCACAGCCATCTGATTCCGCCATACCATCCCTATAACTTTTTAAAACCCTTGTATATCATTATTGGTGGTTCTTTGGTTATGAGTGTAAATGGGAGAAGGGAGACCCTTGCGGTGTCGACATTGAGTCTGGGGCCATGAGAATCGCGAATGCTTCCATGATAATGCCTGTACGGTTTGCATTCCTCCTATGAGCATGCATGCAAAAATAGGGATGAGTGCATGGGGAGGGCGAAGAGATCTCTCATCCCCCTCCTTTCCCCATTGTGCCGGGGGAAAGGTATGGGATTCTTGGTAATGGAGCAGAGTTCCTGATATGATGGTCTGTTGAAAGTCTAACAAAGATTCTCTCAAAATCCACTATACTGGTACAAAAGTTCTGGTAATTAGCCCTGGAGGAAAACCAACCAAAGCCCCAAAAAGGACTACCAAAGAGAGAACAAAGATACTTCCACTCAGAATGATGAAAGGATAATATATAGAGATACTCTCTCAGAATTAACAATATCACCTTGCTCTAGAAAGATAGAGAATAAAGGTAGAATGTGGAATGATAGCAAGCGAGCGCAACCTACCCCCAAAACGTAACGCGGACAACAAGAGTGTTGATATTTGAGTATTTTCTAGGTCTGTATTAGGATAGAAAAAGATTTGAGGCGGTCTGCCTCTAACTCCCCTATCCAAGCCCCCACACTTGTTGTAGTCACTGAAGGTTGGATAGGGAGATAGAGCCATGGCTGCCTAGGCTCTCTAGAGAAGACATGGGGTGAATTAGGTAGACTTACCAAAAGTTAGTTGACGGACCCAGGAATTGATCCTGGTACATGCCGTCCGTCAATCCGCATTAGCCGTTAGCTCTAGCCGTTAAGTCTAGGAATGATAATACGATATATAGGGTTTGATAAATATATAAATCTTTATATGTAGATAAATCCGTTTAACGGCTTCTAGATACTTTGTACATAGATACAGTTTGATTTAGTACGAAGTACGGTATGTGGACAGAACGGATACCGCGCATTTGTTTCGATAGCGAAACAAATACCGCGCATTTGTTTCGATAGCGAAACGAATACCGCGCGTCGAATTTCAGCGGCTAGGATTATAGCCGGTTTTGATCAGACGACCGCGATAGGCGCCGCGATCACGAAAATGTACTTTTGGCGTTTTACGGTCTTTGCCACGTCAGATAACACGTGGCGTAATAACATTGGATTACGGGAATTCCAGAGATTACAGGAACTAATTCTGATTTGACACGTGTCGACATTTTGGCCATGTCGTACAATGGCCGTACAGAAAGTACACCGGCACCTGTACTTTTCTATACGATACAGTAATTTGATTGGTGCCGTACTTCAGTAGATAGAGTTTTAGAGAGGGAATAGGACTTAGAAAATTTTGGGTAGGCAGCTGCCTCTCCCAGAGAGCACTCTGTATAAATGGCAAACTTTGGCCAGCCATATCTATCAATTTACTTGACCATTTTCAGTGATTCTTTTTGCTGCGGACTCAGGGGAGTCCAGGCTACACAAGGGTGTAGTTGGTCAGAGTTTTTGTCTGCTAGGGTGGCTGCATTTATAAGGGAAAGTCAAAGTGGGTGAATGTGTCCAAATCTCATATTCTAACTTTGCATTCTGTGGTGGAACTGAGCACACAGAAAGTGTTATTTCACAGGGGTGAATCTATATTTGGATTGTGACTGTCAAGGGGTCAATCATTTGGGTTTATATTAACTTGGAGTCAGCACTATCTAGATTAGCTTCTTTTGGATCTGCATACTCTGAGGGCCTATGGAGGTCACAGAGTTTCAGGTTATGGGCCCACCATCTAGGGTGCCTATGTTCGATGGAACAGACTTCACCTATTGGGAGTTTACAATGGCGGGATTGCTTTTTGAGAAACACTTATGGGGAATTGTTTCGGGACAAGTGAGATGTCCGCCACCTGGCTTTGGAGGAGCTTACTATGGAGATTCATCTGAGGCGGCCCAGAATATCAACGAGAGCTCAGATGCAACGGAAGGTGAAGGGAAAAATCTTTCCGTGGATAGGGAAATAGGGGAGAAGGAAAAAGGGACACCTATGGTGAGGGGAGCTAGGCTCTCAGCTATGGTACCACATGTAGGGATTAAAACTGAAGAAAATGACACAAAAATATGGGAATACAAAAACACTATAGCAAAACATCTCATACTTAGATATGTGTCTAAGTCGATAGCTATCACTCTTTTAAGTCTAACCAAAGCTTCAAAGATATGGGAAGCATTAATTCAGATTTATAAGAGTGAGACTATTCAGAGGCAGCAATTAGTAAAACATAAAATAGATGCCTACGTTTATAAAGGCGGTAGCATGATAGAGTTTTGCAATGATATTGCTGCGTTATACGTTGAGCTTACTAGTGCGGGATATGTAGAATCTGAGGAGAGTAAGATTAATACACTACTTATGAAACTCCCAGATGAGTACGAAAACATCATTTGTTGTATGCAGGCAATGGATGGCTCCTCATGGACTTGGAGCTTTACCATGGGGATAATTCTTGTGAAGGAAAGCACTTTGGAGCTTCGTAGGGGAAAGGACAGGGTCAATGCATTTTCAGCTGGTGGTGATTGGCGGAAGCGTGATGAGAGGAACGGCGGTGACGAGCGGAAGCGTGATGAGAGGTACCGTGGTGACGAGCGGAAGCGTGATGAGAGAAAGAAAGACAAAGGTAAACCTTATCGGAACTTTGGTGGAAAGAGAGGAGAGGAAAAGAAAGGGGAGCTTTGAAAAAGGGGGCTTGCTTCTTTTGTAGGGAACCGGGTCATTATATGGAGGAATGCCCTTGTTTGGAAAAACTTAGAAGTTGGAATGTGGATGAGGAGGAAGAAGGGGAAGAGGAGAAAGAGGATGAAGATATTTTAGAGCTTCTCCGGATTAGTAGTATGGGGAAGAAAGAAAAGCACACAGTAATTGCACGAAGGCAACAGTGTGCTTTTGGAGGTATAAGGGAAGTAAAGAGAGAGGAGGTACTTGAGGATGTCGAGGAGTGTAGAGTGTATGACTTAGAAATGAGAAAGTCAGTTCTAGGATCCATAAGTGAAAACGGGAAAGATAAAATTAATCAGGATAATTTTATAGATAATAGGGAACCAGAAAACTGGTCGGAAAGGGAGACTTCAACGGATTCCGAGGAAAGGGGAGAAGTGAAACTCGAAGAGGTTTCAAAGGATAGGGGAGAGAAGAAATATTTATTGGGAATTAAATTAGAAAGTAATAGTGGAAAGAATTCCATGGGAGAGAGTGAGGGAAGTTCAGAAAATGGGGTAATTATCATGGATAAAAATATGAGTACGAAAGATGTAGATCTTATGAGGAACTTAGTGGGGACTAGTGTTTTTTGGGAATATTTGGGGGTGGATGGATTTGACATCACTACTTGGTGTGACGTCACTTGTGAAGATGTGCCTGTAAAAGGGTTAGCATCTGGGTGTATGTTGCAGATTGGAGATGGGGCTGGCTGTTTGGATCGCAAGAGGGAAATCGGTTTGTGTGTGATGAGGTGGATAACATCTTTGCTCGGATTTATGAAAAGTGGGATGTTAAATAAAATGTGTGATGCAATTATTATTTCAGTTCATTTAATGCACTGTGTTAAATACTTAAGTTTTATGAAAGGAAAAGGAAAAAGGAAAAAAAAAAGAAAAAAAAAGGGAGGGGGTGTTTGTTTACTTGTTTGTGGAAGTTGAAAGAAAATAGACTAGAAAATAAGGGGAGTGTTGATATTTGAGTATTTTCTAGGTATGTATTAAGATAGAAAAAGAGCTGAGGCGGTCTGCCTCTAACTCCCCTATCCAAGCCCCCACACTTGTTGTAGTCACTGAAGGCTGGATAGGGAGCTAGAGCCATGGCTGCCTAGGCTCTCTAGAGAAGACAGGGGGTGAATTAGGTAGACTTACCAAAAGTTAGTTGCTGACCCAGGAATTGATCCTGGTACCTGCCGTCCGTCAATCCGCATTAGCCGTTAGCTCTAGCCGTTAAGTCTAGGAATGATAATACGATATATAGGGTTTGATAAATATATAAATCTTTATATGTAGATAAATCCGTTTAACGGCTTCTAGATACTTTGTACATAGATACAGTTTGATTTAGTACGAAGTACGGTATGTGGACAGAACGGATACCGCGCATTTGTTTCGATAGCGAAACAAATACCGCGCATTTGTTTCGATAGCGAAACGAATACCGCGCGTCGAATTTCAGCGGCTAGGATTATAGCCGGTTTTGATCAGACGACCGCGATAGGCGCCGCGATCACGAAAATGTACTTTTGGCGTTTTACGGTCTTTGCCACGTCAGATAACACGTGGCGTAATAACATTGGATTATGGGAATTCCAGAGATTACAGGAACTAATCCTGATTTGACACGTGTCGACATTTTGGCCATGTCGTACAATGGCCGTACAGAAAGTACACCGACACCTGTACTTTTCTATACGATACAGTAATTTGATTGGTGCCGTACTTCAGTAGATAGAGTTTTAGAGAGGGAATAAGACTTAGAAAATTTTGGGTAGGCAGCTGCCTCTCCCAGAGAGCACTCTGTATAAATGGCAAACTTTGGCCAGCCATATCTATCAATTTACTTGACCATTTTCAGTGATTCTTTTTGCTGCGGACTCAGGGGAGTCCAGGCTACACAGGGGTGTAGTCGGTCAGAGTTTTTGTCTGCCAGGGTGGCTGCATTTATAAGGGAAATTCAAAGTAGGTGAATGTGTCCAAATCTCATATTCTAACTTTGCATTCTGTGGTGGAACTGAGCACACAAAAAGTGTTATTTCACAGGGGTGAATCTATATTTGGATTGTGACTGTCAAAGGGTCAGTCATTTGGGTTTATATTAACTTGGAGTCAGCACTATCTAGATTAGCTTCTTTTGGATCTGCATATTTTGAGGGCCAATGGAGGTCTCAGAGTTTCAAAGAGGAGACGAATCCCTCCCGAAGTCACCAGAACAGGTAAGGCCTCGGTCAGGTACGATTGTCGTGTTAAGTATGCGGTAGTCTCCACACATCTGAAAGTCTACCGTTTTCCCAGACGAGTACTTCTTGGGTGGGAAAACGGTTGGGGACGCAAACCCATGGTGTCCAATAATTTCTTGCACCAATTTTGCTTCCATCAGGGTTTGTACCTTTGCCGTGATGAATTCCTTTTCCTTCAAGCTGAGGGGGTACTGCTTCTGCCAAACAGTAGTTGTCTCGTCTATTAAATCGATCCGAAAGAGGGTTCCTTTATAGATGTCAATGTCGGTGTCAGACTAGAGAACACGTGTTTGTTCTTCTCTAACAGGATGGAGAGCTAGGCCTTTTGCTGAGGGTCTAAATGCTCCCATAAGGTCCAATCCATCTTCCCGAGTTCCACCGCTGCCCAAGCCTCTGGGGATCTACCCCAGAGGGAGATATCAAATTCCAACCCTACCTATGGGTCTACTTCCCCTCCACCGACAGAATATTGCTGCTAACAACTTCCGCTAAGCTGTCTCCTCCCGAGCCTCCGCTCCCCCCCACTAAGGAATCCCTTGATTTGGGTGCAATGTTGGGATTGGAAAATTTTGATGATAAAATTTGTCTTTTTGCCTCCCTCCCCCCCTCAAGCTGCAAGTTGGCCTGCACTGCTAACAACTGTGGAGCTTGAAGGTAGCTAGCCCTGGACTGCAGAGATTGTAGGGTGGAAAAGGCAAGAGAATGTTTTATCACCCAAGTGATTGCATTGAAATCCATGCTTTGTCTAAGTAGGCTGCACATATTGAGGTCTGAAATACCTAGTGCTGCCGTGGTGGCAGGTTGGAATCCCATTGATTGTTCTCTTTCTTCCACTGCTGGTGTTGTCCAAAATCCAATTTTGCTGTCGAATATCATTCCTGCTGCTCCTTTCCGATACGCATGGCTGTTGGGGAAGGAAACCAATGTTGGTAGGGCTTTCCGTGGTTCCCTTGGTTTGTTGCAGCGGAAGAACGGAGGACGATCAGCCTTGGTAACTGGAGTGGCCATCCGCCCTGGCCCTAGAATCTGTTGTAGAGTAATCTGTGGGTATGTCTTGTGGTTTGTGTAAGAGTTGGTTTAGGACCGACATGGGCATCAGATTGTGTTGAAATTTAAGTATTTTATAGGTGTACAAATTGTAAAATAAGAGCCAAAAGAGGAGACAGCTTGCCTCTAACTCTTCACTCAAGTCCCCACACTTGTCGTAGTCATTGAAGACTTGAGGAGGAGTTAGATCCATGGCTGCCTAGGCTGTCCAAAGAGGACAAGAAGGCAAATCTTGATAGAGTTACCTAAAATATTTGACGGACCCGGGATTTGATCCGGGTACCTGCCGTCCGTCAAATTAGCCGGTAGCCTTAACCTTTAAGTCTAGGATTAATGGTAAGATATATTAGGTTTGATAAATATTTATTTTGTTACACGTAGACTAGTTCATTTAACGGGATATAGATACGTAATGCATAGATACAGTTTTTGTACGATTTAATATACTATATGAAACGGATACCTCGCATTTGTTTCGAACACGAATTAAATACCGCGCGTATATTTTAAACAGCTATAGTTGTATCCGGTTTTGATCGAACAGCCACGATAGGCGCCGCGATCATGGAATATGTACTTTTGGCATTTTACTGTCATCGCCACATCATGTGACACGTGGCGCGACAATGTTGGATTGCTGCAACTCAGGAGATTACGGGAACAAATCCCGATATGACACGTGTCGACATTTTGGCCATGCCGTACGATGGTCATACAGAAAATACATCGGCACATGTACTTTTCTGTACGCAACAGTAATTTGATTGGTGCCGTACATCAGTAGTTAGAGTTTTAGTGAGAGATAGGACTTAGAAAATTTAGTAGGTAGCAGCCTCTCTCCGAGAGAGCTCATGTACAAAAGGTCATCTTTGACCATTCATAACTATCAATTTACTTGACCATTTTCAGTGATTCTTTTTGCTGCACACTCAAGGGAGTTTGCAATTCTGTGTCCTCTATTGGACTACAGAATACAGGTAGCCTCTAGATAATATTTAGCTAACCCAGTTTAAGCCACGACCACTTCTGCCCAAGAAGGCAAACTGACAATTTGACTGCACCCCTGTGGAGCCTGGACTCCCCTAAGTCCGTAGCAAAAAGAATCACTGAAAACGGCCAACCAACCGATAAGTTATATGGTGGCAAAGATGCCAATTTATACAAACTCTCAGAGAGAGAGGACTATCTACCTAAATTTTCCTAAGTCCTAGTTTTTCCTAATTCCCTCTCACAGCTCCTATCTACTGCCTGTACGAACCAATCACAAAACTGTATAGTACTAGAAAGTACTACTGCCGATGTACTTTCTTTACGGCCTCTGTACGACAAGGCCATTAAGTGGACGCGTGTCCACTTTCCACTCGTCCGTACGTTCCTCGGAATTCCCGCGACCGAATGATGTCTTTCCACGTGGCGCCGGGTCATGCCACGTCACTAAATGCCAAAGTGACCACTCCGGGATTTCGGCGATGATGTGCGCCGTTGGATTTTATGCGAAACGCAATCTTGGCCGTAATAAATACTTGCGCGACATTTGTTCCGATGTAGAAATAAAATGCGTGGTATCCGTTTTGATTTAGCGTCGTACGACGTACTTTATATAACTGAATCTATGTACGGCGTAAACAGTTCTAGTTAAATGAATTTTATCCACTTGAACTAAATATATATCTATCACATACCATAGCACTTAGCATTGTTCGTAGTCTATTAGGATAAAGCTGACTGCTACTGGTCAACTTGACGAACCGCAGGTACCGGGATCAAATCTCTGGTCCGTCAAGTATATTTTTAGTAACCTACTAAAAATAGCTGTCTGTTGAACTAAGGCAGCCATGGATCAACCTCTCTCTCTTTCCTTCATTGACTACAACAAGTATGGGGGCTAGAGAGCGGAGGTGGAGGCAGGCTGTCCGTCCTTTTCTTTTCCTTTTATAAAAACACATTTAAACTTAGAAAATACTCTAGAAATCTATAAATTTCAACACTCCCCTTATTTTCTAGTCTAATTTTAATTTTTCTTTCAACCCGCATTTTTCCCGACAATATTTTAGTTTAGGAGAGGGCACAGGTTTGGTCATCATGTCAGCCACCATTTCTTCATCGGGTCTATACACAAGATTTAAAATTTTATTTTCAACTTTTTCTCTTACGAAGCTTAATCTTATGTCCATATGTTTTGCTTTGAAATGGTGTTTTGGATTGGCTGCAATTGCAATTGCAGCTTGGTTATCGCAAAAGATTTCATGCACTCCCTCCTTCATAAATCCCAGTTCTTGTAACAATGATTTCACCCACATTAGTTCTTTTACAGCAGAACAAGACGCCATATACTCAGCCTCCATAGTAGACTGAGCAACCACCTTTTGTTGCTTACTGCTCCAACAGCAAGCACCTTCCCCCACATACAAAACATATCCAGAAGTGCATCTTCTCATAGGTGCATCCCCATAACTGGCGTCACTCCAAGTGGTGATATCAGTGTGCTCCCCTCCCAAATGCAACCATAATTCTCTGGTTCCAACCATTTATCTCATGACTCTCTTGGCTGCCTCCCAGTCTCTCTTCCTATGATCATTAAGACTCCTACTGAGTACTCCAATTGCTGCCGCTATGTCCGGCGTGGTACAGTTCATAAAATAGATTAAGCTTCCTACAACCTGTCTATAAGGGATAGACTTCATGAACTCTCTCTCTTCTGGACTCATCTGATCGTCTAAGATCATCACTCCTTCTTCTACACTCCCATCACTTACTTTTTTCAAGTCCATGGGAGTGGTACAACTGTTAGTATTTTCCATCTGGAATTTCTCAAGCATATTACCTATTGCTTCTTTTTTAGTAAGCCTGATAATCTTCTTCCCCCTATCTCTCTCCATTTGGGTCCCTAGAATATATTTTGCCTCCCCTAAATCCTTCATATCAAATCTGCCCCTAAGATCTTTCTTTAGCCTATTGATATTCTCCAAAGACTTACTTAACAAAAGCAGATCATCCACATAAATTGCAATAAAAATGACACCATTCACATCTTCAAACATATAGATAGAATGGTCAGAGCTGATCCGGATGTATCCCACATCGGTGAGAAACTCATCTAGTTTTCTTATTCCACTGTCGGGGAGCCTGTTTTAGTCCATATAAGGACTTTATGAGCCTGCAGACTTTGCTCTCTTCTCCTTCTTCCACAAACCCCTCGGGTTGCCTCATAAAAATTTCTTCCTCTAACTCACCATTAAGAAAAGCAGTCTTAATGTCCATCTGGTGTATTTCCGTGTCTTCCGCTGCGGCGTGACTGAGGAGAATCCTTACCGATGGGAACCGAACAACTGGAGCAAAGGTCTCCTCATAGTCAATCCTTTCTTTTTGGGTGAACCCCTTCGCTACCAATCGAGCCTTATACCTCTCAATTGTATTATCTGGGTTCAGTTTTAGTTTAAATACTCATTAACATCCAATAGGTTTTCTGTTTGGAGGGCAATCCGCTAGTTCCCAAGTATTTGCTTCCATGATAGAAGCCATCTCATCATTTATGGCTCTAATCCATCTTTCTTTCTCTGGACTATTCACTGCCTCTAAGTAAGATTGAGGCTCATCTGGGTGAGATAGCTTAGTTACCTTATGGGCAGCTTGTTTTTCCTGTATCCTTTTGCTGCTCCTCCTTCCTCCCTCGAACTCCGAAGCTGGAATGGATGGAAGTCTTGGATTTCTTCTCATTGTCTCATCGGCTCCCCCGTCCATAAAAACCGTATCTTGTCCCGCTTCTTCTATCTCCTCGAAGTCCATAGGAGTATGTGAGGTTTCCGGTGAGTCTCCTGTATCTTCGATCTCCCCTGAATCTGTAATCACGGTTTCACTCATGTCTTTTTCGGGAACGACCGAGTTCTCCTCACTTTCGGATTCAAGTCTAATCCTTATCTTCTTTGTATATTTGAAGGGGTCAAATGACTTCCCTTCATCCATGACAACTAAGTGTTTGACCAGAATGATATCTTTCTTTGCTAAGTCATAGACTCTTTATCCCTTAACATCCTCATCATATCCCACAAATTATCCAGGTTTTCCCTTAGCATCTAGTTTCCAGTTTTTCCTATCCGTGTCAAGACTGTAAACTTGGCTACCAAATACTTTAAGGTGTGAGATATCTGGTTTCCTTCCAACCCATCTCTCATAAGGTGTCATTCCCTTTACAGCTGAGGTAAGGACTCTGTTCTTAATGCAGTTGGCACAGTTCATTGCTTCTCCCCAAAATCTCTTTCCTATTTTCTTGTCTGCCAACATACTACGCACACTATCTCCTAGTGTTCGATTCAACCTCTCAGCTACCCCATTTTGTTCCGGGTTATATGGTACAGTTTTCTGGTGCTGCACTCCCTCATCTCTCAGATATTCCTCAAACTCGTTAGAGGTATATTCCCCCCCATTATCACTCCTTATCCACTTAATGGGGGTTTCATGCAAATTCTCACTCTAGGCTTTATATTCTTTGAAGTAAGTTGATGCTTCAGACTTTGTTTTCAGAAAGTAGACTCTAGAGTATCTAGACCAGTCATCAGTTATTGTCATCATGAACCTCTTTCCTCCAACCGAAGGTACTTTTGCAGGTCCCCAAATATCTGTGTGGACCAAATCTAACACTTTCTCACCTCTATATGTGGCGGCTTTGGGAAAGGGAAGTCTGTGAGCCTTACCTTGAGCACAACCACTACAATCATCCATCATTTCATTATCCTCAAACAGAATGCCATCTACTACCCCAAGCTTTTTCATTTCCCTCAACCTATCAAAATGCACATGCCCCAACCGCTTATGCCAAATCATCACCTTAGGAACACGAACATAATAAGCATTCTTCTTTTCATTACTCAGGTTAAGCCTAAACATTCCTTGGCTACCCTTATCTGCTGTGAAGTAAACTTCATTCCCATACTTAGCTGTAAAGACTCCCTTTCTGGTGAAAGTATCAAACTCTTTGTCATCTAATACAGACGTAGAGACAAGATTTTTACTCAGCTGAGGAATGTAAAATACATCTGAGAATGTAAGTATAGAAGTCTTACCCTCCACTAAGACTTTCAGATCTACTGATCCCACTAGATCTGTAGTAACCACTCTCCCATCCCCATACTCTATCTCTACAGTAGGAATCTTTCTTAGCTTAGTGAAGAGTTCTTTATCACGACACATATACATGGATGCACCTGAGTTGATGATCCATCCTTCCTGTGGAGCTTCCCGAATTGCTCCAAGGGCACACTTCTGCCTCCGAGGGATCTCCTTCTCCTCCAGACTCTCGTCAAGAAGAAGCTCCCCATCCTCCTCAGAGGACTCATCCTCGGTTTCTCCTGACACTTTTGTAACCACAAGTGCCTTTTTCTTCCCTCCGGAAGAACCTCCTCCACGGTTCTCTTGGAGCCTCAGCTCTGATAGCTTGACACAATCTGCAATAAAGTGTCCCGGCTTTTTGCAATAATGACAAAGACCCTTTAGGGGCCTCTGTCCCCTAGACAGATCTCTTTCCCCTCTATAAGGTTTCTTCGAGTCCTTCCCCCATCGGTCCCCTCCTGCTGCTAGAGCTTGAATGCTCTTTTCTCCTCTCCTAATCTCCATTGTGTTTTCCTGCACAAGTATCATCCTGACTACTGTGTTCCATTTCCATGAACTATCACGCATTCCCTGTACTCGGTACACTATGTTTTCGAACTCATCTGGTAATTTCATGATAAGGGTGTTAACTTTCATTTTCATTGTACCTGTCCACCCGACACTTCCCATTTCCATATATAAACAAGAAAGATCATTACAGTAATCTAACATCTTTCCTCCTTTGTAAGTGTGACTCAATAGCTTTTGCTCAGCCAACTGGAGCTCCTGAATAGTTCCAGCTCCATAAATCTCCACTAAACTCTCCCACAACTCCTCGGCCTTGTAAACGTGAAGATGAGGAGTGGCCAAACCTTGAGTGAGGTGCCTCAGAATGAAGTTCTTGGCAGCCATGTTTACATCCTCCCACATTTGAGTATCGTTCTCCACGGTCTTCACGGTCGCCGCTCCCGATACTGTGGCAATAGGTGTGAAGGGTGTCTCCTTCCCTTTCCCCTTTTCGGACACACTACTGTCCCCATTATCTGCCTCCTCCGCTGAGGCAGCCGTTGTTGCAGAAAACCTTACTCCCCCAAATCGTGGTGGAGTTCCCGAAGGTGGACGTTTCACTTGTCGACTGACAATACCCCAGTACGGTTTTTCACACAAAGCTCCCATCATCATGGCTTCCCAATAGATGAACCCAGATCCATTGAAGGTGGGCACCCTAGACGGTGGGCCCATAACCTGCAATTCTGTGTCCTCCATTGGACTACAGAATACAGTAAGCCTCTAGATAGTATTTAACAAACCCAGTTTAAGCCACGACCACTTCTGCCCAAGAAGGCAAACTTACAATTTGACTGCACCCCTGTGCAGCCTGGACTCCCTTGAGTGCGTAGCAAAAAGAATCACTGAAAACGGCCAACTAGCCGATAAGTTATATGGTGGCAAAGATGCCAATTTATACAAACTCTCAGAGAGAGAGGACTATCTACCTAAATTTTCCTAAGTCCTAGTTTTTCCTAATTCCCTCTCACAGCTCCTATCTACTGCCTTTACGAACCAATGACAAAACTTTATAGTACTAGAAAGTACTACTGCCGATGTACTTTCTGTACGGCCTTTGTACGACAAGGCCATTAAGTGGACGCGTGTCCACTTTCCACTCGTCCGTACGTTCCTCGGAATTCCCGCGACCGAATGATGTCTTCCCACGTGGCGCCGGGTCATGCCACGTCACTAAATGCCAAAGTGACTACTCCGGGATTTCGGCGATGATGTGCGCTGTTGGATTTTATGCGAAACGCAATCTTGGCCATAATAAATACTTGCGCGACATTTGTTCCGATGTAGAAATAAAATGCGTGGTATCCGTTTTCATTAAATTTGTGTATTTTCTAGGTCTGAATTTATTCTATGTGTTTGTCAGATGGTCTTGTCTAAGTCATCCATACTTGTCGTAGTCACTGGAAGACAGAGATAGCCATGGCTGCCCCCATAGTCAAAAAGAAGAAACAGGCAGAAAGGCAAAAACTGATAGGTGGCCAATATGCTGCTCTAAACCGGATTTGAATGTGCGCCGTTGGATTTTATGCGAAACGCAATCTTGGCCGTAATAAATACTTGCGCGACATTTGTTCCGATGTAGAAATAAAATGCGTGGTATCCGTTTTTGTTAAATTTGTGTATTTTCTAGGTCTGAATTTATTCTATGTGTTTGTCAGATGGTCTTGTCTAAGTCATCCATACTTGTCGTAGTTACTGGAAGACAGAGATAGCCATGGCTGGCCCCATAGTGAAAAAGAAGAAACAGGCAGAAAGGCAAAAACTGATAGGTGGCCAATATGCTGCTCTAAACCGGATTTGAACCTGGGTCTGTGGTTCGTTGTAAACGTAAGCCTTATCCAATAAGGCGTTACCGAAACGATACACGTGACGGGTTTCAAAAATAAATAAACATTAACGCAACAGCTACTTAACAGCAGACTAACCAAAAGGAGCAATTCATGCATGTACGCGAATCTGAACCATGTAAAATATGTTTTGATCGGACGGCCGGCATTATAGCCGCCACGCGAAGTGAGCTTTTGGCGGCATACGGAGATAGCGTCACGCGGTGCCACGTGGCGCCACATTATTTGATACAGGAGAAGATGGGAGGAGGAACCATGGCTTCCGATTTGACAGGTGTCACCTTGTAGACCTTGTCGTACAATGGACGTACAATAAGTACATCGCCCATTGTACCTTCTTGTACTTTATAGTGTTCCTATTGGACTAGGGTTTAGTAGTAGGTAGTCGTGAGTAGGCAGACCAAGACTTAGTGATATTTAGGTACCTCCCTCTAAGAGAGCTTGTAATTATAAAGGTCAACTTTGACCAGCCATAACTTAATGCTCGGGTGAGCAAATTCAGTGATTCTTTTTGCTGCGGACTCAGGGGAGTCCAAGATACACAAGGGTGTAGTCGGTCAGAGTCTTTGCGTGCCAGGGTGGCGCTTATTCAGTGGGAAAGTCAAAGTGGGGAATATTGTCCAAAACACATATTGAAGCTTTGCATTTTGTGGGGGAACTGAGCACACAGAAGGTCTTCTCTTCACAGGGGTGAAAGTATATTGGGGTTCTTATTGTCAAGGGATCATTTATTTGGGTTTATATCAACTTGGAGTCAGCACTATCTAGATTAGCTTCTTTTGGATCTGCGAATTCTGTGGGCAATGGAGCCCATAGAATTTCAGGTTATGGGCCCACCATCTAGGGTGCCTATGTTCGATGGAACAAACTTCACTTATTGGGAGTTTACGATGGAAGGATTGCTTTTCGAGAAGCACTTATGGGGAATTGTTTCGGGACAAGTGAGATGTCCGCCACCTGGCTTTGGAGGAGGTTACTATGGAGAATCATCTGAAGCTGCCGAGAATATCAACCGGATTTTAGATGAATCAAAAGGTGAAGGGAAAAACCTTTCCGTGGATGGGGAAATAGGGGAGAAGGATAAAAGGACACTTATGGTGAGGGGAGCTATGCTCTCCGCCACATCTTCACTTAGAGGGGTTATAAGTAAAACTGAAGAAAATGATAGTAAAATTTGGGAGTATAAAAATACTATAGCAAAACATCTTATACTTAGATATGTGTCTAAGTCCATAGCTATCACTCTTTTAAGTCTTAACAAGTCTTCGGAAATATGGGAAACACTAAGGCAGATTTATAAGAGGGAGACTATTCAAAGGCAGCAGTTAGTAAAACAGGAAATAGAGGCCTATGTTTATAAAGGAGGTAACATGATAGAGTTTTGCAATGGTATTGCTGCCTTATATGTTGAGCTTGCTAGTGCGGGATATGTAGAATCTGAGGAGAGAAAGATTAATACACTACTCATGAAACTCCCAGATGAGTACGAAAACATCATTAATCGTATGCAGGCAATGGGTGGCTCCTCATGGACTTGGAGCTTTACCGTGGGGATAATTCTTGTGAGGGAAAGCACTTTGGAGCTTCGTAGGGGAAGTGAGAGGGTAACTGCATTTACAGCTGGTGGTGATTGGCGGAAGCGTGATGAGAGGCTTGGCAGTGACGAGCGGAAGCGTGATGAGAGGAAGAAAGACGAAGGTAAACCTTATCGCAACTTTGGTGGAAAGAGAGGGAGAGGAAAAGAAAGGGGAGCTTTGAAAAAGGGTGTTTGCTTCTTTTGTAGAGAACCCGGTCACTATATGGAGGAGTGTCCTTGTTTGGAAGAACTTAGAAGTTGGAATGTGAAAGAGGAGGAAGAAAGGGAAGAGCAGAAAGAGGATAAAGAAATCTTAGAGCTTCTCCACATTGGTAGAATGGAGAAGACAGAAAAGTACACAGAAATTCCACGAAAGCAACAGTGTTCTTTTGGAGGTATAAGGGAAGTAAAGGGAAGGAAGGTACTTGAGGGAGTTAGAAATGATGAAGATGTCAAGGAGTGTAAAAAATATACTCAGAAATGAGAAAGTTAGATCCAGAATCTATAATTGAAAAAGGGAAAAGTAAAAATAATGAGGATAATTTTATAGATATTTTGGAAACAGAAAACTGGTCGCAAAGAGAGACTTCAACGGATTCCGAGGAAAGGGGAGAAGTAAATCTAGAGGGGGTTTTAAAAGATAGGGGAGAAGAGGAATATTTAATGAAAGGTTTAGGGGAGGAGAAATATTTATTGGGAATAAAAATAGAAAGTGATAGCGGAAAGAATTCCTTGGGAGAGAGTGAGGAAAGTTCAAAAAATGGGATGAGTATCAAGGATAAAAATATGAGTACGGAAGACGTAGATCTTATGAGGAACTTAGCGAGGATACTTGTTTTTTCGAAAAATTTGTGGGGTAATGGACTTGACATCACTAATGGGAGTGATGCCATCTATGAAGGTGCGCCTGTAAAAGGGTTAGCATAGGGGTGTGTGTTGCAGATTGAGGATGTGGCTGGCTGTTAGAATTGCAAGAAGGAAATCGGATTTTGTGTGGATGGAAAAGTGATGAGGTGGATAAAATCTTTGCTCGGATTTATAAAAAGTGAGATGCTAAATAAAATGTGTGATCAGCAAGATGGAATGTTAATTTCAGCTCATCTAGTAGACCTTTTAAAATATGAGGGTATATTCTTAAAGTTTAATTATAGGAAAAAAACGAAAAAAAAGGGGATTTTGTTTTTGTTGTTTTTATTTAGTGGGAGTTGGCGCAATAGAAGACTAAAAAATAAGGGGAGTGTTAAATTTGTGTATTTTCTAGGTCTGAATTTATTCTATGTGTTTGTCAGATGGTCTTGTCTAAGTCATCCATACTTGTCGTAGTCACTGGAAGACAGAGATAGCCATGGCTGCCCCCATAGTCAAAAAGAAGAAACAGGCAGAAAAACTGATAGGTGGCCAATAGGCTACTCTAAACCGGATTTGAACCTGGGTTTGTGGTTCGCTATGTAGACGTAAGCCTTATCCAATAAGGCGTTACCGAAACGATACACGTGACGGGTTTCAAAGATATATAAACATTAACGCAACAGCTACTTAACAGCAGAATAACCAAAAGGAGCAATTCATGCATGTACGCGAATCTGAACCATGTAAAATATGTTTTGATCGGACGGCCGGCATTATAGCCGCCACGCGAAGTGAGCTTTTGGCGGCATACGGAGATAGCGTCACGCGGTGCCACGTGGCGCCACATTATTTGATACCGGAGAAGATGGGAGGAGGAACCATGGCTTCCGATTTGACAGGTGTCACCTTGTAGACCTTGTCGTACAATGGACGTACAATAAGTACATCGCCCATTGTACCTTCTTGTACTTTATAGTGTTCCTATTGGACTAGGGTTTAGTAGTAGGTAGTCGTGAGTAGGCAGACCAAGACTTAGTGATATTTAGGTACCTCTCTCTAAGAGAGCTTGTAACTATAAAGGTCATCTTTGACCAGCCATAACTTAATGCTCGGGTGAGCAAATTCAGTGATTCTTTTTGCTGCGGACTCAGGGGAGTCCAAGCTACACAAGGGTGTAGTCGGTCAGAGTCTTTGCGTGCCAGGGTGGCGCTTATTCAGTGGGAAAGTCAAAGTGGGGAATATTGTCCAAAACACATATTGAAGCTTTGCATTTTGTGGTGGAACTGAGCACACAGAAGGTCTTCTCTTCACAGGGGTGAAGGTATATTGGGGTTCTTATTGTCAAGGGATCATTTATTTGGGTTTATATCAACTTGGAGTCAGCACTATCTAGATTAGCTTCTTTTGGATCTGTGAATTCTGTGGGCAATGGAGCCCATAGAATTTCAGTTTTGATTTAGCGTCGTACGACGTACTTTATATAACTGAATCTATATATGCCGTAAACAGTTCTAGTTAAATGAATTTTATCCACTTAAACTAAATATATATCTATCACATACCATAGCACTTAGCATTGGTCCTAGTCTATTGGATAAAGGTGACCGCTACCGGTCAACTTGACGAACCGCAGGTATCGGGATCAAATCTCTGGTCCGTCAAGTATATTTTTAGTAGCCTACTAAAAATAGCTGTCTGTTGAACTAAGGCCGCCATGGATCAACCTCTCTCTCTTTCCTTCAGTGACTACAACAAGTATGGGGGTTAGAGAGCGGAGGTGGAGGCAGGTTGTCCGTCCTTTTTTTTTCCTTTTATAAAAACACATTTAAACCTAGAAAATACTATAGAAATCTATAAATTTCAACAGAGTCCACACTACACACGGGTGTAATCGGTCGAAGTTTTTGTCTGCCACGGTGGCTGCATTTCTTAGGGAAAGTCAAAGTGAGTGAATGTGTCCAAATCTCATATTCTAACTTTGCATTCCGTGGTGGAACTGAGCACACAGAAAGTGTTATTTCACAAGGGTGAAGTTTTATTGGGGTTCTGATTGTCAAAGGGTTAGTCATTTAGGTTTATATCAAGTTGGAGTCGGCATCACTTAGATTAGCTTCTTTTAGATCTGCGATTTCTGTGGGCAATGGAGCACACAGAGTTTCAGATTGGTCCAGTAAGCCCGAAATCTCTGAGCCCTTCATCCTAGTTGCGATGCATCGAAAACGAGGGGAGCCCCTAGAATATGCTTAACTTGATTCTAGCTATTGGCGACTAGTTTTCTTTTATCGTCTCCCGGGTGATCATTTTCCAAAACGTACCCCACTGGTGTGTTTTGGGACTGCTGGAGCTTCGAAATCAAATTTGATCATCTGGAAAAAGGTTCGACTTCGGCTGTCCTGATGTCCCTCGCCTTTACCTGCTATAAGGTATCCTTAACATGGCCATCCTCCTATTACCAGATCTACACGCACCAGCATAGCTAAATGGGGTTTCAAGATATTGTCTACGTTTTGGGGAAGGCTTCGGTGAGATCAACAGATGGCGGATATTGGAAGTTGCTGGGGGTACAATTGGTGGAGCTGTTGTAGTCGGTGTTCACTGATTGCACGAGCATCCAGAGAGATTTCCACGCCAAATTAGACTCCACTTTATATCCTGTTTCAATACAGCCTCTAGGTCTGAGCTAATTCTAGAGAATAGGGATAATATCCGGAGTCTGGAATCCATAATGGATAATGACACCACTTGTCGATGGAATTTTTGATTCTCGGGTGGAACCTCCAAAGATTCCGCCCGAGGCTTTTTCTCCCTGCCGAACACGGCTGCGAAGGACTGCTCAACTTATCACCGAAGTGTTGATATCTGTGTTAATCTGCTCTGGTATCCCTTTTCCCACCGCTTGGAAATAGGGAATTGCTATATCACGTCTGCCATATCGGTAGCGCTGGTGAGCAGCTCTGTTGGAGTGTGGGTGGCGTAAACATGAAAACATCCGGCTACGGGAGCATTGTTTTTCCCCCTATTCCATAAATCTAAGGGTACTACCACCTTGACCCCTTTCGGATCCTTAGGATCCCGAACAATAAACTGCTCCTTCCACACACTTAATCCCATATTCAACCTTGTCCAGGTGGCCATCCCCAGGAGAATTTCAAACTGTTTACCTTCCACCACCAAGAACGGAAGCTGAATTCAGACTTTTTGACCTGCGTCATCCGAGAACTCGATTAACATGGCCTTGATAATGCCCTAGACTGGCTGGCTCCCACTGCTAACAGTGCTCAGGCAGATGATACTAGGCAGATTTCCGGTCGGAGTTCCTCCAGCATTTGCCACAGAGCCGAAGTAGTTATTAGATTTCGAAGTGCTCCTGTATCGACCACTACATCCTAATACCCGCTGTATCCGTTGAGTTTGAAATTCCCCGTCCGGTTGAGGATTAGCGCCACAGATAAAGTCTTATAATCCCTATCCATCATAGGGGTCTTTGGGTCCGCTGACCGAAAGACGGATCTGGCCTGATTTGACCGGTCTATTTTTTCTCCTCGTGAGTGAATCTCCTGTCGGAGGGCCTGGATGAGAATTTCTTCCGGTAGGTTATGGGAAGAAGCCACAGTCTTCACGTGAGAGAGGGCGTAGGGCATTAGATGCCTTACTAACATCACTGTTGGTTTGGAGGAAAGAGGTTGAGTTTTTTGCGACGAAATGGGGGAATCTGCTGGTTCCTCCGTTTTTTCCTGCACCCCCCCCCCCTTCTTCCTCACTTTCTTTGTAGGATTTCGGTTCAGGGGACGTTTTAGGTGTTTATCCTCTGGGCGTTCTGCCAAGTTCGAACCAGTATTGGTTGTTCTAGTTTTCTTCCTTCTTTGCTTGTTTCTTCATCGCCGTGGTGTTGGTTGGCTTGTAATTCTCGAATCCGGGAGGCAATTTCTTCGCGGCCGGGGGAGACGGGTGTGTGGGTTTGATTCCAAGACATGTTTTGTCGTTCAAAATGACTGCCCTGGGGGTGAAGGACAAAGTTTCAGTGGTTCTCCGGTTGTTGTCTCCTTGAGCCAATCTCTGCTTCTCTCTTCTCTCCGCCGATGTCAAGTTACGAAACTGCCTGCAACTGTCTCCTACGCCGACATTCTAGGCTCCAGAAAAGAAGGTTTGTGTGTGGTGAGCTTTAGGAAGTTCCATGTCCCACCCCATCATATCGTCATCGTCTTCGCCCGCCGCGGTTTCCTGTTTCAAGCTCCACCAGCTTCTGTAGTAACTCTTGTTTTCTCCAGTGGAGTTTCTGAGACGCCGTCAGAGTGGAATTTCTGAGCAGCCCTCAGAGCAAGTGTCCAGAAGGGAGATCCTAATCGCAGGGCTGTCAATTCTGTAACCATTGCAGCCATTTGCTGACTCTGCTACTGGATTATAATCTCCGAGTGAGTCGTGATTGACCTATTGGCTGTCATTCCGGTTCTTCCGAGTTGCGGCGTCCCCAAGGGTAAAGAAGTTGGAGAGGGAGAGGATTTACGGCAGTTTCACCTTCGTCGGTAAACAGTGCATATTGCATCATCTCGTTCAAAACCCCATTCTTTTAGAAACACTGCCCCTCCTTATAACCCATGAAACCGCAAGCTTCACATTTGGAGCCCTCGGTGGTGTATTTGCCCCTCAATTCATTGGAGATTTGCGCGTCATTGAATGTTGGAAGTTTGTTTAGTCTCAACTAGGCTTGGGACATTTTTGCATTCTCGGACTGAGAGTCAGACGGTAATTGTCTTTGTTCACCGAGGTTTTATCTTCCGATCCCCCTCCTTGTTTCCTTTCTTGCTGCTTCTTGGTCCTTTCAGCGCTCTCCTTTTCCCATTCCTTTAGCTTGAGAGCTAATTCTGGTTTGAGCTTCCGGGGGCAGCGTTTCCATCTATGACGGGTTTGTTGACAGTTCAAGCAGTTGTACAGGAAGACGCGGTCATCGGCCCCCATGGCGGGTTCGAATCCGCTATCCACCACCTGTTTCCCCTTAAGCTTCCGCAAAGCTAGGAGTTTTGCCGACTCCTCATTGTCACGAGGCATTTCTCTGACAAATCCTGCAAAGTTCCCCCTGGTTTTGGCGGTTACCACCTTCTCTTAGGCCTCTCTATGAACGAAGTGGTCATAAAACTTCATTGCAGCCAGTGAGATCTCTTTAGCGGTTCGATTGATGTTCTAGATGGCCTGTCCTGCAATCCAATTATTGAGGGCCGTATGCCCCGTTGGTCCGAAAGAGTTTTCGGACCGCGATGAAGTATTTGGTTGCCATTGCCGAGAGATCAATGGTTGAAATTTTTGTCTTTTGACAGAGGCTCGACAATCTGTTGAAATGAGTTTGGGGAGTTTCACTCTTCTGACAACGGAATTCAGTAAATTCCTTGATAGCTGATTCATTCCTTGCGGTGTAAAGGAGCCTCCAGGTGTTCAAAAGAGTGGTATAGGGTGTAGGATCTACCACCATCCGGGTGGCTATTCTGGCGGCCAGGATTGCCTGAAGCTGGTTGACATAGGCTAGACCTTGTGCTTGCAGTTTCATGTCATCTGTGAAGGCGGCTGTGACAGGGGCGGTTGCTACTACAGCCAAGTCTGCTTCTGCTTGGAAGTTGGCCTCATCAAGGATAGGGTCTGAAATTTTGATGCTGGGAGCCATCAGGAGAGGTTGTCGCTCTTTGTAATCTGCTAAAGCGCCACCAGCAAGATAATTGACCAGCATCGGGAAAAGAGTAGTTTCGAAGTCTTTTGGAATTGCTCCCCCTCTATACTTGTTTACTTCGGATTGTGTGAAAGATTTTCACAACAATTCGAAATCTGAGAACGCGATCCCCGAAATGTCCCCTGTAAAAATCCTTATGTCACCCATTTTCTCTTCCTCGGCGAGGTTGGTGAACTGGGGCGAGAAAGGCCGGGTGGGACTGACAAATCGAACAGGTGAAATGACCCCTGGATCTGCGTCTTCTTGGCTCGTGGTCGCCTCCTCCTCTGGTAGAATGAGCTGTTGGGTGAGAGGTGGGCCCTGTTGAGGAAGGTCCCGCTACTGGATAACTATTGGGAGAACTTGTATTCCAGCTGGTTTGTTTCTGGGAAAATGTGAAACTATCAGTTTGGGAAAAGATATCCGAATGTGTGCTCCTCTATACCCAGAAGAGGCTTGTCCCTCCCTGAGGATTGACTCCACCAATGGGATGTGAAGATGAGATTTGATCACAGGGGTCCCTGAGGGATTGGTGGCAAAGACAGAGACGGAGATGGAGATGGAAACTGCGGAGACCTTATGGGAAAACGCGGCTGTCTCCTTGTCCGCCTTTTGGAGGTCTCTGGTGGAGGAGTTCCTGCGCTGGAAGATCGGGACGCCGGTGAGGAGGTGAGTAGGCAAGGACGTCGTATTTGTAGGGTAACAGAGGCGGGCCAGGCACCCCTAGACTGCTGCAGCAAGAGAAACGGATGGTGAAGGAGAGGAGGCCTCAGGTGGTGATGGAGGAGAAGTAGAAGAAGAGAGATGATAAAGAGTAGGACGTGGAGGTGATGGAGGAGAGGAGGCCGATCTCAATGAAATGTGTACCCTCTCGTCCGGTTGCAATTCCACCAATGCTTCGGCTTTGAAAGAGGTCTCTACTGAGACCAAGGTGGGCGCGCCCCGTGAAGAAGCAGCAAGGTCAGGCCTGTAATATGCGCCCAAACCCTTCCCATTAGATCCTATGGTTTCCCCCCCTTCTCGTTGAAGAGGAGTTTCCCGGTTGGTCTCCGAAGGGGGCATCCCCAATAGCTGCCTTGAGATAGAAACAGGTTCCTGAATGGGTGCTTCGGGGTGTGTCCTGGTCCCGGACTAGAGGTTGTCTCTCTGCTGACAAGTTCACTAGACCTCCGTCTCGCTTCTCTTATAAGGTGCACTTCCTGTTCCCATGAATTTCTTCTTTCTTCCTCCAACGCTTCTATGGTGACGGGTCCGGCCCCTGTAGTACCATTTCCTTATGATGCTAAAACATTTACCAGTTCCTGAGCTCTGTTGACTTCCTTGGTCAAATCTGTTATTCTTAGGCCCGGAACCTTTGGATCGGTAGATCTTGTCTGCCGCAATACTCCCGAAGGTCGCACAGTCGGGGCATGCCGGGTTTTTTATATGACAACGATGGACATAATGTCCGGTTTGCTTGCAATGTGTACAGGTAGCAGTTTTGTCTGGACACATTTGGGCATCATGCCCGGTCTTCCCACATCGGAAACATAATCGGTTTCCGGGAGCAACAGGTAGGGTTCCCATGGCCGGGTCTTTAGGAGGCCGATTGTTAGGATGAGGATTGTTCCATGGTGGAACAATCGGTTCTTTCGGGATCGCTTTAGGTCGGTCATGGGCTTCCCACCAACAATTTTGCATTTCGTATTCCACGGCATGCTGGGCGGCTTGGTCGAAAGTGAACTTCAAGCCATACGTTTGAGTGAGGTGACTCTGGATGAATTTCTTAGACTGACTCGGAAACTGTCCACAAATTTTTGGACAGCTTCAGCATCCGACATTAAGTCCGGCAATGCTTTTGGAAGAGCTTCCATGCGAGCACGCATGGCAGGGGCGGTCTCTCCTGACTTCCGTTCGAAGTTCATTAACTCGCGAACTTGGTCAGGGTTTTGCATACGGTATCCGCTTGCAACATTTCAAACATGACAGAGAGCGGATCCAATATAGGGATCGTCATCGCTGGTCGTGCTGGAATTCCAGCACGTGCGGCTATAGCAAACTGTTGCGGTATTTCCGCAACTGCTGCTGTAATAACATCGCCATTGAGATCAAGGACTTCCGGGATAGCCGGTTGGTATGGAATTTCTGGTTGTCCTATAATAGCAGGACTCCCAGCAAAAGACGGAGAGAACTCTGTCATCGCAAGTACGGAATCATACTTGCGAGAATAAAGAGTAAGGGCTGAACCTCGAAGGTAACGACCTAAGAGAGAGAAAGCGACCCGTAGGTCGAACCGATCTTGGTACCGAAATGCAAGATCACGCATTTCGGTATCGAATAGCATTCGAAAATGCGATAACGTCATGGTATCCTTCATTCCTGAAAAACAGAAATGAAGGCGGCCCCCCCCCTCGGATGTGGAAGCCATTTCCAATAATGGAATGCTTGGAGATAAAACAAGCTTGGAAATTTGCGGAAACCAAAAAGATAATGAATCGGAATCCGACCCGTCAAGGGAATCGCGGTCAGATTCCTCTTCGAAAAATGTGGAAGAGACTGATGATAAGGAAGATACTGAGGTGAGAGTGGATCGAACCGAAGGGGAAATTTGACCCGAGATATTTAGGGAAGGATGGTCCAAAAGACTAGAGAAATCTGATGGTCCGGATTCCGTGGGCCTAAACGAGGCCGACGATCGAGTGGTTCCGACAGGATAATCAAGATTATCCCAATTGGTGGGCATAAAAATGATAACACCAAATGATGACCAGATAACAAAACCGATCTATCCGATATGCTTCAAATGCCAGGCCACACCACTCTTTTGTCCAATCAGCCAATCAATCCCTAACAGGGCCTCGATGGCCAGATCTATCAGGAAGCCGTATTACCAAAACCTTCTACCCTGCAAACAAGGGGACAAGGCCGAAGGGCCAGATCTATAAAGGCAAATAACTTACTATCCAAGCACTCCCAAGTGCAGATCTAAAGCGGCACAATCCACAAAAATGCTAACCAATGCCTCCAACGGCAAGATCTATGAAAGAACTCCCACTCCGGGCAAAGCAAACTCAGCCAAGGCCACTCAGGGCCAGATAGCAGGCAAGGAAAGCTGGACGAATGCAATGCTCAATACAAGTGGATTAACACTAATCCACTCCAAACACGATCCCTCTATACGATCAACCGACTACCTTAACACGCGCCTGTACCCGCAAGGCATCGTGATACTTACATAACACTCTTAGCAATCGGGTGATTGCCAAGGGTGAACTACGGTTGTTCGCTACAACCGAAGTTTTGCAGCGCTCCCAAGAATGGATCCGCTCCACTAACTCCACTCCTTAGTGAAGTATGTCTCAATGTGAGCAAACGATGCTCAAGACATATAACAAAGAAAATGGGGAAAACAAAAACCAAATACTTAAGTTAGTGTAGTATATCGTTGGCCGAAAATTGGCCAATAAGATAAGACGTCAACTAACAAGCAAATGGTAATTATAAATGTAAAGCTAGTTATAGATATTTGTAGAAATGTATCTATAATATATATTTTTGATATTTTTTTTTTTTTTTTTCTTTGAATAAAAAGAAAACCGAAATTGAAAGAAAAACAAACAAACGAGAAAAGAAAACAACACAATTTTCAAGTTCAGGAATACTAAGCCGATGGATGACCACTAGGCCCTGTTGTTCTTTGGTCTAAAATAGACCGCAGAAGCCACCCAAACTATCATGCAAAAAGCTAAGCAAAAATAGGTCGACGAACAATCATTTGAAATGCATCCTCCATTTAACATACAACAACATTTAGGGTTTCATGGAATAATCAACATAAATAAACCCTAGGACAAATGCATAAACAATGCATATTAAACATATATAAAATAACATAAATAATAAAAACAAATGCATCACACATAAACAAGAGTATAATCAAGGTATAATCATTATATCATTCAAAGGGCATGACCTAATCGACAACCCTAAAATACTACATCTTCGGTCCCCACTTTACTAACCAGCATTGATTATTAATTTCTAACAAAGCTCATTCCTATATATGCACTTGTGAGCTGTCAATGAATCACTAACTGCCTAGATATCCAACATAACTCCCACTAAAAACATAATATCCTATTACGACAAAAATCCTAACTGGAAATTACGTAACTATCATTATCTCCTATTTAAATATGATAACCTACTATTAAGAATAAATTAATCGTAAGCGTACACCTGAAAGTCAAGCAATCGTAAGCGTACACTTGTCTGCAAATATGATATTTTACACACACAAATTAAACTGTCGAAACCCTAATTGACCACGTAAATATAAACGTCATGATCAACACTAATTTATTATTGCAAATAAAACAAATAAATGTTGTTCCAAATATTTACAGGTACACACAATCTTATGCTGAGTCATGGCGAATAAATCAGCAGGACTTCGTGAATCTCGTCAAAGCATCCGGGACGTCCAAAAATAAATCTCGTGTGATTGACGCGATTTCGCGTCACCACTACTTGAAAATAACGGCGGCCTTTTTCCGCCGTCCGTAACTCTTATTCGGAACCGTTGATGTCGCGAAGCGTGGTCACAAAAATCCAAACAAAATTCCACTTGACGAAACGACATCATGTCATCCAAATAAAACCGTACCGTAACCACGTCATTTGCAATAAATCCGGCGTGTCACAAATAAAGTACAATTATCCAAATATGACGCTCAGAACTGTCGGCGTACATATTCAGATATTTCAAACATTTCATAACGGATCGCTTCGCGATCCGCCATCCATTTTCTAGCGCATTCAGCACCACTCAATTTGTTCTTTACGGCATATTTATTTCACTCGTACACTTACTCCCCCGATCCACAAATCTCTTCAAACCTCCACAGTACATCAGGTAAATATTTACGCACGAAACGTCGCATGCGCACCAAATTTCACGTACGCGCGAAACTAAATCTTCAAAACAACAGGCCCCACGGTCTATTTATATTCCTTGCAGGAGTTATCTTATCAAGGATAATCTGAATTTATACTTAAATAGAATAAATCAACAACCGAGAAAGATAAATAAAAACCGAAAATGACAATATGCACGACACTTATGAAGTTTGAGATAGCCAAACTCAAAAGATGCGCATAAGCCAAATAGAAATAAATACACAATCTCAAGAAATAAAAAAAACAAATCAATATTCCCAACATGCAACTTCCACACTAATAAAAGCTCAGCCACAGCCAGAAAAAGAGGTTTGTGTAGTGAGAACGCGGTTGAAATCCACTCAAAAGGACGAGAAAAGTGAAGGGAAACCGTGTAGGTCTTGGCCGAAGCCGTATAGATTAATTTGTAAGGCTTTACAAGATATTGATAATGTAATAGAAAACTAGACACTTCACGCAAAGGCAGAAAATCGCCTCTAAGCTGCCCGGACAATTTTACAAATAAAAAGATGGCTGCAGAGAATCCTCACTACTGAAAATAAATCAAATGAATAATTCTTGCACTCAAAATTGTGTGACGAAAATGATGCGAAATGAACTAAGTAACCAAAACTACGCTTAGCAAAAACAAGCCAATCAGAGTACAGCGTGCTATGAAATATTTGCGTCTAGTTTGGATTCAGCCAATAGAAAGACGAAATCCTATGCTCTACGTTCCAAAATCTATAACCTACAAATTAAAACCCTTCCTATCTACATGTGAATGCGTGAACCTCCAAATGGATCACGACTTAAAATAGTCCAATGACGTCGCTTCGTCAGAACTGACAGTCGATTTGTCTGTCACTTGCGTCAACGGTCCAGATGTGATATTACAAAAATCGCATAATTGTGTCGACGGTCGAGATGCTACTCCACGCGAAATGATTAAAATTCGATGTCGGTCGGGATTCAAGGGAATGGAAGCTTGTACGGTAGGACCGCAGATGCGGTCCACTTTGTCGTCGCGCGAATTCCGGATAATATAAGTCGTACGGTCGACGTGAAATGATCAAAATTGTCGTCGGCGAGAATCACGGAAAATGTATATAGTACGGTAAGTTGTCGGTGAAAAATCTTAGAGAAATAAATAAGGTACGGCAGGACCGCAAGTACGGTCCAATTTGTGGCCGCGGGAATTCCGGTCGACGTAAGTTGTACGGTCGACGCGAAATAATCAAATCCGCCGTCGACGGAAATCGCGGAAATTATACTTTGTACGGGAGGACCGCGGGTAAGATCCAAATCGTCATCCCGGAAATCACGGAAAATGTAGGTCGTACGGTACACGTCGTACGGTTCTGCAAAACCCAAATAATACCCAAATACAAATTAGTGTAGCGGCTGCCTGTCTTAACGCCTAAATATAAACAACTAAAATGTCCGACGACATGCGGCATGACACGCACTATTTGTTTCGCCTTCAAAACAAAATGCGCGGTATCCGTTTCGCATGTTCCGTGGCCGTACATTACAACTGTATCTATGTCTAAATATTCCGTTGAATGAAAATAGGCTACGTGTTAACATCTAAATAATTACGAAACCCTATATGTCCAACCATGATGCCACACTAACTGGCTAAGGCTACCGGCTATGTTGACGGACGATAGGTACCACGTTCAAATCCAGGGTCCGACAATTTCTATTTTGGTAAATCTACCAAAATCTACAACCCGTAACTCTATCTCTAATCAGCATAGGCCGCCATGGCTCTAGCTCCCTCTTCAACCTTCAGTGACTACGACAAGTGTGGGAGATGAAGAGAGAAGTTAGAGGCAGACAGCCTCGGCTTTTTCTGCATTTTGCAAAACCTATAAAATATTAAAATAACCTTTTATTTCTACACTCCCCTTATTTTCTAGTCACTCTTTAATTTAAGACCACACTTCTCCCGGCAGAAAATTAGTTTAGGGGAAAGAACAGGTTTGGTCATCATATCAGCTACCATTTCACTATCTGGTTTATACTCCAAACTGATTATCTTGTTTTCTACTTTCTCCCTAACAAAGCTAAGCCTAATGTCCATGTGTTTGGCTTTAAAGTGATGTTTAGGATTGGCAGAAATGGTAATGGCAGCCTGATTATCACAAAACACTTTTTGGACACCACTTTTAAGATGACCAAGCTCACCAAGCAAAGACTTGACCCACATTAATTCTTTTACAGCAGAGCAAGAAGCCATGTACTCAGCCTCCATGGTGGACTGAGCAATGACTTTTTGTTGCTTGCTGCTCCAGCAGCAAGCCCCATCACCCACATATAATACATATCCAGATGTGCATCTCCTCATAGGAGCATCCCCATAGTTGGCATCACTCCAAGTGGTGATGTCACTATTGTTAACACCCAAATGCAACCATAGATTCTTAGTCCCTATGAGATATATAAGGACTCTTTTAGCTGCCTCCCAATCTTTCTTAGTGGGAGCATTCAGACTCCTACTTAGTACTCCTACAACTGCGGCTATGTCCGGACGGGTACAATTCATAAAATATATTAGGCTGCCCACTACTTGTCTATAAGGGATGGTCTGCATGAATATTTTCTCTTCCGCGCCTACCTCATCATCTAAGATTATAACTCCCTCTTCCTCACTCCCCTCACTTCCCATTTTAATTCCATAGGAGTGGTACAACTATTAGCCTTGTCCATTTGGAATTTTTCTAACATGTTTCCAATGGCCTCCTTTTGAGTTAATCTTATTATCTTTCTATCTCTGTCTCTTTTTACCTGAATTCCCAAAATACACCTTGCTTCTTTTATATCATTCATCTCAAATCTTCCTTTTAAATCATTTTTCAACTTATTTATTTTATCCATAGATTTACTTAAAACAAGCAAATCATCTACATAAATTGCAATAAAAATAATTCCTTCCTCTTCTTCAAACAAATAAATTGAGTGATCTGAGCTGATCCGAATATATCCCAAACCTGTAAGAAACTCATCGAGCTTCTTGTTCCATTGCAGGGGCGCCTGTTTCAGCCCATACAAAGATTTGATCAATCTGCATACCTTGCTTTCCTCCCCTTGCTCCACAAATCCTTCGGGCTGTCACATAAAAATTTCCTCTTCCAACTCTCCATGTAGAAAGGCCGTCTTGATGTCCATCTGATGCACTTCCATGTCTTCTGCTGCCGCCATACTGAGAAGTATCCGAACCGAAGGAAACGTGACTACCGGGGCAAAAGTCTCCTCGTAGTCAATTCCCTCTTTTCTGGGTATATCCCTTCGCCACTAACCGAGCCTTGTAGCGCTCAATGGTGTTATCCGGGTAGAGTTTCAGCTTAAATACCCACTAACACCCAAATGGCTTCCTGTTAGGAGGACAATCCACCAATTCCCATGTATTGGCAGCCATAATTGAGGCCATCTCCTCGTTAATGGCTGTCTTCCACCAGTTTCTTTCAGGACAAGTCATTGCCTCATTATAAGTTTGAGGTTCATCGGAGTGAGACAATTTGGTTACCTTATTGTTAACATGTCTCTCTTCCAGTCTTTTGCAACTTCTTCTTCTTCCCTCAAACTCGGTTGCCGGAATAGATGGTTCTCTTGGATTCTTCGGAACAGTTTCTACTTCTCCCCTATCCCATGATTCCAAGTCGATTTTCACCACGTCTTCCGCTTTGGTTGGAGTTACTACTAGGGGTTCCACATTTGGGTCCTTCTCGATCTGATCCGTACCTGCAAGATCATCATCTTCTTGAAATCTTGGATAGTTAGGAAGCTGAAAATCATCAAATTTTCTGACTCAAATCTGATTTTGACTGTCTTTGTATGCTTAAAGGGATCTATAGATTTTCCTTCATCCATAACCACTAGATGCTTCACTAGGATAATATCCTCTCTTTTGATATCGTAGACTCTATATCCTTTTACATCTTCATCATATCCTAGTAGATATCCTGGTTTTCCTTTTGGGTCTAACTTCCAGTTTGACCATCTGTGTCTAAACTGAACACTTGACTACCGAAAACCTTTAAGTGTGAAACATCTGGTTTTCGGCCTGTCCATCTCTCATAAGGTGTTTGGCCTTTTACTGCTGAAGTAAGAACTCTATTTTTGAGATAATTTGCACAGTTCATTGCTTCGGCCCAAAACTTCTTTCCTATCTTCTTATCGGACAGCATACTCCTAGCACTATCACTCAGTGTTCTATTTAATCTTTCAGCTACACCATTCTGCTCAGGATTTTCAGGAACTGTCTTTTGGTGTTGCACTCCATCTTCTCTCAAAAAATCCTCAAACTGGTTAGAGGTATACTCGCCACCATTGTCACTCCTTACTCTCTTGATTGAGGTTTCATGGAGTTTTTCACTCCATGCTTTATATTGTTTAAAACATTCCTGAGCCTCTGACTTATTTTTCAAAAAATACACTCTGGAATACCGAGACCAATCATCAGTTATAGTCATCATAAATCTCTTCCCCCCGGGTGATGGCACTCTGGCCGGCCCCCAAATATCTGTGTGTACTAAATCTAGAATCTTTTCTCCCTTATAGGTGGCAGTTTTTGGGAAGGGCAACCTGTGTGCTTTACCTTGAGCACATCCCCTACAATCACTTAGATTCTCACTTTCACCAAACTGAATCCCTTCCACTACTCCCATCTTTTTCATCTCTCTTAATTTATCTAGATTCACATGCCCAAGCCTCTTATGCCACAACATTATATCATGAATACCAGCATAGTAAAGTTTCTTCTTTTTATTGCTTAAAATCAGCCTAAACATCCCTTGGCTACCTTTTTCAGCAGTGAAATAAACTTCCTTCTCAAAACTAGCAGTAAAGACTCCTTTCCTAGTGTTTGTATCAAAACCTTTATCATCTAATACAGACGTAGAGATGAGGTTTTTGTTTAGCTCCGGAATAAACAACACATCGGAGAATGTAACTATAGATGTCTTTCCTTCTACTAACACTTTTAGATCTACCGATCCTACAAGAGTAGTAGTGACTATCCTCCCATCCCCGTACTCTATCTCTACGGTGGGAATCTTTCTTATCTTAGTGAACAGGTTTTTATCTTTACACATGTGCATGGATGCACCCGAATCTACAATCCAGCCTGCTTCACCTTTCAATCCACCGAAAGCACATTTCTGCTTTCGTGGAATTTCAACCTCGTTTTTCGCTTCCAACTCCTCATCCAATAGGATTTCATCGTCCTCGTCCTCGGATTCCGCCTCATGTACCTGTGTCACAAGGGCCACCGAAAGCACATTTCTGCTTTCGTGGAATTTTAACCTCGTTTTTCGCTTCCAACTCCTCATCCAATAGGATTTCATCGTCCTCGTCCTCGGATTCCGCCTCATGTACCTGTGTCACAAGGGCCTTTTTCTTTCCTCTCGGGGATCCACCAGTCTGCCCCTCCTTTAACCGCAGCTCGGTTAACTTAGTGCATTCAGCCATATAGTGTCCGGGTTTCTTACAAAAATGGCACAGTCCCTTAGGAGTCCTTTGTTCGAACTCCTCGGTCTGATTTTTTTGCACCTCCTCTCGATAATTTCCAACCTGTTTTGTGGAATCATTGTTTCTCCAATCAGTCCTGGCTGCCAAAGCTTGCCCACTATTTCCTCCCCTTCGGATCTCAATTGTATTCTCCCGAACGAGAATCATCCCTACCATTGAATTCCAAATCCACCTTGAGTCCGCCAAGTCCTGCACACGGTTTACTATGTTCTCGAACTCCTCAGGTAACTTCATCAGTAAACAGTTAACCTTTTCCTTTACACTAAATACTTTTCGAGCACTTTCTAGTTCCATGAAAAGTGTAGCAAGCTCATTGCAAAAATCCAACATCTTCCCCCCTTTGTATACATACTCGTTAATTTTCTGATCAGCCAACTGTTGTTGTTCAATCGTACCACTTCGGTACATCTCTATGAGAGCCATCCAAAGATCGGATGCTCTCTCTACCTGCAAATGGGGAGATGCAAGCCCTTGAGTAAGATGGCGGAGGATGAAGTGCTTAGCCACCATGTTGTTGAAGTCCCACGTATCAATATCATTCTCCCCGTTCCTCGGAATAGGTGACATGAATGCCGAACCGGTTGCTATTGGTGTGATTGTCTCCTTCTGTTTTCCTTTGTCCACCACCTCTCCTTCCTTTGTCTCCTCCGTTGAAGATGAATCTGTATCTCTAGTGAATATGCCTACTGTAAACCCTGGAGGTATCCGAAGACTGGATGGACGCCTCACCCGTCCACTCACTATTCCCCAAAACCGTTTCTCACATAGAGCTCCTCTCATCATACTTTCCCAGTTTATGAAGCCAACTCCATTGAATATAGGCACCCTAGATGGTGGGCCTATAACCTGAAACTCTGAGACCTCCATAAGACCTCAAAGTAGGCACTCACACGACGCCTCTAGGATAACCTTGACCCCTTTGTGTTTCAGCAAGAATAACTACCACCCTGCCAAAAAAAAACTCTTACCACCTTTACCTTGTAAAGGGAAGACTCTCGTGAGTCTATAGCAAAAATAATCTCTGAATTTGCTCCCCTGAGCAGTATGTTATGAAGAGTCAAAGTTGACCTTTTGTACAGGAGCTCCCTGGGAAAGATGGTCTAATCTATCAAAAGTTTCTAAGTCCTATTTTTCTCTAAAACTCTATCTACCGAAGTACGGCACCAATCATAAGTATGTATCGTACATAAAGGTACATGTGCTGATGTACTTTGTGTACGGCCATTGTACAAAATGGCCAACAAGGCGACACATGTCATTTTTAGATTCGTTCCCGGAATCCCCAAAGATGCCGAAATCCATTGTGATTGTGCCACGTGGCAATTGATGTGACGTCGACCCTAAACCGCCGAAAACTCATTCCGCGATCTCGGCATGCTTCGTGGCCGTCCGATGAAGTCGGATTACAATCGTGACCGTCATAAATACTTGCGCACTATTTGTTTTGCCCTCGAAACAAAATGCGCGGTAGCCGTTTCGGATGTTCCGTGGCCGTACATTACAACTGTATCTATGTCTAAATATTCCGTTGAATGAAAATAGGCTACGTGTTAACATCTAAATAATTACGAAACCCTGTTAGATTTCCTAGAAATTCGGGATTCGGCATGTCCCACACTTGGGAAAATTGAGCCGGCCAGGGTTCGAACCTGGGACCTTTCACTTCAGCTGCGAACGCACTACCACTGTGCCACCAGCTCGATGTAGAGACTGGCGGGTCCGTACCTATTTATTACGGGCGGCTCGAGTATGGATATTCCATATTCCACCCTATATTGGACCGGCTTCACGTGCCAATCCAACACCCCCCCTCACGGGAAAGCCGGTCAAACCATCCGCAATCCCGCTGGCTCCGATACCATGTTAGGTTTCCTAGAAATCCGGGATTCGGCATGTCCCACACTTGGGAAAATTGAGCCGGCCAGGGTTCGAACCTGGGACCTTTCACTTCAGCTGCGAACGCACTACCACTGTGCCACCAGCTCAATGTAGAGACAGGCGGGTCCGTACCCATTTATACGGGCGGCTCGAGTATGGATATTCCATATTCTACCCCGTATTGGATCGGCTTCACGTGCCAATCCAACAAACCCTATATGTCCAACCATGTTGCCACACTAACTGGCTAAGGCTACCAGCTATGTTGAAGGACGGTAGGTACCAGGTTCAAATCTAGGGTTCGTCAATTTCTATTTTGGTAAATCTACCAAAATCTACAACCCGTAACTCTATCTCTAATCAGCATAGGCAGCCATGGCTCTAGCTCCGTCTTCAACCTTAAGTGACTACGACAAGTGTGGGAGCTGAAGAGAGAAGTTAGAGACAGACTGCCTCGGCTTTTTCTGCATTTTGCAAAACCTAGAAAATACTAAAATAACCTTTTATTTCTACACAAGACCCTTCTCGGTTTCCAACAGGCACCAATCCCAAATCGCCCAAACAAGAAATATAGTGCCAACTACCTAACCGGACTATGACTTCCACAAAGGACGGATGCAAAACAAGATGGCAATAGGGTCACAATCACATACAAAACAAAATTTCTCCACAAGAAAGTTTGTTGGAATTTCTAGGGTTTTTCTCAGGAGACAGTACTGAAACAACAACTTGTCCCTTTCGACCCCAAGTGCCTTATACAAGCAAAGTTTGTCCTAGTGACTATACCAAAGTCAAAGAAATACCAGGAGCCAATCAGCGGCATGGAATTGTTATCGTATGGACATAATACCAAATAGGTTGTACTACACTCAGGGCAAAAAGTTATGCGACTAGCTCCGGCTTGATTGGAAGCCAAATGGCATTCTATGATACACTTTTGAGCGCAAAGTTCTGAATTGACGTGAAACGCCTAACTTTGACTCAAGGTAATAAATGCTCTCCCTGTCTGTTAGACCTGAACTAACATCGTACAGACAGCCAACAGCAAAATCTATGAGATTATCCCAAAAGTTACGTGGCGTTCCACAATGTAGCCCCCAAAGTGACAGGTGAAACTGATCGCATGTAGCAGAAATGGAAATCTTGAAAAGCAATAACTCCGTCTTACGGCCTCCGTTAGGCGCGAAATAAAGTGCGTTCCGCTCAGTTTGGAAAATAGAAGGATCTGGTCTAGCTGGGTTCACTCTTTCCTCTGTACTTCGATGACCGTACAGGGGAGAAAGGGCCTGGAAATCCATATTGATCCAAAGAAGTGCGGGTAAAGCCAACGAGCTTGACATGAGTGCGGATATATTGGCACTATTATCGACAACAATATATCAAAATTTACAAGTCCCTTTATCAATGACGATCAAAGGTCCCAAACGGTCAACCAAAACCGTGATCAATTGTTAACGGAGCGCCCGTGTCGGATCCAGAACGGATTCGGTGGCCAAATTTGGTGGGGTGGGCGGATTTGGGATGTTGATTCACAGAAAAGAAAAAAAAATCGGTTAAGGTCGGGTAAGCAAAAAACGAAAAAAACGACTGCCTCGGCTTCTTTCTTATTTCTATTCAGACCTAGAAAATACTTTAAAAGACCATTAATTTCTATAGCGGAGGTGATTAGTGACTCGTACACATGGCATTAAATGTATTACCCAAAATTTCAAAACGCAACGACAAAAAGTCGGCGACAAACTTTGATGGTGGGTGCGTGACGGGATAATTTCGGCGGATTCGCAGCCACCTTGGCGGAACGCACATGGCCCTTGCGACGTGTACGCACACACGCGCGCGCTCATCTTGGATTTTTTTACCTTTTCCACGCGGCCTATTTTTACACTTTCTGTATTTTAGAACTGTCCTCCTTGTGCACGGTCTTAACAAACTGTAGGGTTGGTGATGTGGCGTCACGGATAAAAAGTGTAATTAAACTTGACGGTCCTAATTCATGCCTACAACCTTGGACAATTTTTTGTAATGTTGTTTTCGTTGAAAAAAAAGAATTGTATGAACCTGTACGAAACGGCACGGCCGTCGGTAAAAAACCCCACTTTTTCGCTAATGGAAGTCCACCGTAAGTCAAAAACAGAAAACATGATCAATCATAACGCATGCATAGCGTCATAAAAAGTACAAACCATAGGTCAAAAGTAGGTGAAAGTAGGCCCAAACAATGTGCTTATTGTACGAAAAACATACAATATGAACTTAAGACCCATATTGTATTGGTCGTAAAATGAAAAAAAAAATAGTAACAGGGTTGATAGCCTATTCCCACCGGAGCATTTATGATTTTCGGAAAACTCATCGGAAGACGTAACTCCGATTGAACACGTCACACGCTTCGACGTCATCAAACATAGGCCCTAAAACAAACCTGCAGTTTTGAATGTTCGAAAGACGACGACGGTGGTTCAAGACATAGTTCAAAACTAGGTGAAAGTACGCCAATACAATATGCCTATTGTACGCAAAACATACAAATGGCCTTAAGACCCATATTGTATTGTTGGGTATCGGGTAATTTCATATCGCGACGATTTCGATATTCGATCTATCGAATATCGATCGAGCAAAGTTCTCGATATATCGTACCGAGACCAACATAAATCATCGCGATATATATCGCGATGCATAGTATTTTATAAATTTAATATTTTTTATAATATGTTATTTTACCGATAAAGACAAATTGTCTGATACGCGACGTACGACGTGATTTGCGTTCAATGACTTTAAGGTAGACGCCGCAAAATGTAACCGACAAAAAAGTACTAATACTGTAATTCATATAGTTACTTATTTGGGGTAAGGTTGCATCAGGAGGTCTCTGTAATAGTACGGACAACAAAATTTCTGTATTACAGAGGCCTCGGTGACATCGCGTATCGTCTTTAAACAAGTTTTTACATACGTGTTTTAATTTGAGTGGTTCCTTGACGATCAAATCTCTAAAATCGTCAAAAATTTGAAACCGACCATTTTCGTATGGAAATCCGTACTTGCGTGTTACATACGTGTACTTCGCAAGTGTACTGCGTCAATGTACCTTAGAGATCTCCTTCACTCTTCTGACTTTCAAGAAAAAACCGTACTTCTTTTCGGCAAAGATCTTACGGTCACCTTGTTCTAAGGCGCGGTGTACCATATTGTATTGGTCGCAAATTGAAAATTAATAGTAACAGGGTTGAGTTGCACATCGATCGATAGAGAATTAAACGTCATGTCTAAATTTTGAAAAACATTCGGACAATTTTTTATTTTTCCGTGAGTTTTGAAGTATTTTTTATTTACACCGTCAGATTCGGACGATCGGACGGTCTTTGATCAAAGTAGCGATCTAAAAAGATCACATGAAAAGCCCATAACACAACTTACGATAAAGGCGCCGACCAAAGGCCTACCATAAAAACGCCTACTTTTGAACTATGGTACGACCGCCACATGGTACGGCCGAGCCAGCATGACGTCACGCGTGCCCCCCCGGTGCCCTCCCGCGTCGCTCGCCCCTCGTCGTTGTGCACCTCCCACGCCCGCCGCCGTCCGTACAGTTGACGCGGCCCAAGCGCGTACTTCCACGGGGATGCGAAATCGTACGGCAGCGGCAGACGGAGACACAGGGAGGGAAGCCGAAGGGGGGCAGAGGCAACGCGAGGAAGGCGAGAGAACACGGGGGGGGGGGGAGTGGGAGGGGGAGAGGGAGAGGGAGGGAGTGGGAGAGGATAGGGAGACGAGAGGGAGAGGGAGAGGGAGAGGGAGAGGCCTAGTTAGCTCTTCGTAATGGCCAATTATCTTCAAATAAAGTGTGTAATTGTAAAATTTGAAGTTCTCGATATTACGGTACATCGAAATCGTGACATATCGTTTGCGATTTCCATCGATATACGATGTTTACCTCATCTGTACCCTTTTTTCTATTTTGATTTTTTCTTTGGAATTCAATTCTAATTCATTTGCTTTTACTTTCTTTTTCAATGAATTCGGAAAGATGGCGGTTTTTTTTTTTACTGCGGGAAGTGAATTTATCACATTCAAAAGGAATTGCCAAAATCTGAAAAATTGCAAAAAATAGTTTCAATTGGGCTTCATCTCTGAATAATAGACGTTTGTTTTATACTTTTAGGCTTTTTGGGTAAGAGAATTCTATCCTGTATGGTCATGTTTTCGATCATTTTTTTTGTCCATCGTTTCATTAATTTTCAAAAGAGGGAGATTATGCATTGGAAATTCAAAGACCATAAATTTTTAAAATTTGAGCAATTGAACATTTGGAAATATGAAAAATTGTAAATTTGAACTTTGAAGATTTGACAAACCCGAAAACTTTGTAGTTGTTCTTCACAAATAGTATTAATTGAGAAAACGTGAAACTGAAATTGATTTTTGTTTTGTCACAGAAAATGTTGACAAGAATGATATCGATGATTTCAGAAGCGAGTGGCGTTAAAGCTGTTTGAACTCAAAAAAATAAAATATTGAACTGGTGACTACCGTCTGGAGGTTAGTTCATTTTTTCTCTCTGTGATATATAGGGTTTATCCTACTTCCGTTATTCCCTCCTCTATCGTATACATTTTTGTTTATCTTCTTCATGAATGCTTTATATATCTTATAGTCTTTGACAATTTGGAGGTCAGTTTTTTTTGTCAAAAGCACCTTTTAATTTTTTTCTATGATCAATTTATTTGTTCTTTTCCTTTGTTTTAAAGCCAACTCATATTTTCTCCTCTGTGAAAATGGTGGTTCCCCCTGTGTCATGAATATGGTTTATGTTTTGTCTGTCAAAAAAACATTCTGGTTTCCCTGTCTCCAAAAAGAAAAAAAATTCCCTCTTTCGATTTTTTTTCCTTTGTCGTAAAGACGTTCTAGGTAGTGAACTGAACCTCTGATTTTAGTAGTTTTCGGGTTTTCTAGAGTTTATGGTATCAGCAGAAGTCTTGGTCGTATGGTACTGCCAGTTCGTGTACAACCCTTTTTTTGAGTAAAACCGGTGTTACTTGTACTGCCAGTTTGATTAAAGCCAGTTTTATTCATCCTGCCAGTTCGAGTAAAACCAGTGTTTCTTGCACCGGCAGTTTGGGGAAAGCCGGTTTTTTGAGGAAAGTTGTTACTCGCTCCGGTTGTTGAAGAAAACAGATTTTTCGAGTAAAACCTGTGTTACTCGTACCGCCAGTTCGAGTAAAACTGGTGTTTTATCTCTGAGATACCGTATCGGATCATATCGTTGACATTCCGGTGCGATCTGCAACACTATACCGTGTTTCGTTACTGACGTCAATGTTTTTTTCGCCACTTTAATCGACTTTCCTTTGTGCACACTTGTCAGATTATTGATTTGACAATTGCGATAGAAAGGTTAGGATCTTACCTTCTGATTGGTGACATGTGTGCACAGAGAAAAGTTAACGAAAGTGGCGAAAAAAAATTCGACGCTAAAATGTCTAATTTTTTTCACAAAAACTTTTAGTTTTTTTCCTGTCGTAAATGCTCTGGCACTAATCGTTGAGAATACAAATCTCCCTCGCTCTCTGCCTCCCTATTCTCCTGCACTTCTCCCTAGCCTAAATACCATCATAGGATAGTTTCAACTATATTTCAACCCACATTCGAAGCATTCCTTTCAGAAAACAAGGTCTCAAGATATTCTTCAGTAAATCCCTTTAAAAAAGCCCTTCTAAAATACAATTAAAAATATGTTTAATTACCACTGTTGAAAAATACGATTGAGAGTTAGATTTGTAGTTTTTCTTCTCTCCTGTTAATTGCTGGTAATAACTAGAGTTCACTGTAATAACTTGTGTTTTGCAGATTTTGCACTAGTTGCAGTTTCCTTCCGCTTCCACTTTTATGGCTAAAATGGAAAAACGTCGCATTACATACAAGAAGACTAGTCTTTTTGAACGATGTCCTCCGCCTATTTTATCTGACATCTTAGTTCGTTCGTCGAACGGTGGAGAAGTTGGTCAACTTGTTTTATATTCGACGGTATCCAAGAAGTTCGCCGAAGCAGTGAAAAGCGTCCGGAGTTTGACGTTGGCGAACTTGAATCTTATTCGGTGGCCCCCGGAGGATCGTGCAAGTATTTTGGCCCGTACGGTACAGTTGACACCGAATATCGAAGAACTTGATCTGAATGTAAGATCAGATCCTTCAATGAATCTGGTACTAGGGCCGTGCTTTCTTTATTGGTCACTTGCGATAGGTTCCAAACTGACCTCTTTTAGGGCGGACCAGTGTTCCTTCACTGCATCGCATTTGAATGCTTTGAGCGAGATGACAGGTTTGAAACGTTTGGTTTTTGAAGATTGCAAGATTACATCGAAGAAGGGCATAAATACGACGCTTTTCGCAAATGTTGAAGAGTTTTTTCTGTTCAACAGCAACCAAGATTGCACGCAAGGAGAGTCTTTGCATTTTCTACTCGAACATATGCCTCGACTCGACTCTTTGTGTTATGGTGGCATTGAGGTTGCACTCTTTCCATTGGATGTTTGTTCAAAATCCTTTACCTCAATGACCATCGACTCATGTGCGAGTCTTGCGATGGTCACTTCCAATATTCGGGAAGTGTATCTGGGTGCTTCATCAGTTGACTTTTTAAATTATAATTTCCCACATGTAACTACGCTTTGTTTAAGAAGGCTTTCATTCTCAATGCTCGAAGTCAAAATAATACAACGGTTGTTGGAAGGTTGTCCGTCGTTGAAGGAAGTAAAACTCGAGTTTCAACTTCAGAGGCTTTTGTATGCAGCGGCTGCCATAGAATGTGTGACGGAAGTGACAAAATTGAAATCTTTGTATCTGTACGTCGAATTTATACTTCCATGGGACCGTTGTTTAAAGTATGACCAGAAGTGAAGAAGAAAGTCCTTTTGGTTACCTTCGATGGGAATATTGATGAGACTAGGTATCAAAAGGATTACGCATGTTTCCCGGCAATATTTGTATTGATTGGTTTAAGAACTGATGCAATCGACAACAAATGGTAAATTTGGACGAAGACTAAACGAGCAACTAGAGGTTGAGAGTTTACCTTAGATGGAAGATTTCAATCATTGGATATAAGAATGAAGTAGGTTTTTCTTTCAAATGGATTTTTCTTTTTTAAATAATTTTCGTGTTGCTTTTCCTCTTCACATTTGATCAATGTACATGTTTTCTGATAGAGGTACATACTGTATACAATATATATCAACATGTATATCGACAACTTTTAGTCGTAAGCTTTTGTTGTATTCTTCAACTTTTGGGATTTTGGTTACCAAGTTTATAACTGTGATGGACCTGTTTTTGCACAATATATCAATTCTTAAGAAGAAAATATAAACTTGTCGATTAAAAAATAACCAACTCTGGAATGGGTTTGATGATATACCAAGTCTAAGAGGTTATTTATATTTTTTTTGGAACGTGATTTTTTCTTCACCAAGCCATATAGGCACTTTCACATCAAAATTATTAGTTATGTTGTTGATTATTTATATATTATTTGTTGAATAAATGGAGATTTGTCATCCATACCCTGTACCAACATTTTTACCACTTTAAAAGCTTACATTTATTTGTCCATGGAATTATGTTGTGACAAACTTAAGTTTAGTTCCACCCCATCAAACCCGAAATTTGACCTTTGAACATTTGAATTGATATCCAGTCCATGATGAAATTACCTTTGATTCTGACAATTCTATTTACCGCCGATTGAGCTGCCATTGTAATCGTTAAAACATATTTCCCAATCTGGATTCAACCCTCAAATTCGACATCAAATTTATTCCGCTAGAATTTGCATTTGATTCATCGATCCTCGTATTAATAATCTATTATTTGTTTACGTCTCTAAAATGCTTAAAATTCACTGCGCCCTCTTTGTTTTATGACTGAAAACTTACGCTAATCGTCTATTATTTTCTATCAATCTAATGGAAGTTGTGTTGAATCCCTAACATCAAACGATTTTTGTCTCTCCCTCTCCCTCGTCGGTTTCTCTTCCAATCCCCATCTACTCCTCGAACCCCTAATTTTTTCTCCAATCTTCAATTCCTCCATTATCCCCAATTCTTCCTCCAATCCTCAATTCCTCCTTCAATACCCAATTTCTCCTTTTGAATCCTCGTCCAATCCCCCATTTCTCCTCCAATCCCCCCCCCATCTTCAACTCCTCCAATCCTGAATTCCTCCTCTAATCCCCAATATTCCTCCTTTATCCCCCATATGCACGTCCTATCCCAAATTTCTGTTCAAATCGCCAGTCCCTCCTCCAATTCCCAATTCCTTCTTTCTCTTCATTTCCAACTCCAATCCCCAATTCCTCCTCCAGTCCCCAATCCCTTGTCCAATCTCCAAATCTTCCCCCAATCCGCAATTCCTCATTCAATTCCCAATACTCCTCCAATCGTAAATTCCTCCTCCGAGCCCAATCTCGTCCTCCAATCTCCAATACATCCTTCAATCTCCAATTCCTCCTCTATCATCGATTCCCCCTCTAACCTTCAATTCCTCCTTAAATCCCCAATTTTCCCTCCAATCACGAATTCCTCCTCCAATCTTCAATTTCTCCTCTAATCCAAAATTCCTCCTCCGATCCCCGAATTCTCCAATTAACAAATCTTACTCCAATTCCCGAATCCTCATCCAATCCCCAATACCTCCTCCAATCTTCTATTCCTGCACCATTTCCCAAGTCCTCCAATCCCCATTTTGTCCTCGAATTTCCGATTCTTCCTTCAATCTCGAATTCCTCATCTGTCCCCAATTCTTCCTACAATCCCAAATCCCTTCTTTAATCCTTTTTTCCTCCTCCAATCTCCATCACATCTTCTAATCCCCAATTCCTCCTCCAATCCCCAATTCTGACTCCAATATCCCATTTTTTCCTTTATCACAAATTCCTCCTCCTATCGTCAATTCCCCCCCAATCTCCAATTCCTCCAATCCTCCAACCCCCCCTTTCAATCCCCAATTACTCCCTATTCCCATTGTCTTCCAGTCACCAATTCTATCTCCGGTTTCCAATTTTTACTCCAAACCCCAAATCCTCCACCGATACTCTATTCCTCCCCTATCTCTATTTTTTCTGTCGATCTCCAATTCCTCCTCTAATTCCCGATTCCTACTCAAATCCCTTTTTCCTCCTCTAATCCTCAAATTCTTCCCTATCCGCAATTCCTCCTCTACATCCTCAAATTCTTCCCTATCCGCAATTCCTCCTCTAATCCTCAAATTCTTCCCTATCCCCAATTCCTCATCTATTCTAAATTCCTCCTGGAATCTCCAATTCATCCTCTATCCCCACTCACCCATTCAGTCCCGAATGCGTCTTCCAATCCCCAATTCCTCCTCTAATCCTCAAATTCTTCCCTATCCCCAATTCCTCCTCTAATCCTCAAATTCTTCCCTATCCCCAATTCCTCCTCTAATCCTCAAATTCTTCCCTATCCCCAATTCCTCCTCTAATCCTCAAATTATTCCCTATCCCCAATTCCTCCTCTAATCCTCAAATTCTTCCCTATCCCCAATTCCTCCTCTAATCCTCAAATTCTTCCCTATCCCAAATTCCTCCTCTAATCCTCAAATTCTTCCCTATCCCCAATTCCTCCTCTAATCCTCAAATTCTTCCCTATCCCCAATTCCTCCTCTTATCCTCAAATTCTTCCCTATCCCAAATTCCTCCTCTAATCCTCAGATTCTTCCCTATCCCCAATTCCTCCTCTAATCCTCAAATTGTCGTCCAATTTCCAATTCCTACTCCGATCCCCATTTTGTCCTCGAAACCCGATTCTTCCTTTAATCTCCAATTCCTCCTCTGTTCCCTAATTCCACCTTAAATCCCCAATTCCTCATCTAATCCTCAAATTCTCCCCTATCCCCAATTTCCTCTCTTATCCTCAGATTCTTCCCTATCCCCAATTCCTCCTCTAATCCTCAAATTCTTCCCTATCCCCAATTCCTCCTCTAATCCTCAAATTCTTCCCAATCCCCAATTCCTCCTCTAATCCTCAAATTCTTCCCTATTCCCTATTCCTCCTCTAATCCTCAAATTCTTCCCTATCCCCCATTCCTCCTCTAATCCTCAAATTCTTCCCCATCCCCAATTCCTCCTCTAATCCTTAAATTCTTCCCTATCCCCAATTCCTCCTCTAATCCTCAAATTCTTCCCTATCCCCAATTCCTCCTCTAATCCTCAAATTCTTCCCTATCCCCAATTCCTCCTCTAATCCTCAAATTCTTCCCTATCCCCCAATTCCTCCTCTAATCCTCAAATTCTTCCCTATCCCCAATTCCTCCTCTAATCCTCAAATTCTTCCCTATCCCCAATTCCTCCTTTAATCCTCATATTCTTCCCTATCCCCAATTCCTCCTCTAATCCTCAAATTCTTCCCTATCCCCAATTCCTCCTCTAATCCTCATATTCTTCCCTATCCCAAATTCCTCCTCTAATCCTCAGATTCTTCCCTATCCCCAATTCCTCCTCTAATCCTCAAATTGTCGTCCAATTTCCAATTCCTACTCCGATCCCCATTTTGTCCTCGAAACCCGATTCTTCCTTTAATCTCCAATTCCTCCTCTGTTCCCTAATTCCACCTTAAATCCCCAATTCCTCATCTAATCCTCAAATTCTTCCCTATCCCCAATTCCTCCTCTAATCCTCAAATTCTTCCCTATCCCCAATTCCTCCTCTAATCCTCAAATTCTTCCCAATCCCCAATTCCTCCTCTAATCCTCAAATTCTTCCCTATTCCCTATTCCTCCTCTAATCCTCAAATTCTTCCCTATCCCCCATTCCTCCTCTAATCCTTTCTTCCCCATCCCCAATTCCTCCTCTAATCCTTAAATTCTTCCCTATCCCCAATTCCTCCTCTAATCCTCAAATTCTTCCCTATCCCCAATTCCTCCTCTAATCCTCAAATTCTTCCCTATCCCCCATTCCTCCTCTAATCCTCAAATTCTTCCCTATCCCCAATTCCTCCTCTAATCCTCAAATTCTTCCCTATCCCCAATTCCTCCTCTAATCCTCAAATTCTTCCCTATCCCCAATTCCTCCTTTAATCCTCATATTCTTCCCTATCCCCAATTCCTCCTCTAATCCTCAATTTCCCTATCCCCAATTCCTCCTCTAATCCTCATATTCTTCCCCATCCCCAATTCCTCCTCTAATCCTCAATTTCCCTATCCCCAATTCCTCCTCTAATCCTCAAATTGTTCCCTATCTCCAATTCCTCCTCTAATCCTCAAATTCTTCCCTATCCCCAATTCCTCCTCTAATCCTCAAATTCTTCCCTATCCCCAATTCCTCCTCTAATCCTCAAATTATTCCCTATCCCCCATTCCTCCTCTAATCCTCAAATTCTTCCCTATCCCCAATTCCTCCTCTAATCCTCAAATTCTTCCCTATCCCCAATTCCTCTAATCCTCAAATTCTTCCCTATCCCCAATTCCTCCTCTAATCCTCAAATTCTTCCCTATCCCCAATTCCTCCTCTTATCCTCAAATTCTTCCCTATCCCCAATTCCTCCTCTAATCCTCAGATTCTTCCCTATCCCCAATTCCTCCTCTAATCCTCAAATTGTCGTCCAATTTCCAATCCCTACTCCGATCCCCATTTTGTCCTCGAAACCCGATTCTTCCTTTAATCTCCAATTCCTCCTCTGTTCCCTAATTCCACCTTAAATCCCAAATTCCTCCTATAATCCTCATTTCCTCCTCCAATCCCCATTTCATTTTCTAATCCCCGATTCCTCCTCCAATTTTTAATACATCCTTTATGCCCAATCGTCCTCCGATCCTCAATTCCTCCTCCAATCGTCAATATATTGTCCAATCCCCATTCAATACCTCCCCACCACTCCTCATCGATCCAAGAAGGGCCAAATCAAAACTTTACTTATTCAAAACGACGCGTGTCACTTCTCGGTAATCGGGCAAGTCACAAAAACACAAAACTTAACATCTATTTTCACTCGAAGTATCGAGGACGATATTGTCTTCTTCAAATATCGTCAAATCTTCCACCCATGTTGATCATTTCCTCACCAAGGTTCTACATTTCCCACTGTTTAATCTTTCAGAAAACTGCAGTATTTTTATAATTCACAAAAAAAAGACGTCTTACGGTCGGTCGGTCGGGTGTCAGTTTACAACTTTGGTTTTGTCTTTTTCTCTTGACATAAATAAGTTAAAGTGTACTTTTCCAGTTATGCTGATCTGCCATGTTTTTCTCACCTTGAGTTGAAGCAAAGACAGATGTCACGCCACGGGAATCAGCAGGGGAAGGGGGGAGGGGGAGGAGGAGGGGAAGGGGGAGGGGGAGGAGGAGGGGAAGGGGGAGGGGGAGGGGACGAGACGGGGACGGGGACGAGAACGAGAGGGAGAGAGCGAGACGAGGGAGAGAAGGACGAGCGAGAGGGACGAGGGAGAGGGAGAGGGAGGGGGAGAGGGAGGGGGAGGGGGAGGGAGAGGGAGAGGGAGAGGGAGAGGGAGAGGGAGAGGGAGAGGGAGAGGGAGAGGGAGAGGGAGAGGGAGAGGGAGAGGGAGAGGGAGAGGGAGAGGGAGAGGGAGAGGGAGAGGGAGAGGGGGAGAGGGAGAGGGAGAGGGAGAGGGAGAGGGAGAGGGAGAGGGAGAGGGAGAGGGAGAGGGAGAGGGAGAGGGAGAGGGAGAGGGAGAGGGAGAGGGAGAGGGAGAGGGAGAGGGAGAGGGAGAGGGAGAGGGAGAGGGAGAGGGAGAGGGAGAGGGAGAGGGAGAGGGAGAGGGAGAGGGAGAGGGAGAGGGAGAGGGAGAGGGAGAGGGAGAGGGAGAGGGAGAGGGAGAGGGAGAGGGAGAGGGAGAGGGAGAGGGAGAGGGAGAGGGAGAGGGAGAGGGAGAGGGAGAGGGAGAGGGAGAGGGAGAGGGAGAGGGAGAGGGAGAGGGAGAGGGAGAGGGAGAGGGAGAAGGAGCGGGAGCGGGAGAGGGAGCCACCCTCTTAAACGTCGTTTGTCGTCAAGCCAGTTTAGATGTTTTAATTTACAAGTTTAAATTTTCTTTTTGGAATTAACAAATTGTGCAAAAACAAGTACGTCACGCTTTAAACTTGGCAATCCAAAATCCAAAAGTTGAAGAATACAACAAGAGCTTATGACTAAAAGTTTTCAATATACATCTTGATAAACATTATATACACTCCAATTAACATGTTTTTTTAGGGTTTTTTAGGAGAAAAAAAAGCAGCGCGCAAACTTTTAAAAATATAAAAGAAAATTATTTGAAAGGAAAATCTACCATCCAATTATATAAAATCTTACATTACGGTAAACTCTCAACCGTTAGATGTTCTTTTAGTTTTCTCCAAAATTTATCAATTGTCGTCGATTGCATCACCCTTAATCCAAACAATACCATGTCTGGTAATATGCGTAATCCTTTTGATACCTATTCCCCATAGTGGGCAACCAAAAAGACTTCCTCCATCAATTGCAATCATACTTTAAACAACAATTCCATGGAAGTGTAAATTTGACATATGGATACAAAGGTTTCAACTTGTCACTTCTGTCACACATTCTATGGCAACTAATGGATCCACCTTCACAATTTGAAACTCGAGCTCTACTTCCAGCAACGACAGACAATCTTCCGACAAACTTTGTATTTTTTTTTACTTAAAGCATTAAGTAAGGAAAGCCTTCTTAAACAAAGCGTAATTAGATGTTTCATCTTGTAATTTGATAAGTCAACTAATGAAGCATCTAGAAGTAGCCCTTCAAGGTTGGGAGTGTTCACAACAAATTTCAATGGTCACGCATGACGTCATGTTTGTTTGTCCGTACCATGTTGCGTTCGTACTTTTTATGACGTTATGCATACGTTATGATGGACCATGTTTTCTTGTTTTTGTTCTTTTACCATGACTCTCTTTTTAGATTGCCTTTCTTTGCTTTGTCGTTATCGGTGCGGCTATACTTTTATGTATCGCATTTATCATACGATTTGTTACGTGCGCAGTGTGAACAGCTACATGATCATTGACAGTCTGAACGTCCTCGTCGACATTTTTACAAACACGTGTAAACTGTCCCATTAGGACTTGGTGAAAATATAGCAGTTTTATGATGTGACGTCGTCTTGTGAACTGTACAATCTTGTGGAAGGCAGTGTGAGCGTCAAAGTGTACTGGTTCTGTTCTAGTTTATGGAGTGAACCTCAAAGCATAGATGTCCAATTCGTACGGATTTGGATTTTTTTCCGAAAACTACGTAGTATTCACGTGTTTCGTAAATTTCGTACGTCTCATGTTGTATGGAAATTGTACGGACGTTTTCAAAAAAAAAGACATTCATTTTCAAGCGCGAATTTTGAACTATCCTTCACTCTTACACAAGGAAGCCGACATTAGAGACGCCATAAAATCGGCCATTAAACTTGTCATTGAAGCCACCCTTGAAGCTTCCACGAACCAAAACAGAGGCATCCATGCCTAGGCCACGAGGAATTGAGTAGGAGCACGTTAAGGCTCCAGACGGAGAGCTACTTAGAAATAAAAGAATGCATCTGTCTATATTGCAATTTTGAATATAATGGTCAAGCCACTAGGATTAGAAATCATCTGCTTGGAAATGTTAAAAGTGGGGGCATTAGAGCTTGCATTTTATGTCCAGATAAGGTGCAAGCGCAGTTAGATGCATTAGAAACCGCAAAATCTTCTCATGGCTCTCAGAAACGTGTCACATCCGATTTGGATGAACTCACTAAATGTCATGGATCTAGCCAGAGTAGCAAGGTACAAGGAGTTAATAATGTATTCAATATGCATAACAAATAAGAGGTGGATGTAGCATGGGCAAAAGCTTTCTTTGTCAATGGTTTGCCGTTTACACTATTGGGCGATCCATATTTTAAGGCAACAGTTAAATAGGGTCGTCTTACAAGTTACCGCACAAAAATGCCATGAGAAATCGTCTTTTGTCTGAGATGAAAGCAAGGATCACTAACGATTTGGCAAGCTACATGGAGACCATAAAAATCACCGGTGCCTCCATCACATCAGACGGTTGGACGGCCGTAGATGATACGCCTCTCTTAAACATTCTAGCGGTCACCCCCAAAGGTGACATGTTTCTCAAGACGGAAGACACTCGAGGGAAAATCAAGGATGCTAAATGCATTTGTCAGGTGTTAGACAAAAGAGTTATTACGTTGGGGGTCGAGCATCTGGTACAAATTGTGACAGATTTTGCTAGTGTGAACAAGGCTGTCGCCTCGATACTCGTGGGAAAGTATCCTTCTATCACGTGGACGCCATGCGCTGCCCACGTATTGGACCTAATGTTGGAGGATTGGGGGAAGATATCATTTATTTCAACACATGTTTGAGAGACAAAAGAGGTGTTGAAATTTATCATGAATCATCACATGTTTGTAGCCTTGTTCCACAAAATCTCCAAACTTAGGCTTTTAAAACCTGGTGAGACCAGGTTTGCTACAAATTTTATCATGCTACAAAGATTTTTACAGGTGAAGGATGGCTTGGAGATGTTGATGTTTGATGATGCTTACAAACAGTGGTTATCGAAGTCGATGCTTACAAACAGTGGTTATCGAAGTCTACATACAAGGTAGAAGGTGCTAAGATCAAAGGCATTATCTTGAGCCCGAAGTTTTGGACGAGAGTGACTGAAGCTTTGACAGTTTGAGTACCTGTGGTGCGGCTGATGAGGGAGTGCGACAAAGGGAGCCCAAATGTGGGGAAGGTTTATCATGGTTTTTACACTATTGGGGAGTTTTTGGTGAAGTTATCCAGCAATGGAGGTGCACGAAATTACGAAGGCCTGCAGATTTTGGAGGAGCTGAAAGTGTCTTTCATCGCTAGATGGGAGATGGCACATAGCCCTATATATGCTGCCGGTTTTGTACTCGACCCCGAGTACCAAAGTGCAGACTATGCTGCCGGTTTTGTACTCGACCCCGAGTATCAAAGTGCAGACTATGATCAACTTTCAAATGTTAAAATAATAGAAGGTTTTCAATTAATGCTTGATAAGATGTTACCAACTGTGGCAGACCAGGCTGCGGCCTACCCTGAGTTGTCTAAGTATTATGGTTTTGAGGGCATATTTGGGAGGAAGGTGACAAAGACTTGTGCTAAGCGAATGTCACGGTGGAAGTGGTGGCAGCAGTTTGGGGCTGTCACCCCTACCTTACAAAAATTAGCAATTAGGATCCTTGCCCAGTGCACAGAGCAATTAGGATCCTTGCCCAGTGCACAGAGCAATTAGGATCCTTGCCCAGTGCACAGAGCAATTAGGATCCTTGCCCAGTGCACAGTTGCCAGCTCATGTGAGAGGAATTGGTCAACCTATGACCATATTCACTCTAAGAAAAGGAACAGGTTGATAGCTAAAAGAGCCAATGATTTGGTTTGGGTCTTTAGCAATCTCAGATTATTACAGAATACTAGAGATGTTAGTTACGAAGAGGAAATGGTAGCATGGGAGGAAGAGGAAGGGGAGGTAGGAGAAGAGGAGTTTGATGAAGACATGTTTGACGTAGATTTGGAGTAAAGAGAGATAGGGGAGATATATGTATTCACAGCTTACAATGAGTTGACATATTTTTTAGGTGAGAATTAAACCATATCCCTCCGATTAATACAAAGTTTGTTTTTATTTGCTTCAATGTGAACTTTGTCATTTTTGATTGTGGACATGGTTTTTTTTATCGTTGACATTTTTTAACAAAGCCATGTTGTACCAATAACGAGGCAGTATGGTCGCTGGTTCAGCAACTAGTCAGTTTGGTCGCTAGTTCAACCATGTAAAAGGGGTGATGAATAACACACAGGGGGTGCTACACTCAGACTAGCAATGCACAAAATTAAATCACATCCTACTGCGTTGCTATGTTGCCAAGGACATGTTGTGTTGCTATGCTACGCTACGCTATAGCATAGCATTGTTATGCTGCAGCGTTGCTATTGCTGCGTTGCTATGCTGCCATGCTACGCTAGTCTGACATCCCTGCTGCGCTAGTCGAACTGCGCTAGTCGAACATCGCAGCCATAGCAGTTGCTCTATTCTACCCTCAACCCACTAAGTTCTTGTATACTAGCCACCAGGAAGTTTGGTCGCTGGTTCAGCGACGAGGCAGTTTGGTCGCTGGTTTGTTGCACGTTTTAGTTTTTTAGCGTATTGAATATTGAAAAGTTTTGAAATTTGAAAGTCCAAAAAAAATACGAATTTTACCTACGAATTTTAAAATTCTGAAATTGTTTTATTCGCAATGTACGTAGTAATCGTTAGTTTACTCCGTGCGTTTTATGCACATAGGACATCTTTGCCTCAAAGGTTTCATTTTCAAGCGTGCGGTCCGTACTAATTATGACGTATTGCGACGTTGTTCTCTATCAATGTAAAACCTTGTTAAGAGAGCGAGATGGTAAAACACTAAAAACCTTCCGAGCACATGGGAAACCAGAAGATGCGGAAAGTTTATTAAGAGAGCGCGATGAACCAAAAAAGTGGATGTCAAATAAGAAACTGAAAAGTTGGATGGTGAAACTAAAAACATAACTTAAGAAACTACAAAGTTTGTCGTTATTAGTGTTAATGTGTTTTTCGCCACTTAGCACATCTTTTCTCCGTGTGAACGTGTCCTATAATAGTTGGAGAACGTCAATAGAAAAGGTGAGAATGTTGTCTTTCAATCGCAATGGTCAGATTCAACAGTCCGACTAATGTTTTCAGATAAAAGATGTCTTAATGGCGGAATAAAAACATTAACACTAATGTCCACACTAATACCACGCTCACTAGAACAAGTCACCACCAATCCTAATTCAAACTACTAAAAATGTCAGGAATAAAGAGAAATTAGGCAAAGGTATAAATGACGAAAATATATGACAATGCTAACTAAAACGAGTCACCAACAATCTTAATTGAATTTTACTAAGGATGTCCACCCGCAAAGAGAAGAAAACTAAAATAGGTGATGACCAACAACATGACAAACTAAGGTCCACAACCCTGAAGATCGTGGATGTGGACCGGATCACACGGTGGAATACGTGAGAGGCATCGCCTATCATTTGCCTCGTACTGCACTTCTGTACTTTTGTACTTGGTCGGAGGAGAGCGACGACGAGTCCCATGAGAAGAGGCTTGCACTCGTTGAAAGGCAACGAATACACGTTGGCGGTAGAAAGGAGTGAGAGAGGTCCATGTTCTCTCGATGTGTGACCGAATTTCCCACACAAATATTCAAAAATTATGTAATTCCCAAATCTTCCTTCTTAGACTAAAGAAGGAAAAGTTCGTTTCTAAGTCCGAGCCCAAGCGTTAATCTTTAATCTCTAAGCAAAGACTCAAATATAACATCGGAGGTTCGAGGCCCCTACAAATTTTCTTCTGTACATGCATGCAACATGCCAAAAAAAAAAATAGCGTGTACTTATCCCTTACGTGAACGATTTTGTGTGAGTGTGGAAAAACGTTTTCCCAATCGCTCATCAAGTCTCGCTTTGTTTTAAACTCACTCTCGAGGTTGTTGACATTTATGTTTCAAGATGAGTTGGTATGACATGGCGATAAATTCAAAAGGGGACAACAATAGACTAACGTACATTCTAAATTAAATGATGACGCAAATTGTGCTTTGATTTCTTCACTTCCTTCGTCAAGATAATCAACGACATAACTAATATCTTTGATGCAAAAGTGCAAAAACCCTAATGGCATGGTGACGTGACGAACAAATCAAATTATTTAAAGAAAAATGTAAATATTCGCATAGAACTCTCTTAAACGTGGTTTTTCATCAAACCAGTTTCAATCAGTTTCACTCTTGGTTTTTAGAAATTGATAGATTGTGCAAGAACAAGTCCATCAAGATTGTAAACTTAGGCAATCAAAAATCTTGAAAAATACAATAGAGCCTATAACTAAAAGTTGTCGTTATACATGTTGATACACATTATATACACTACGTACTCCCGTCAGAAAACATGTACATCGATCATATGTGAAGAGGAAAAAGCAACACACAAACGAAAAAAGAAAAGAAATTCCATTTGAAAAAAAAATTACTTCATTCTTACATCCAATGATTGACATCTTCCATCGCGGTAAACTCTCAACCTTTAGTTACTCTTTTATTCTTCTCCAAAATCTACGGTTTGCTTTCTATTGCATCATTGCTTAAACCAACCAATACAAAATTTGCGGGTGACCTAGTCTCATCAATATTCTTATCGTGGGTAACCAAAATGACTTTCCCCTTCACTTCCGGTCGTAGTTTAAACAACTGTCCCACGGAAGTCTAAATTCGACGTATGGATACAAAGATTTTAATTTTGTCACTTCTGTCACACATTCTATGGCAACCAGCGGATCCACCTTCTCAATTTGAAACTCGAGCTTTACAATCTCCAACGACGGACAACCTTCCAACAACTTCAGGCATTGAGTAGGAAAGACCTCTTAAACGAAGCTCAGTTAGATGTGTCATTGTATAATTTGAAAAGTCAACTAATGGAGCACCCAGGAAAAGTTCTCGGATATTGGGAGTGTTCACCACAAGTTTTCCGCACGAGATAATGGCCATTGAGGTTAAGGATTTTGAGTTAATATCCAATGGAAAGAGTGCCGCCTCATTGCCATTATAGAGCAAAACCTGGAGTCGAGGTATATGTTCACGTAGAAAATGCAAAGACTCTCCTTCCGTGCAATCGAAGTTGAGGTTGTACAGAAATAACTCTTCAACATTTTCGAAAAGCGTCTTATTTATGCCCTTCTTCGATGTAATCTTGCAATCTTGGAAAGACAAATGGTTCAAAGCTTTCATTTCGCTCAAAGCATTCAAATGCGATGCAGTGAAGTTACACTCCTTCGCCTTAAAAGTGGTTAGTTTAGAACCTATCACAACTGACCAGTAAAGAATGCACGGCCCTACCATTTGCATTGAAGGATCGAATGTTACATCCAAACGAAGTGTTTCGATATTCAGTGTCAACCGTACACAACGGGCCAAAAAACTTGCACGATCCTCTGGAGGCCACCCGATAAGATTCAAGTCCGCCAACGTCAAACTTTGGACGCCTTTCACTGCTTCGGCGAACTTCTTGGATACCGTTGAATATAGAACAAGTTGACCAACTTCTCCACCATTTGACGAACGATCTAAGATATCAGATAGAATAGGAAGAGGACAACATTCTAAACGACTAGTATTGGCCATAAAAGTGAAAAAAGAAAGAATGCAACTACTGCGAAACCTGCAAGAACACAAGTCATGACAATCAACTTTAGTTTTACCAGCAATTAACCGAGAGACAAGAAAAGTACAAATCTAACTCTCACAATATTTTTCAACAATGGTAATAAAAAGTGTTTATAGTTTGTATTTTTGAAGGGGTTTTTTTCCACATACTTATGAAGCATATCTTGAGACCTTGTTTCTTGAAAGGTATGTTCTGACCGTGGTATGAAATATATTTGAAACTTTTCTTTGACCGCGAGAGCAAGAAAAGAGGGAGGGAGAGAGCGAGGGAGAGGGAGAGGGAGATCCGTATTCTCTACAATCAGCGTCAAAGCATTTACGATAATTTAAGACAGAAAATATATAAAACCTTTTTGTGATAGAGGATAAATAAAACTACATCGTGTATCGCTAGTTGCATTGACTTTTTTCTTTTTGCCACTCTGGTCACCATTTTCTCTGTGACACGTGTCGGATTTTCCGTTCGGAGACCACCAATCAGAAGATAAGATCCTTACGTTTCCATCGCAACCGTCAAATCAGTAATCCAAAAAGTCGATTAAAGTGGCGAAAAAAATTGACGCTAGTAATGGTACACGGTTTAATGTTACGTAACTTAACAAAATGTCGACGATATAAATCCGACATGGTATTCGTAAAGTCATCCAATATCGATATGTCCAATATTTGAGATTTTTCAGGTCGCGATACTGCAATTGTTCAGTAGTCCATGTTAGTACCACTATAAAGGCTAAAAGCGCGGCTTGTCCTGTTTTTCTTGAACCAACGATGCGAGAACCAATTATAAACGAGTTGGCAGTAAGAGTAAAACCGGTTGTATTCAAAATGGTGATAGGTAAAACCAGTTCTACTAAAAAAATCGGCTTTCCTCGAATTAGTGGTACAACTAAAGCCGGTTTTATTTAAAAAAACCGGTTTTACTTGGACTGGCGGTACGAGTAAACCCCGTTTTACGCAAAATGGCGATACTAGTAACAATTATACTCAAAGCACCGCTTTTACTTGAACTTGAGTTACGACTATAACCGGTTTTACTCTAACAGGTAGCACAAGTAACACCAGTATTCCCCAGATTGGCTACGAGTAAAAGCGATTTTACTTGAACTGGTACAACGAGTAAAGCCGGTGTTACTTGAACTGGCGGTACGAGTAACACCGGTTTTACTCAAAAAACGGGTTTTACTCAAACTGTCCGTATCACACGAGTATAACCAGGATACCTGCCGGTTCCATAAACGGATAACCGAAGGCCTCTCACTCTACCTCTCCCCCTCCCTCTCCCTCCCCCTCCCCCCGTTCGACATGCAACATTGCATAAAACATCTTCACAACAGAGGAAAAAAAAAGAGAGGAAAAACAGAGTATATTTGGAAAAAAGGGAAAACAAAAAGTCTTTTCGACAGACGAAACTTAAACCATATCTACGAAAAAGGAAAAAGAAACATTTTTACAGGGGAGAAATTATGAGTTGGCTAAACAACAGACAAAAGGACAGAAAGATTGATTAAAGAAAAAACATAAAACGCGCTATCGACAACAAAAAAAAAAACTGACCTTCGAATTGTCAAAGACTACCAGATATATATAGCATTCGCAACAAAGATAAACAAAAATGTTAAGACAGAGGAGGGAAACAAAGAGGTAGGATAAACCCCATTTATCCAGAGGAGAAAAAATGAACTAACCTTCGATCGTAAGTCACCGGTTGAATAATTTTTTGTTTGATTTCAAACGGGTTTTGCGCCACTCCCCTCCGATATCATCGATATCATTCTGGTCAAATTTTCTGTGATAAAAGAAAAACCAATTTCAATTTCAGTTTCAGTTTCAGTTTTATTTTTAGTTCAACTTAGATTTGAAAGTTTTCACGCTTTTCCAAATTGTGAAGAAAATCAAACACATTCTAAAATTTCATTTTTTCACGCTTTTGAACATTTGTGAGAAGAAAACAGAGCACGTTTTTTATTTTTTACGGTTTTAAACCTTTTTAATCAAAAATTAATCGTTATTGACAAAAAGAAAATCTTGCAGTAACCAAATTCTCTAACCAAATTCCACTATTTATACTTCATTTCCAGCATCTAATTTTACGGTAGAATTAAATTCTAACATTAGCAATGTCTGTAATTGTCCATTTTCAGTTTATTTTGTCCACTATTCTTCCAATGTCCAAAATCCATAGTGTGTTTTTTATTTTCATCTTCAACAACAATTTAAACAAACTTTACAAATTGAATCCGCCAATGACTATTTATCCACAGCTCAATTTCAGGTTTTCAGATTTTAAAATCTTCAAAAGTTCAGATTTACAAATTTCAAAATGTTCAAATGTTCAAATTTTCAAATTTTCAAATTTTCAGGGTGTCAGATTTTCAAAATTTCAAATAGTGTACACTGTAGCCGTTTCGAATTCACTTTCCAATGTTTAATTTCTCTCGTCTTCAACATTTTCTGAAAGATGGAGAAATAAATGTTCAAAATCATGACCTTACAATGTAGGGTTTTCAAACCCTAAAATCCTAAAACAGACGTCTGTCATTGAACGATCGATTGAATCTTCTTTTTGCAAATTTTCAGATTTTATTGGCGGCCATAAATTCACTTCCCGACCTGTAAAACACCACCATCTTTCCAAATTCATTGAATTAGAAATAAAATTAATTGAATCAGAATTGAAACCCACTTTAAGAATCAAAAAAGAAAAAGTGTATCGATGAGGTAGAGTCGTGTCGATGGATATCGCAAACGATACGTCACGATTTCATTACACCTTGGCTTGAGTGCACCTTTGGTCACGCATGACGTCATATTTGTTTGTCCGTACCATGTTGCGTTCGTACTTTTTATGGCGCCATGCATACGATATGATGGACCATGTTTTCCTTTTAATCTTTTATTGTTCTTTTATCGAGTCCCTCCATTTGGATTGCCTCGTTTTGCTTCGTCGCTATTGGTGCGGCTGTACTTTTGTGTACCGCATTTATCGTACGATATGTTTCGTGCGCAGTGTGAACGGCTACATGATCGTTGACAGTCTGAACGTCCGAATCGACATTGTTACGAAATCGTGTGAACAGCCCGATTAGGACTTGGTGAAAATCATAGTTCAAAAGTAGGTGAAAGTAGGCCCATACAATATGCCTGTTGTATGCAAAACATAGAATATGACCTTAAGACCCATATTGTATTCGGACCTATTCGGACCAATTAAAACATTCGGACCAACAAAATTTATTTACACCGTCAGATTCGGATGATCGGACGGTCGCTGATCAAAGTAGCGATCTAAGAAGATCACATGAAAAGCCCATAACACAACTTACGATAAAGGCGCCGACCAAAGGCCTACCATAAAAACGCCTACTTTTGAACTATGGTGAAAATACAGCAGTTTAGTGACGTGACGTCGTAATGTGAACTGTCCACTTTTGAGGAACGAGGTGTGAATGTAATTGTTCCTTTTCAGTTTACGCAGTGAGCCTCAAAAGTTTCGCTTTCACGCGTGCGCTCCGTACTTATTATGACGTATTGCGACGTTGTTCTCTATTAATGTAAGACCTTGTTAAGAGAGCGAGATGGTAAAAGCCATCCGAGCACATGGGAAACGACAAGATGCGGAAAGTTAAGAGAGCGCGATGGACCAAAAAACTGGATGGCAAATAAGAAACTGCAAAACTGGCAGGTGAAACTAGAAACAGAATGAAAGAAACTACACCGTGTATCCTTCATTATTAGTGTTAATGTGTTTTTCGCCACTTAGCACATCTTTTCTCTATGTGTGAACATGTCCTATATTTATTGAGAACGTCAATAGAAAGATGAGAATGTAGTCTTTCAATCGCAACCGTCCGATTTAACAATCCAATGTGTGACCAACTGTCCCTTACAGATAGAGAAAAAATGGTATTTTTCACAACTCTTCCTCCTTAAACACAAGAAGGAACTGTTGGGGTGTATTTCCGAGCTCTCAGACCCAAGCTTTAATCTTTAATCTCCAGTGAAGACTCAAACATGACATCGGAGGTTCGAGATCACTACAATTTCTTTCTCGTACTTGCGTGCAACAGGCCTACAAAAAAAATGCGTGTACTTATCGTTGCGCGATCTTGTTCTTGTTAAAATCGTGTGAGTGTGCCAAAATATTTTCCCATTCGCTCATCAAGTCTCTCTTTTCTTTAAACTCACTCTCGAGATTGTTGAGTTTTAAGTTTGAAGATGAGTTGGTATGACAAGGCGATATATTGAAAAAGGGACAGGGAAAGACTAAAGTACATACTAAATGAAATGATGACGCGAATTAAACTTTGGTTTCTTCACTTCTTTCGTTGACAAGTAATTTCTTTTTTCGGCTTAGCTATTAATTCTTGAGGAAAATGACGGAGAAAAAAACCTTAGATGCGATGGCCACATACCACTAGAATCTAAGGAGGAAAGAGGGAAAGATGCAAGTGACATGGAACAGCAAATGAGACATAGAGGTGAACTGAAACCGAACTGTTCAACAGTTTTGAAACTAAACCGAGAGGTTCAACACAACTGAAAAAGTACACTTAATGCCTGCCTCATTTGTCAATTTTATACAGCGACCGCAGTTTGGAAAGTCTAAAGCGTGTAAAATATAGAAACTTTGTGAGGAAATCAACAACATGGGTGGAGGATTTGACGATATTCAAGGAAGGCCATATCATCCTCGATGTGTCGAGTAAAAAAATACGCTATATTTTGTGTGTTTGTGATTTCCCCAATTTTCGAGAAGCGCCACGAGTAGTTTCAAATCGGTATAGTTTTGAGATGGCGCTTCTTGGATTCGAGAGGAGAGGTGGGGAGGAATCAAAGAGGAAAGAGGAGACAAGAGAGTGCATCCTCAAACAATGGCAGCTTGCCACGTGGAGGAGTCGAGGGGGGTCAAAAGATGGAGGAGGAATGGGAGATTGGAGGAGGACTTGGGTTTGGAGGAGGAACAGGAGGTTAGAGGCGGAAATGGGGATTAGAGGACAAAATGGGAATCGGAGGAGAAATTGTGGATTGGAGAGGAATCTGGAATTGGAGGACGAGTTGGATATTGGAGTCAGAATTAGGGATTGAACGAGGATTTGGGTATAAAGGAGGAATGGGGGATTGTAGCAAAAAAATGAGATTGGGGATTTGGGGACGAAAATAGGGATTAGTCGAGGAACTGAGGATTCGAGGAGGAATTGAGGATAGTAGAAAATTTGAGAATTGGAGGAGGATTAGGGGATTGGAGGAGGAATCGAGGATTAGATGGGAAATTATTCAATTAAATAGGAAAGGAATTGCAGATTGGAGGAGGAATTGAAGGTTGGAGGTGAAATTGGGGGTACAAGAGGAACTCGAGATTCAATAAGGAATTCGGGACTGGAGGACGAAATGAGGCTTGGAGGAGGAATTTCAGATAAAGGAGGATTTGGAGATTGGAAGAATTGGAGATCCGAGGAGGAATTGGGGATTGAACGAAGAATTTGGAATTGGAGGAACTTGGGATAGAGGAAGTACTGGGCATTGGAGGAAAAAGTGAAGATTGGACGAAGATTTTAGGATAAAGGAGGAATTGAAGATTGGAGAAGGAATGAGAGACTGGAGGAAAAATGGGGATTGGAGGAGGAATTGACAATTGGAAGATGAACTGGGGGAGGAATTAGGGATTAGAGGAGAAATTTGGGATAGACGAGGTATTGGAGATTGGACGAGGAATCGTGGATTGGACAAGGAATTGGGGAGACAAACCTGGGTTCTTACAAGAAATTGGGAATAGAGCAGGAAATTGGAGATAGAGGAGGAATTGGTTACTATGGGGGCTCAAACATCAATTAGAATGATTGTCAGAAAAAATCAACGCTACATTTATCATGGATTGGATTTCAAGTCGAATATTCAAAGGTCAAACTGTGGGTTTGATGGGGTGAAATTACACTTCAATCTGTCACAACATAATTCCATGCACCAAAACAAAACTATTGTTATGGTAAAATTGTTAGGACATGGTACGGATGAACCATAATATGCCATATAACACAAATATATAAACAATCAACAACATAACACATATGAAAGAATATTTTTGATGTTAAAGTGCAAGAACCCTTATATCATAATGTCGAACAAATCAAGTTCCAAAAAAGGTGGTAAATAATTGCATGGAACCCTCTTAAACGTCGTTTATTGTCAAACCAGTTTCGAAGTTTCAATCGGCAAGTTTAAATTTACAAATTGTGCAAAAACAAGTACGTCACGGTTATAAACTTGGAAATCCAAAATCCAAAAGTTGAAGAATACAATAAGAGCTTATGATAAAAGGTTGTTGATACACATCTTGATAAACATTATATACACTCTAATTAACATGTACATTGATTAAATGTGAAGAGGAAAAAAACAGCGCGCGAGCGATTAAAAAAATAAAGGAAATTTATTTGAAAGGAAAATCTACCATCCAATTATTTAAAATCTTACATCACGGTAAACTCTCAACCATTAGATGTTCTTTTAGTCTTCTCCAAAATTTATCCTTTGCTGTTGACTGCATCACCCTTAAAACAAACAATACATGTCTGGTAATATGCGTAATCCTTTTGATACCTAGTCCCCATAGTGGGCAACCAAAAAGACTTCCTCCTTCAATTGCAAATGTACTTTAAACAACGATTCCATGGAAGAGTAAATTTCACATATGGATACAAAGATTTCAATTTTGTCACTTCTGTCACACATTCTATGGCAACCAGCGGGTCCACTTTCTCAAGTTGAAACTCGAGCTCTACTTCCTCCAACGACGAAGAATCTTCCAACAAACGTTGTATTTTTTTGACTTCAAGCATTGAGTAGGAAAGCCTCATTAAAGAAAGCTTAATTAGATGTGTCATCTTGTAATTTGAAAAGTCAACTGATGAAGCATTTAGATGTAGCTCCCAAAGGTTGGGAGTGTTCACAACAAATTTGACGCACGAGTCAATACACAATACGTCTAAAGATTTTGAGTTGAAATCCAATGGAAAGAGTGCCACCTCATTGTCTTCATAATACAAAACCCGGAGTCGAGGCATATGTTTGACTAGAAAATGCAAAGACTCTTCTTGCGTGCAATCACCAGAGTGCTTGATTAGAAATAACACTTCAACATTTGCGAAAACCCACGAGTTCTGGCGCCTTCCGTACGTTGTCGCGTGCCACAATTTGGCTTCCATCCATGTGTCTCCATTTGCAGTTGCCGTACGATTTTGCATCCCAGTGTAAATAAGCGCTTTGTCCGCGTGAACTTTACAGGACTGCTGCTGGCGTGTTATTTTGACGGCATACGATTTTCGATCGACGCTGGAGTGCACCTTTAGGTCACGCATGACGTCATGTTTGTTTGTCCGTACCAATGTTTCATTCAAAGTAAGTTCCTCGATATTCGGTGTCAATCGTAAAACACGGGCCAAAATACTTGCACGTTCCTTCGGAGGCCAAAAGATAAGCTTCACGTACATCAATGTCGAACACCGGACGCCTTCCACTGCTTTTGCAAACGTCTTGGATACTGTCGAGTATCGAACAAGTTCACAAAATTCTCCACCATTCGACGAACGAACCAAGATGTCAGATAGAATAGGTAGTGGACAACATTCCAAAAGACTAGTCTTCTTGGCTCTAGTGTTGACTTTTTTCATTCTGGCTATAAAAGTGGAGAAAGGAGGAAAATGCAACAAGTGCAAAACCTGCAAACACACAAGTAATTATATAGTTCTTATCAGCAATTGACAGGATAGTCAATTACAGAACCGGATGGAGCGAATCCAACGGTCATTTACTTGACCTGGCAGTACAAGTAAAGGCAGTTTTAATCGAACTGGCGGTACAAGTAACACCATTGCACTGGAAAATCCGGTTTTCGTCAAAACTGGCAGCAAAAGTACACCGATTTTACCCAAAAAACGTGTTTTATTCGAACTGTCGGTACTGTACGAGTATAACCAGGACACTTGCCGGTTCCATAAACCGATAACCGGAGGCCTCTCCCTCTACCTCTCCCTCTCCCTCTCCCTATCCCTCAACTTTCCCCTCTCCCTCCCCCTCCCCCTGTTCGATATACAACATTACATAAAACATCTTTACGACAGAGGAAAAAAAAAAGAAAGAGGAAAAAAAAAGAAAGAGGAAAAAGATAATTTATTTGGAAGAGAGGGAAAACAAAATGTCTTTTCGACAGACGAAACTTAAACCATATCTACGAAAAAGGAAAAAGAAACATTTTACACGGGAGAAATATGACTTGGTTAAACAACAGACAAAAGGACAAAAAAATTGATTATAAAAAAAACATAAAACGTGATTTCGACTTCAGTAAAAAAAAACTGACCTTCGAATTGTCAAAGACTACCAGATATATATAGCATTCGTGACAAAGAAAAAAAAAACGTTAAGTTAGAGGAGGAAAACAAAGAGGTAGGATAAACCTTACTAATCACAGAGGGAAAAAATGAACTAACCTCCAATTGTAAGTCACCGGTTGAATCTTTTTTTATTTTGGGATCAAATGGGGTTTGCGCCACTCCCCTCCGATATCATCGATATCATTCTGGTCAAATTTTTCTGTGATAAAGTAAAACCAGTTTCGATTTCAGTTTCAGTTTCAGTTTTATTATTACTTTCAACTTCGATTTGAAAGTTTTCACGCTTTTCAAAATTTGTGAAGAAAATAAACACATTCTAAAATTTCAATTTTTTACGCTTTCGAACGTTTGTGAAAAGAAAACAGAGCACTTTTTTTATTTTTCACAGTTTTTAACCATTTTTTGACCAATAATTAACCGTTATAGACAAAAAGAAAATCTTGCAGTAACCAAATTCTCTAACCAAATTCCACTATTTATACTTCATTTCCAGCATCTAATTTTACGGTAGAATTCAATTCTAATATTAGCAATGACTGTAATTGTCCTATTTTCATTTTATTTTATCCACTATTTTTCCAATGTCCAAAGTCTATAGTAATTTTTATTTTCATCTGAAATTGTCAATAATTATAACAACATCTACAAATTTGAATCTGCCGATGTCTATTTTCCACAGCTCAATTTCAGGTTTTCAGATTTTAAAATCTTCAACCTCCAGATAAAATTCAAAATGTTCAAATATTTAAATTTTCAAATTTTTAGGGTTTCAGATTTTCAAAATTTCAAATAGTGCACACTATATCCGTTTCGAATTCACTCTCCAATGTTTAATTTCTCTCGTCTTCAACATTTTCTGAAAGGTGGAGAAATAAATGTTCAAAATCATGACCTTACAATTTAGGGTTTCTTAACCCTAAACCTAAAACAGACATCAATTTTTCAGATTTTACTTACAGTCATGAATCCCCCTGCCCCTCCCTATCCTCTCCCTGTCCCTCTCCCACTCTCTCCCCTTACCCCTCCCCCCCCCCCCCCCCCCCCCCCCCCCCCC
>JBBHKE010003085.1:40302-63475 GCA_037447655.1 Zygnema cylindricum | reverse complement strand
GACCCACTTCCACGACAAAAAACGTCATCTTCAACCTTACGTTTAAAACACATGCGCGATGTGATTTAAAACTAGGTATTTTCCATAAACAAATAGGAACATAAATTTGCACGTGCCGTAATATTCTAAAATATTCAAACGATTTCTAAGGACAAAGAAAAGTACAGAATTCGCTATGTTTTGTACGTTTGCTTTCTAATACGACAAAGAAAAACACACAATTTGTTTGGTTTTGTCCGTTTTCGTCCAATACGGATTTCTTTTTTGCAGGGGTCTTCAAATTCCGATGCCATTTCACATCGACCGGATAGGAGACGCAAAGGCAAAGCGCCTCGTCTTCAACCGTGAAACGACACAGGCTGAAAGGCGGTACGTCTACAATGTCACGGTAAGACATGCGAAGTCACAAGCAGTTCCAAAAAAAAACGTGCGACCACAGATTGTAGACATTGACAGGTAGTCACAGGTATTGTCGACGTATAAAATCGTCACAAGCGTAAGTTACGATTTCGTCCTTACAGACATATGGACACTTGAAAACCGAATCTGGCGGATTCGCGCTAAAATACAAAGTAAGTTCGCTAAGTTACAAGTACATGGGGACATACCCTAATTGTAATTTATGTTGTCCTGAATAATAAATGCCCGCCCTTTCGATGTCTACAACAATATGTGTATCCGTACAAAATCTGACAATTCGTAAGTCTTCGCGATGTTCACACGGTCGACGGGCGAACATATGAGAACGTGATTTTTGTCGACAAGTTTGCGTCTCTTTCTTCAACTGCACATTCATATGTGTGCGCAATTATGTTGAGTGTCCTTTTATGCCTTTGTATTTCAAAAAGTACCATTTCGAACGGAGATACTCTGTCCGTATACCACACTATTTTCATCGCAGTGTACTTCCATTATTAACGCTAATTGAAAAAAAAACCCTAATTAGAATAATGGAAAAAATAGAATTATGGATTGTAATTCATGCTTTTTTTTTAAGGGCACCAAGTTAGCATTATTTACTCAAATAGCGATTGACGGTGAACTGTACTACATTGCGTTAAGATCAATTGTACTGGTTACAGCTTTAGCCATAGATCAAAGTGTACAAACTAAGAAACAATGAAATATATACGATCGTACAATACTAATACAATAAAAATGAATTGTACGACGTTCAAACTTAGGATGAGGTTCCATTAGGGGAAAAATGTCGTTGTTTGCAGAAAACCGTACTGTTTCGTACAGTGTCGTACCAAAATAAACTAAAATGTGAGAAAAACAAGCCTACTGAATGAGGGATTTAATTCTCCACGTTTAAAGGCATAAATGTGGACCATCGGATGCATAATCAGATAGACCATCATCTGGCACATACAGTTCGCAACAAGTGATTTGGACTAGGTCAATTCTAAGGGCCTGAACGAAGAGTATCGTGCGTCGTGGAAAAGTGAACAAAATATCCACGACGACCGCGCAACCAGGTGGGTACACGTCGCATATGACATGTGCCCTCCGCCAAGGAGGATGCGAGGCCACCGGAAGCTGCAAGATAATTTTTAACGAAAGATATTGTTTCACACTTCTGTTGCCATCCAGTAACCATTCTGAAATTTTCGTACGCTTTCAATACGTAGTACAAGTACCTTTTTACCTTTCACTAATAAAAATGTGTGGTCACAATTTTTTGTTAGAGATTATGTAAAGATTACCATACTCGCATTAATCTATTACGTGGACTAATCAAATTGTGCTACGCAAATGAAATGTCGGTTACTGACCCAACACAATAGATTGGTCGTTCCATGAAACGAAATTTGGACGATTACTGAGACCACCTAATGGAACAACGCTCTTATAAAAGAGCTATAATGACATCATAGGGAGCGATCACGTCAAATTATTCTGACTTCTACATCCCGTGTGAACGTCCGAAATTTTGCAAAAACATGTGACTGAGGCCAGTTCTCCATTTGGAGGTCCTACTAAACATGCGGATACGTCTATTTTTATTGTTGACTGGCACGACCTTCCATTATGTCATGCCAGTAAGCATCGTTTCTCAATTATGATTGGCACCACGAAGGTTAGAGTCAAGATTTTGAAAATTTGCAAAATATCTTAAACGGAAAGTTAGAACGAAATATGTGTACCTGCGTATGTACTCAAAGTATAGTACGAGTATACTCTAACGTACTATGTGTACCTTCATCAAGGTTTGTACCAAACCCTACCTTGTGGCTTTTATTGGAACGTCTCCGTCCAACAGAAAGCCTTTGCCATATTAAGTGACATTTGTCACATTATTACGTGTATCAACACAGTGAAAGCGCGACAAATTGTGGACAGTGGATAGCAAGTGGATAGTACTTTTGGTGGGTTGTTCGTTGGAACCTTCAGCCAACGTGGCCAAAAGCAAATGGCGTGTACGACGTGTTTGATTTCTCATTGCCTGTTCTTGTTGCGGATTGTTTATACTTTTCACTGGTAAACCGCGCACATCGTATAGGGGTATATCGCACACATCGTCCAGTTTTTGCTCTTCAAACTGGACGATGTGCGCGATCCTCAAGTTTGAAAAGGCTTTCCTCGCCGAAGAGAGTCTCTTCAAACTAAGCCAGGGAGAGTCTCTTCAAACTAGACGACGTGCAATTCCGTGTCCTCCATTGGATCACAAAATTCAAGAAGCGTCTATATAGTGAATAACTAACCCACTTTCAATGAAAACCAATGCTGCCTAAGCAAACAAGCTTACAATCTAAATACACCCGTGTATAGTTTAGACTCCCCTGAGTCCTTAGGAAAAAGAATATATGAAAATGCCTAACCAGGCGATAAGTAATGAGGCAATAAAAATGCCAATTTGTACAAAACTCTCAAAGAGAGAGGTGATAGCCTACCAAAACATTCTAAGTCCTGATTCCCTCTAATATTTTCTATCCACTAAAGTACGAACCAATCAAATTATTATACGGTACCAAAAAGCACTATTGCCGATGTACCTTTGGTACGACCTATGTACGACAAGGCTTTTAAGCGGACAAGTGTCCACTTGTTCCTCGTCCGTACGTTTCTCGGAATTCCCGCGACCGATTGTCATCTTTCCACGTGGCGCTAGGTCATGCCACGTCACAAAACGCGAAAGTGACCTTTTCGGATCTCGCCAAAGACGTATGCCGTTGGATACAAACCGACATTAAATATCATCCATCGAAACAAATTTCAGATATATTTGTTTCGTGCAGGATCCAGTCCGCACTAAATTTAACATGTTTTATGATGTAGCATTTTACATTTCTCTTAATCCGATTATAGGAAGTAACATTCGTTAAACATGAATCATATCCTATATGCTTTAACGAACTTTTACGACATATTGGATATTACGGACGGCTAAGCCACGCTCTACCGGTCGGGGTTCGAGTCCTACTAGACTCAACGTTTTTGTAGAGAGTGACTTAAGGTCACTCTCTCACCCTGTATATGGAGCTGAGGCGCCCATGGCTCCATCACTCTCTCTCTCCTTCAGTGACTATAACAAGTATGGGGGTAAGAGAGTAGAGATGAAGGCAAGTTGCCTGTTTTTTCCGCTAATTTATTAAGACCTAGAAAATACCCAAAACTGTTTATTTCAACACTCCCTTTATTTTCTAGTCTAATTTTAATTTTTCTTTCAAACCGCATTTTTCCCGACAATATTTTAATTTAGGAGAAGGCACAGATTTGGTCATCATGTTAGCCACCATTTCTTCATCAAGTCTATACACAAGATTTAAAATTTTATTTTCAACTTTTTCCCTCACGAAGCTTAATTTTATGTCCATATGTTTTGCTTTGAAATGGTGGTTTGGATTGGTTACAATTGGAATTGCAGCTTGATTATCGCAAAAGACATCATGCACTCCCTCCTTCATATTTCCCAATTCTTGCAACAATGACTGCACCCACATTAGTTCTCTTACAGCAGAACAAGACGCCATATACTCAGCCTCCATAGTAGATTGAGCAACCACCTTTTGTTGCATACTGCTCCAACTGCAAACACCCTCCCCCACATACAAAACATATCCAGAAGTGCATCTTCTCATAGGTGCATCCCCATAACTAGCATCACCCCAAGTGGTGATATCAGTGTGCTCCCCTCCTAAATGCAACCATAATTCTCTTTTTCCAACCAGATATCTCATAACTCTCTTGGCTGCCTCCCAATCTCTCTTTCTAAGATCGTTAAAACTCCTAATGAGGACTCCTACTGCTGCCGCTATGTCCGGCCTAGTACAGTTTATAAAGTAGATCAAACTTCCTACGACCTGTTTGTAAGGAATATGTAGAAACTAATGGATTTATTAGTATTTTCTAGGTCTAAATAGAAATAGAAAGAAGCCGAGGCAGTCTACCTCTAACTTCTCTCTCCAACTCTCAAACTTGTCGCAGTCACTGAGACATTGGAGAGGAAGCTAGAGCCATGGCTACCTTGGCTATCCTAAGGTTTACGGGAATTTTATTTTAGGGTGTATTTATTTATCTAAAAGATATGTGCCGGCGGCAGGATTTGATCACTATACCTACCGGCCGGCAGACAGGAAGTAGCCGGACGCCTTAGCCGTTAAGTCTAGGATTAGTGTTAGGTACTATATAGTTTGATAATAATTTAAAGATGTATACGTACGATAAATTCATTTAACTGTTACGGATTACGGGATACGTAGATCCGGTACGGATGACGGTACGGATTACGAATCAATACCGCGCATTTGTTTCGGAAGTGAAATAAATACCGCGCATGTATTTATTACGGCTACGATTAAATCTGAATTTAATCGGACGGCCGGAATTAGCGCCGAGATCGCGGAGGAAGATTTCGGCGGTTTGTGGCCATCGCCACATCGGATGACGCGTGGCGAAATTCCGTTGGATTGTAGAATCTCCGGAGATTATGGCACCGAATCCGGATTTGACATGTGTCGACATTTTGGCCATGTCGTACAATGTCCGTACTGAAAGTACACCGGCGGCTGTACTTTTGCGTACGGAACTCAATTATGATTGGTTCCGTACATCAGTAGATAGAGTCTGTGAGAGAGATAGGACTTAGAAAAATTAGAAGATAGGACCCTCTCTCCCAGAGAGCTTCTGTACAAAAGGTCAACTTTGACCCTCCATAACTTACTGCTCAGGGGAGCAAATTCAGAGATTCTTTTTGCTACTGACTCAGGGGAGTCTTACCTTCACAGGGGTGCAGGTGGTCAGGGTTTTTGTCTGCCAGGGTGGCAGTTATTTTTGCTGGAACACAAAGGGGTCAGGATTATCCTAGAGGCTTCTTGGAAGCTGTCTACTCTGAGGACTTATGGAGGTCTCAGAGTTTCAGGTTATGGGCCCACCCTCTAGGGTACCAATCTTTAATGGAACTGGCTTCATATACTGGGAAAGTATGATGATAGGAGCTCTATGCGAAAAAAGGTTTTGGGGGATAGTGAGTGGACGGTTGGGGCGTCCATCAAGTCTTGGAATTCCTCCAGGGTTTGGAGGAACCAGGTTCACCAGGAAAGAGGACCCACCTTCAACGGAGGAAACAAAGGAAGGAGAGGTGGTGGACAAAGGAAAGGAGAAGGAGACGACCACACCAATAGCAACTGGTTCCACATTCATGTCACATATTCCGAGGAATGAGGAGAATGATACTGAAACGTGGGACTTCAACAATATGGCGGCAAAGCACTTCATCCTACGCCATCTCACTCAAGGACTTGCATGTCCTCATTTGCAGGTAGAAAGAGCATCCGATCTTTGGATGGCTCTCATAGAGATGTACCGAAGTGGTACGATTCAGCAACAACAGTTGGCTGATCAGAAAGTTAAGGAGTATGTATACAAAGGGGGAAATATGTTGGATTTTGGCAATGAGCTTGCTACACTCTTCATGGAGCTACAGAGTGCGGGAAAAGATTTTAGTGAAAAAGAAAAGGTTAACTGTTTACTGATGAAGTTACCTGATGAGTTCGTGAACATAGTTTACCGTGTGCAGGACTTGCCTGACTCAAGGTGGATATGGAACTCAGTGGTAGGGATGATTCTCGTTCAAGAGAATACAATTGAGATCTGAAGGGGAGGAAAGAGTGGCCAAGCCTTGGCAACAGCGACTGATTGGAGGAATAGGGATTCCCGAAAACCGGTCGGAAACTATGGGGGTAGGGAGCAGAAAAAACAGGCAGATGAGTTCGAACCAAGGGCTCCCAAAGGTCTATGTCATTTTTGTTAGAAACCAGGGCACTATATGGCAGAGTGCACTAAGCTAACCGAGCTTCGGTTAAAGGAGGGGCAGATCGGTGGTAGCCCGAGAGGAAAGAAAAAGGCCCTTGTCACACAGGTACTTGAGGCTGAATCCGAGGACGAGGACGATGAGCTCCTTTTGGATGAGGAGTTGGAGGCGAAAAAAGAGGTCGAAATTCCACGGAGGCAGAAATGTGCTTACGGCGGATTGAAAGGTGAAGCAGGTTGGATTGTAGATTCAGGTGCTTCCATGCACATGTGTAAGGATAGACACCTGTTCACTAAGATAAGAAAGATTCCCACCGTAGAGATAGAGTACGGGGATGGGAGAATAGTCACCACTACTCTTGTAGGATCGGTAGATCTAAAAGTGTTAGTAGAAGGAAAGACATCCATATTAACATTCTCCGATGTATTGTTTATTCCGGAGCTGAACAAAAATCTTATCTCTACATCAGTATTAGATGATAAGGGTTTTTTTACTAGCACTAGGGAAGGAGTCTTTACTGCTAGTTTTGAGGATGATGTCTATTTCATTGCTGAGAAAGGTAGCCATGGGATGTTTAGGGTGATCTTAAGTAATGAAAAGAAGAAACTTTATTATGCTGGTGTTCATGATATTATGATGTTGCATAAGAGGCTTGGGCATGTGAATCTAGATAAGTTAAGAGAGATGAAAAAGATGGGAGTGGTGGAAGGGATTCAGTTCAGTGAGAGTGATGATATAAGTGATTGTAGTGGATGTGCTCAAGGTAAAGCACACAGATTACCCTTTCCTAAAACAGCCACCTATAAGGGAGAAAAACTTCTAGATCTAGTACACACAGATATTTGGGGACCGGCTAGAGTGCCCTCACCGGGGGGGAAGAGATTTATGATGACTATAACTGATGATTGGTCTCGGTATTCCCGGGTATATTTTTTGAAAAACAAGTCCGAAGCTGAGGATTGTTTTAGACAATATAAAGCATGGAGCGAAAAACTCCATGAAACTCCAATCAAGAGAGTAAGGAGTGACAATGGTGGAGAGTATACTTCTAACCAGTTTGAGGATTTTCTGAGGGAAGATGGGGTTCAACACCAAAAGACAGTTCCAGAAAATCCGGAACAGAATGGGGTAGCTGAAAGGTTAAATAGAACACTAAGTGATAGTGCTAGAAGTATGTTGTCAGATAAAAAGATAGGAAAAAGGTTTTGGGCAGAAGCAATGAACTGTGCTAATTACCTCAAGAATAGAGTTCTTACTTCAGCTATAAAAGATCAAACACCTTATGAAAGATGGACAGGCCGGCAACCAGACATATCTCACTTAAAGGTTTTCGGCAGTCAAGTATTCAGTCTAGATAGTGATCGGTCCAATTGGAAGCTAGATCCTAAAGGAAAACCGGGATACTTATTAGGATATGATGAAGATGTTAAAGGATATAGAGTTTATGATTTAAAAAGGGAAGATATAATCTTAGTTAAGCATCTAGTAGTTATGGATGAAGGAAAGTCTGTGGATCCCTTCAAATATACAAAGTCAGTAAAAATCAGATTTGAGTCAGAAAATTCCGATGACTTTGAGCTTCCTAACTATCCAGGTTTTAGAGAAGATGACATTCTTGCAGGAACAAATCAGACCGAAAAGGACCCAGGTGTGGAAACTCCAGTGACAACTCTACTCGAAGCGGAAGACGTGGTGGAAATTGATTCGGAATCAAGGGATAGGGGAGAAGCCGAGTTTGTTCGAAAGAATCCACGAGAACCATCTATTCCGGCATCAGATTTTGAGGGGGGGAGGAGAAGTAGCAAAAGACTGCAAGAAAAACAGGTTAATAACAAGGTAACTAAACTATCTCATCAAGATGAACCTCAATCTTATAGAGAGGCGATGACTTGTCCAGAAAGAAACCGGTGGAAGACAGCCATCAATGAGGAGATGGCTTCAATCATGGCAGCCGATACTTGGGAGCTGGTGGACTGTCCACCTAACCGAAAACCAATCGGTTGTAAGTGGGTTTTCAAATTAAAACTGAACCCAGATAACACAATTGAACGCTACAAGGCCAGATTAGTGGCAAAGGGATTTACACAAAAGGAAGGAATTGACTACGAGGAAACCTTTGCCCCGGTGGTCAGATTTCCCTCCGTCCGCATACTTCTCAGTTTAGCAGCGGTGGAAGACATCGAAGTGCATCAGATGGACATCAAGACAGCCTTTTTGCATGGAGAATTGGAAGAGGAGATCTTCATGCGACAACCCGAAGGTTTTGTGGAGGAAGGAGAGGAGAGTAAGGTATGCCGGCTGATTAAATCTCTTTATGGTTTGAAACAGGCACCTCGACAATGGAATAAGAAGCTTGATGAGTTTCTTACCGGTCTGGGATATATTCGGATCAGCTCAGATCACTCAATCTATGTTTTTGAAGATGAGGAAGGTTTGATATTTATTGCAATTTATGTTGATGATTTGCTTGTATTAAGTAAATCAATGGAAAAAATTAACAAACTGAAAACCGATCTTAAGGGAAGATTTGAAATGAAGGATATGGGAGAAGCAAGATATATTTTGGGAATTCAAGTAGAGAGAGAGACCGGAAAAGGAAAATTATAAAACTGACTCAAAAGGAAGCAATAGGGAACATGCTTGAAAAATTTCAAATGGATAAAGCTAATAGTTGTACAACTCCAATGGAGTTGAAGAAGGGAAGTGAGGGGAGTGAGGAAGAAGGAGTCATAGTCTTAGACGAGGAATTATCTCCTGATGAACAGAAGTTTATGCAGACTATTCCTTACAAGCAAGTAGTGGGAAGTCTAATCTATTTTATGAATTGAACACCCGGCCGGATTTAGCTGCAGCTGTAGGAGTGCTGAGTAGAAGTCTAAATGCTCCCACTAAAAAGGATTGGGAGGCAGCTAAGAGAGTCCTTAGATATTTGGTAGGAACTAGAGATCTATGGTTGCATTTGGGTGGGGAGAATACTGACATCACTACTTGGAGTGATGCCAGTTATGGTGATGCTCCGATGAGGAGATGTACTTCTGGATATGTATTATATGTGGGTGATGGGGCTTGCTGTTGGAGTAGCAAACAGCAAAAGGTTATTGCTCAGTCCACCATGGAGGCTGAGTATATGGCCTCTTGCTCTGCTGTAAAAGAATTGATGTGGGTCAAGTCTTTGCTTGGTGAGCTTGGTCACCTTAAGAGTGATGTGCAGAAAATATTTTGTGATAATCAGGCAGCAATTGCTATTTCTGCCAATCCTAAACACCATTTTAAAGCCAAACACATGGACATCAGACTCAGCTTTGTTAGAGAGAAAGTAGAAAACTAAATAATCAGTTTAGAGTACAGACCAGATAGTGAGATGGTAGCAGATATGATGACCAAACCTGTGCCTTCCCCTAAGCTACTTTTTTGCGAGAGAAGTGTGGTCTGAAATTAAAGATTGACTAGAAAATAAGGGGAGTGTAGAAACTAATGGATTTATTAGTATTTTCTAGGTCTAAATAGAAATAGAAAGAAGCCGAGGCAGTCTACCTCTAACTTCTCTCTCCAACTCTCAAACTTGTCGCAGTCACTGAGACATTGGAGAGGAAGCTAGAGCCATGGCTACCTTGGCTATCCTAAGGTTTACGGGAATTTTATTTTAGGGTTTATTTATTTATCTAAAAGATATGTGCCGGCGGCAGGATTTGATCACTGTACCTACCGGCCGGCAGACAAGAAGTAGCCGGACGCCTTAGCCGTTAAGTCTAGGATTAGTGTTAGGTACTATATAGTTTGATAATAATTTAAAGATGTATACGTACGATAAATTCATTTAACTGTTACGGATTACGGGATACATAGATCCGGTACGGATGACGGTACGGATTACGAATCAATACCGCGCATTTGTTTCGGAAGTGAAATAAATACCGCGCATGTATTTATTACGGCTACGATTAAATCTGAATTTAATCGGACGGCCGGAATTAGCGCCGAGATCGCGGAGGAAGATTTCGGCGGTTTGTGGCCATCGCCACATCGGATGACGCGTGGCGAAATTCCGTTGGATTGTAGAATCTCCGGAGATTATGGCACCGAATCCGGATTTGACATGTGTCGACATTTTGGCCATGTCGTACAATGTCCGTACTGAAAGTACACCGGCGGCTGTACTTTTGCGTACGGAACTCAATTATGATTGGTTCCGTACATCAGTAGATAGAGTCTGTGAGAGAGATAGGACTTAGAAAAATTAGAAGATAGGACCCTCTCTCCCAGAGAGCTTCTGTACAAAAGGTCAACTTTGACCCTCCATAACTTACTGCTCAGGGGAGCAAATTCAGAGATTCTTTTTGCTACTGACTCAGGGGAGTCTTGCCTTCACAGGGGTGCAGGTGGTCAGGGTTTTTGTGTGCCAGGGTAGCAGTTATTTTTGCTGGAACACAAAGGGGTCAGGATTATCCTAGAGGCTTCTTGGAAGCTGTCTACTCTGAGGACTTATGGAGGTCAGAGTTTCAGAATAGACTTCATAAGCTCTCTCTCCTCTAGACTCATCTGATCATCTAAGTTTATCACTCCTCCTTCTACACTCCCGTCACTTACTTTCTTCAAGTCCATGGGATTGGTACAACTGTTAGCTTTCTCCATTTGAAATTTCTCAAGCATATTTCCTATTGCTTCTTTCTGAGTGAGTCTTATGATCCTCTTCCCTTTATCTCTTTCCATTTGAATTCCCAAAATATATCTTGCCTCCTCTAAATCTTTCATGTTAAATCTGCTTCTAATATCTTTTTTGAACTTATTGATCTTTTCCAAAGACTTACTTAACAACAACAGATCATCCACATAAATTGCAATAAAGATTACACCATTCTCATCTTCAAACATATAGATAGAATGGCCAGAGCTGATCCTCATATATCCTTGACCAGTAAGAAACTCATCTAGAATCTTATTCCACTGTCGGGAAGTCTGCTTAAGTCCATATAAGCATTTTATGAGTATGTAGACTTTACTTTCTTCCCCATTCTCCACAAACCCCTCTGGTTGCCTCATGAAGATTTCTTCCTCTAACTCACCATTGAGGAAGGCGGTCTTAATGTCGATCTGATGTATTTCATGTTTTCCGCTGCTGCTTGACTGAGGAGAAACCTTACTGATGGGAAAGGAACAACTGGGGCAAATGTCTCCTCATAGTCAATCCCCTCCATTTGGGTGAACCCTTTTGCCACAAACGAGCCTTATATCTTTCGATGGTATTATCAAGGTTTAGTTTTAGTTTAAAGACCTATTTACACCCAATATGTTTTCTGTCTGGAGGGCAATTCGCAAATACCAGGTGTTTGCTTCCATGATGGAAGCCATCTCATCATTTGTGGCCCTGATCCATCTGTCCTTTTCTGGACTGTTCACTGCCTCTAAGTATGATTGAGGATCATCAGGATGAGATGGCTTGGTAACCTTATGAACAGCCTGTTTCTCTTGTGGCCTTTTGCTGCTCCTTCTCCCTTCTTCATATTATGAAGCTGGAATAGAGGGAAGTCTTGGGTTTCTCCTAAGTGTCTAATTAGTTCGGCTGTCCATGGAAGATGGTTCTGATTCCTTTTCTTCTATCTACTCGAAGTCCATGGGAATATGTGGGGTATCTGGTAGCTCTCCTGTATCTTGAACCTCCTCGAATTTGCAATCACAGTCTCACTCGTGTCCTTTTCGGGAAAAACAAAGTTCTCCTCATTCTCACACTCAAACCTGATTTTTATCTTTTTGGTATATTTGAAGGGGTCAATTGACTTTCCTTCATCCATGACAACTAGGTGTTTGACTAGAACGATATCTTGTTTTGCTAAGTCACAGACTCTGTATCCTTTAACATCCTCATCATATCCCACAAAATATCTAGGTTTTCCCATAGCATCAAGCTTCCAGTTTTTCCTATCCGTATCTAGATTGTAAACTTGACTACCAAATACTTTAAGGTGAGAGATATCTGGTTTCCTTCCAACCCATCTCTCATAAGGTGTCATAATGTAGTGGAGACAGTCATGGCTTCTGCCCAAAATCTCTTTCCTATTTTCTTGTCAGCCAACATACTGCATACACTATCTCATAGTGTTCAGTTTAGCCTCTTTTATACCCCATTTTGTTCTTGATTATGTGGTAGAGTTTTCTAGTGTTGAACTCCTTCATCTCTTAAGTAATCCTCAAACAGGTTAGAGGTAAACTCTCCCTCATTATCACTCCTTATTCTCTTAATGGGGTTCCATGCAACTCGCTCTCCAGGCTTTATATTCTTTGAAGTAAGTTGGTGTTTCTGACTTTGACTTTAGAAAATAAACTCTAGAGTACCTAGACAAGTCATCAGTAATTGTCAACATATATCTTTTCCCTCCAACTGAATGTACCCTTGCTGGTCCCCATATATTCGTGTGGATCAAATCTAGTACTTTTTCACTCCTATATGTGGCGGCTCTAGGAAAAGGAAGTCTGTGAGCTTTTCCTTGGGCACAACCACTACAATCATCCACCATTTCATTATCACTGAACTGAATGCCTTCTACTACACTTAGCTTATTCATCTCCGTCAACCTATCAAAATGCACATGTCCCAACCGCTTATGCCAAATGATCAATTTTGGGACACCAACATAATAAGCAGGTTAAGCCTAAACATTCCTTGGCTACCATTATCTGCAGTGAAGTAAACTTCATCCCCATACTTAGCTGTAAAGACTCCCCTTCTAGTGAAAGAATCAAACTCTTTGTCATCTAACACAGATGTAGAAACAAGATTTTTACTTAGTTGAGGAATATAAAGCACATCTCAAAAAGTGAGAATAGACGTCTTACCCTCCACTAAAACTTCCAGGTCTACTTATCCCACTAGATCTCTAGTAACAACTATCCAATCCCCATACTCTATTTCTACAGTAGGGATTCTCGTTAGCGTAGTGAAGAGGTCCTTGTCACAACACATATGCATGGATGCACCTGAGTCGATGATCCATCCTTCTTGTGGAGCTTCTCGAATTGCTTCAAGGGCACACTTTTGTCTCCGAGGGATCTCCTTCTTCTTTAGACTCTCGTCAAGAAGAAGCTCACTATCCTCCTCAGAGGACTCGTCCTCGGTGTCTCCTGTCACCATTGTGACCAAAAGTGTCTTTTTCTTCCCTTTGGAAGAACCCCCTCTCTGGTTCTCTTGGAACCTCAGCTCCGACAGCTTGACACAATCCGCAATGAAGTGCCCTAGCTTTTTGCAAAAATGACATAGGCCCTTTGGGGGCCTCGGTCCTCTGCAATTCTGTGTCCTCCATTGGACTATAGAATACAAGAAGCCTCTAGATAGTGGTTAACTAACCCACTTTAAGCCACGACCACTTCTGCCCAAGAAGGCAAACTGACAATTTGACTGCACCCCTGTACAGCCTGGACTCCCTTGAGTCCGTAGCAAAAAGAATCACTGAAAACGGCCAACCAGCCGATAAGTTATAGGGTGGCAAAGATGCCAATTTATACAAACTCTCAGAGAGAGGACTATCTACCTAAATTTTCCTAAGTCCTAGTTTTTCCTACTTCCCTCTCACAGCTCCTATCTACTGCCTGTACGAACCAATCACAAAACTGTATAGTACAAGAAAGTACTACTGCCGATGTACTTTCTGTACGGCCTCTGTACGACATGGTCATTAAGTGGACGCGTGTCCACTTTCCACTCGTCCGTACGTTCCTCGGAATTCCCGCGACCGAATGATGTCTTCCCACGTGGCGCCAGGTCATGCCACGTCACTAAATGCCAAAATGACCATTCCGGGATTTCGGCGATGATGTGCGCCGTTAGATTTGACGTGAAATTCAATCTCGGTCGTAATAAATACTTGCGCGATATTTGTTTCGCTTTCGAAACAAAATGCGCGATATCCATTTCAAACAAGTACAGTACTTTGTATTTCGTAGAACTGTATCTATGTGTGGCGTTAAGGGTTTCAGTTAAATGAATCTAGTACATTACAATAGTTTAAATAGTAATGAAACCCTATATCTCCTAACGGACTTCTACGACAGACTGGTTAGAGCTAACGGCTACGCCGCGCTCTGCCGGTCGGGGGTTCGAGTCCTGCCGGACTCAACCTTTTGTTGAGAGTGGCTTAAGCCACTCTTTAGTCCTTCCTATGGAGTTGAGGCAGCCATGGCTCCATTGCTCTCTCTCTCTCTCCTTCAGTGACTACAACAAGTATGGGGGCGTGAGAGAGAGAAGAGATAAAGGCAGGCTGCCTACATTTTCTTTTCTAATAAATTTAGACCTAGAAAATATATTAAAAACTACTTATTTCAACACTCCTGTTATTTTCTAGTCAAATTTTAATTTTTATTTTAACCCGCATTTCTCCGACAATATTTAAATTTAGGAGAGGGCACAGGTTTGGTCATCATGTCAGCCACCATTTCTTCATCAGGTCTATACACAAGATTTAAAATTTTATTTTCAACTTTTTCTCTTACGAAGCTTAATCTTATGTCCATATGTTTTGCTTTGACATGATGTTTTGGATTGGCTGCGATTGCGATTGCAGCTTGATTATCGCAAAAGATTTCATGCACTCCCTCCTTCATATATCCCAGTTCTTGCAACAATGACTTCACCCACATTAGTTCTTTCACAGCAGAACAAGACGCCATATATTCAGCCTCCATAGTAGACTGAGGAACCACCTTTTGTTGCTTACTGCTCCAACAGCAAGCACCCAACATATAACATACAACACATACCCAGAAGTGCATCGTCCCATAGGTGCGTCCCCATAACTGGCATCACTCCAAGTAGTGATGTTAGTGTGCTCCCCTCCCAAATGCAACCATAACTCTCTAGTTCCCACCAGATATCTCATGACTCTCTTGGCTGCCTCCGAATCCCTTTTCCTAGGATCATTAAGACTCCTACTGAGTACACCAACTGCCGCCGCTATGTCCGGCCTGGTACAATTCATAAAATAGATTAAGCTTCCTACGACCTGTCTATAAGGGATAGACTTCATGAACTCTCTCTCCTCTGGACTCATCTGATCGTCTAAGATCATCACTCCTCCTTCTACACTCCCATCACTTACTTTTTTCAAGTCCATGGGAGTGGTACAACTGTTAGCATTTTCCATCTGGAATTTCTCAAGCATATTACCTATTGCTTCTTTCTGAGTAAGTCTGATAATCTTCTTCCCCCTATCTCTCTCCATTTGGATCCCCAAAATATATTTTGCCTCCCCTAAATCCTTCATATCAAATCTGCCCCTAAGATCTTTCTTTAGCCTATTGATATTCTCCAAAGACTTACTTAACACAAGCAGATCATCCACATAAATTGCAATAAAAATGACACCATTCTCATCTTCAAACATATAGATAGAATGGTCAGAGCTGATCCGGATGTATCACAGATTAGTGAGAAACTCATCTAGTTTCTTATTCCACTGTCGGGGAGCCTGTTTCAGTCCATATAAGGATTTTATGAGCCTGCACACTTTGCTCTCTTCTCCTTCTTCCACAAACCCCTCGGGTTGCCTCATGAAAATTTCTTCCTCTAACTCACTATTAAGAAAAGCAGTCTTAATGTCCATCTGGTGAATTTCCATGTCTTCCGCTGCGGCCAGACTGAGGAGAATCCTTACCGATGGGAACCGAACAACTGGAGCAAAGGTCTCCTCATAGTCAATCCCCTCTTTTTGGGTGAACCCCTTCGCTACCAATCGAGCCTTATACCTCTCAATTGTATTATCTGGGTTCAGTTTTAGTTTAAATACCCATTTACATCCAATAGGTTTTCTGTATGGAGGGCAATCTGCTAGTTCCCAAGTATTTGCTTCCATGATAGAAGCCATCTCATCATTTATGGCTCTAATCCATCTTTCTTTCTCTGGACTATTCACTGCCTCTAAGTAAGACTGAGGCTCATCTGGGTGAGATAGCTTAGTTACCTTATGGGCAGCTTGTTTTTCTTGTATCCTTTTGCTGCTCCTCCTTCCTCCCTCAAACTCCGAAGCTGGAATGGATGGAAGTCTTGGATTTCTTCTCACTGTCTCATCGGCTCCCCTGTCCATAAAAACCGTATCTTGTCCCGCTTCTTCCATCTCCTCGAAGTCCATAGGAGTATGTGAGGTTTCCGGTGAGTCTCCTGTATCTTCGATCTCCCCTGAATCTGTAATCACAGTTTCACTCATGGCGTTTTCGGGAACGACTGAGTTCTCCTCACTTTCGGACTCAAATCTGATCCTTATCTTCTTTGTATATTTGAAGGGGTCAAATGACTTCCCTTCATCCATGACAACTAAGTGTTTGACCAGAATGATATCTTTCTTTGCTAAGTCATAGACTCTATATCCCTTAACATCCTCATCATATCCCACAAAGTATCCAGGTTTTCCCTTAGCATCTAGTTTCCAGTTTTTCCTATCCGTGTCAAGACTGTAAACTTGGCTACCAAATACTTTAAGGTGTGAGATATCTGGTTTCCTTCCAACCCATCTCTCATAAGGTGTCACTCCCTTTACAGCTGAGGTAAGGACTCTATTTTTAATATAGTTGGCACAGTTCATTGCCTCTGCCCATAATCTCTTTCCTATTTTCTTGTCTGCCAACATACTGCATGCACTATCTCCTAGTCTTCTATTCAACCTCTCAGCTACCCCATTTTGTTCTGGGTTATATGGTACAGTTTTCTAGTGTTGTACTCCCTCATCTCTCAGATATTCCTCAAATTGGTTAGAGGTATATTCTCCCCCATTATCACTCCTTATCCTCTTAATAGGGGTTTCATGCAATTTCTCACTCCATGCTTTATACACTTTGAAGTAAGTTGATGCTTCAGACTTATTTTTCAGAAAGTAGACTCTAGAGTATCTAGACCAATCATCAGTTATTGTCATCATAAACCTCTTTCCTCCAACTGAAGGTACTTTTGCAGGTCCCCAAATGTCTGTGTGGACCAAATCTAACACTTTCTCATCTCTATATGTGGCGACTTTGGGAAAGGGAAGTCTGTGAGCCTTACCTTGAGCACAACCACTACAATCATCCATCACTTCATTATCCCCAAACTGAATGCCATCTACTACCCCAAGCTTTTTCATTTCCCTTAACCTATCAAAATGCACATGCCCCAACCGCTTATGCCAAATCATCACCTTAGGAACACCAACATAGTAAGCATTCTTCTTTTCATTACTCAAGTTAAGCCAAAACATTCCTTGGCTACCCTTATCTGCTGTAAAGTAAACTTCATCTCGATACTTAGTTGTAAAGACTCCCTTTCTAGTGAAAGTATCAAACTCTTTGTCATCTAACACAGACGTAGAGACAAGATTTTTACTCAGCTGGGGAATGTAAAGTACATCTGAGAATGTAAGTATGGAAGTCTTACCCTCCACTAAGACTTTCAGATCTACTGATCCCACTAGATCTGTAGTAACCACTCTCCCATCCCCATACTCTATCGCTACCGTAGGAATCTTTCTTAACTTAGTGAAGAGTTCTTTATCACGACACATATGCATGGATGCACCTGAGTCGATGATCCATCCTTCCTGTGGAGCTTCCCGAATTGCTCCAAGAGCACACTTTTGCCTCCGAGGAATCTCCTTCTCCTCCAGACTCTCGTCAAGAAGAAGCTCCCCATCCTCCTCAGAGGACTCATCCTCGGTTTCTCCTGACACTTTTGTAACCACAAGTGCCTTTTTCTTCCCTCCGGAAGGACCTCCTCCACGGTTCTCTTGGAGCCTCAGCTCTGATAGCTTGACACAATCTGCAATAAAGTGTCCCGGCTTTTTGCAATAATGACAAAGACCCTTTGGGGGCCTCTGTCCCCCAGAAAGATCTCTTTCCCCTCTATAAGTTTTCTTCGGGTCCTTCCCCCATCGGTCCCCTCCTGCTGCTAGAGCTTGAATGCTCTTTCCTCCTCTCCTAATCTCCATTGTGTTTTCCTGCACAAGTATCATCCTGACTACTGTGTTCCATTTCCATGAACTATCAGGCATTCCCTGTACTCTGTACACTATGTTTTCAAACTCATCTGGTAATTTCATGATAAGGGTGTTAACTTTCATTTTCATTATACCTGTCCACCCGGCACTTTCCATTTCCATATACAAACAAGAAAGATCATTACAGTAATCTAACATCTTTCCTCCTTTGTAAGTGAAACTCAATAATTTTTGCTCTGCCAACTGGAGCTCCTGAATAGTTCCAGCTCTATAAATCTCCACTAAACTCTCCCACAACTCCTCCGCCTTGTAAATGTGAAGATGAGGAGTGGCCAAACCTTGAGTGAGGTGCCTCAGAATGAAGTTCTTGGCAGCCATGTTTACATCCTCCCACATTTGAGTATCGTTCTCCACGGTCTTCACGGTCGCCGCTCCCGATACTGTGGCAATAGGAGTGAGGGGTGTCTCCTTCCCTTTGTCTTTTTCGGACACACTGCTGTCCCCATCATCTGCCTCCTCCGCTGAGGCAGCCGTTGTTGCAGAAAACCTTACTCCCCCAAATCCTGGTGGAGTTCCCGAAGGCGGACGTTTCACTTGTCCACTCACGATACCCCAGTATCGTTTTTCACACAGAGATCCCATCATCATGGCTTCCCAATAGATGAACCCAGATCCATTGAAGGTGGGCACCCTAGAGGGTGGGCCCATAACCTGCAATTCTGTGTCCTCCATTGGACTACAGAATACAGGAAGCCTCTAGATAGTGGTTAACTAACCCACTTTAAGCCACGACCACTTCTGCCCAAGAAGGCAAACTGACAATTTGACTGCACCCCTGTACAGCCTGGACTCCCCTGAGTCCGTAGCAAAAAGAATCACTGAAAACGGCCAACCAGCCGATAAGTTATAGGGTGGCAAAGATGCCAATTTATACAAACTCTCAGAGAGAGGACTATCTACCTAAATTTTCCTAAGTCCTAGTTTTTCCTACTTCCCTCTCACAGCTCCTATCTACTGCCTGTACGAACCAATCACAAAACTGTATAGTACAAGAAAGTACTACTGCCGATATACTTTCTGTACGGCCTCTGTACGACACGGTCATTAAGTGGACGCGTGTCCACTTTCCACTCGTCCGTACGTTCCTCGGAATTCCCGCGACCGAATGATGTCTTCCCACGTGGCGCCAGGTCATGCCACGTCACTAAATGCCAAAATGACCATTCCGGGATTTCGGCGATGATGTGCGCCGTTAGATTTGACGTGAAATTCAATCTCGGTCGTAATAAATACTTGCGCGATATTTGTTTCGCTTTCGAAACAAAATGCGCGATATCCATTTCAAACAAGTACGTTACTTTGTATTTCGTAGAACTGTATCTATGTGTGGCGTTAAGGGTTTCAGTTAAATGAATCTAGTACATTACAATAGTTTAAATAGTAATGAAACCCTATATCTCCTAACGGACTTCTACGACAGACTGGTTAGAGCTAACGGCTACGCCGCGCTTTGCCGGTCGGGGGTTCGAGTCCTGCCGGACTCAACCTTTTGTTGAGAGTGGCTTAAGCCACTCTTTAGTCCTTCCTATGGAGTTGAGGCAGCCATGGCTCCATTGCTCTCTCTCTCTCTCCTTCAGTGACTACAACAAGTATGGGGGCGTGAGAGAGAGAAGAGATAAAGGCAGGCTGCCTACATTTTCTTTTCTAATAAATTTAGACCTAGAAAATATATTAAAAACTACTTATTTCAACATCCTCCAGGTTGAACTTTTTCTCCTTTGTATGGCTTTTTCGGGTCTGGTCTCCACCTGTCCCCTCCGACGGCTAAAGCTTGAACGCTCTTTCCGCCTCTTCGATCTCAATCGTGTTCTCCTGTACAAGAATCATGCGTACCACTGTATTCCTCTTCCATGAACTATCAGCCATTTCCTGTACTTGGTACACTATATCGTCATATTCGTCGGGTAACTTCATGATTAGAGTGTTAACTTTCATCTTCATTGTACCTGTCCATCCGACACTTTCCATCTGCATATAGAAACAAGAATGATCATTACAATAGTCTAACATCTTTCCCCTTTTGTAAGTATAATTTCTTAACTTTTGTGTTGCCAACTGGAGCTGCGAATTGTACCAGCTCTATAGATCTCTATCAAACTCACCCACAACTCCTCGACCTTGTAAACGTGAAGGTGAGAAGTTGCCAAAGCTTGTGTCAAGTGCCTTAGAATGAAGTTTTTAGCAGCCATGTTGGCGTCTTCCTAGATTTGAGTGTCAATTTCCACTGTCTTCACGATCCCCGCTCTGGGTGTGGTACGAATAGGAGCAATAGGAGTATGAAGTATCTCTTTTTCTTTCCCTTTTTCCGACACACTGCTGTCGCCATCATCTGCCTCATCTGCTGCTGCAGATGTTGCTCCATAAAACCTTATTCCACCAAATCCAGGTGGTGTTCCCTGGGGTGGACGTTTCACCTGTCCTCTAACAATACCCCAGTATTGTTTTTCACACAAAGCCCCTGTCATCATGGCTTCCCAATAGATAAACATTGATCCATTGAAGATGGGCACCCTAGAGGGTGGGCCCATAACCTTCAATTTTGTGTCCTCCATTGGATAACATAACTTAGAAAGCCTCTGGATAGTTATTAACTAACCCACTTTCAATGACAACCAATGTTGCCCAAGCAAACAAGCTGAAAATCTTAATATGCCCCTGTACAGCCTTGACTCCCTTGAGCCGGTAGGAAAAATAATCTCTAAAAACGCCCAACTAGGCGATACGTTATGAGGCAGTATAAATGCTAATTTGTACAAAACTCTCAAAAAGAGAGGTGATTCCCAACTAAAATATTCTAAGTCCTGATTCCCTCTAATAACTTCTATCTACTAAAGTACGAACCAATCAAATTACTGTACCGTACCAAAAAGTACTACTGCCGGTGTACCTTTGGTACGACCTATGTACGACAAGGCTTTTAAGGGGACGCGTGTCGACTTCTTACTTGTCCGTACGTTCCTCATAATTCCCGCGACCGAATGTCATCTTTCCATGTGGCTCCAGGTCATGCTACGTCACAAAACACCAAAGTGACCTTTCCGAGATCTCGGCGAAGACGTATGTCCTTGGATACGAACCAGCATTTAATATCTTCCGTCGAAACAAATGTCAGATATATTTGTTTTGTGCGGGATCCACTCCGCACCGAATTCAACATGTTTTATGATGTAACATTTTAAATTTTTGTTAATCGGATTATAGGACGTAACATTCCTTAAATACGAATCATACCCTATATACTTTAACAAACTTCTACGATAGATTGGATAGAGCGGACGGCTACGCCACGCTCTAACGGTCGGGGGTTGGAGTCCTACTAGACTCACCCTTTTGGTAGAGAGTGACTTAAGGTCACTCTCTAACCCTGTATATGGAGCTGAGGCGGCCATGGCTCCATCACTCTCTCTTTCCTGAGTGACTACAACAATAGTGGGGGTAAGAGAGAAGAGATGAAAGCAAGCTGCCTGCTTTTTCCGCTATTTTATTAAGACTTAGAAAATACCCAAAACTATTTATTTCAACACGACGTGCACGATTCCTTCGCGAATCTAGAAAAGTTAAAAATCCAACGGTTGATACTTACGCCTATAATGTTGGAGCCATCCAGTAAACATGTTTAGTCTTGTTTCGTCTGACAAAAAATAAATGTACAAATATGTACGAAAGCGTTCGGCGTCCAGTAAACAACCCCACTTTTCCTCTAATGGAAGTTCACCCTAATTAAAGTCGGAATGGAGCTTTACGGCCGGTCACATGGATGTATCGAGATCCAAATGGGTATCGTGCTCACTTTTTATTCCTTTAGCAATGATCGAACAAAAAAATCGTAATTTCAAAAAATAGTAAGAACTAAATTGAACAAATCGAACTAAAATGCAACCTTTTAATTTTTTGAACTATGGATTCAACTACACCGTCGATCGTATTTAGCGTGTAGAAATTGTTAATGTGTAGAATAATTTAGTGTCATGTAACCTAATTTTGACTTAGAAAAATTTCGAAATAAAAGTTATACACTAATTTTTCAACGAACGCCAATATGGGTACAACTGATTTGTCAAGAGGATATTCACAGTAATATAGGTAAAAGGACAAATTCTGACAATTCGTACAGTGTCGCATACTTTCACTCTAATAATTCTAACTCTAATTTCGGTTTTAGGTGTGGTGGCTAGTCAAATAAATGTAAACAAACAAGTACAAGTACGAACTCTTTGATTCACAGCGCTGGATAGCAGATATTTTTTTAGAATATCTGTACTTGTATAATTAAAAAGTACATTTTTATACGAACCGACACGCTCCGTACTCCACAATAATAAAAGTATACATAAATCAAAATGGTGTACACTACACCGTCGATCGTATTTTGCGTGTAGAAATTATTAGTGTGTAGAATAATTTAGTGTCATGAACACTAATTTTGACTTAGAAAAAATTCGAAAAAAATGTTATACAATAATTTTTCAACGTACGCCAATATGGGTACATCTGATTTGTCAAGAGGATATCCACATTAATATAGATAAAAGTACAGATTCTGACAATTCGTACACTGTCGCATACTTGTAGAAACTAATGGATTTATTAGTATTTTCTAGGTTTAAATAGAAATAGAAAGAAGCCGAGGCAGTCTACCTCTAACTTCTCTCTCCAACTCTCAAACTTGTCGCAGTCACTGAGACATTGGAGAGTGAAAATAGATATAATTACACCTATAGGAGAACTGTTTAGTCTACATGGGTATAACCGCATGCAACTTTTTAATAACATATTGTAAAAAAAGCTTAAAAAAGATTCAGTTTTAATCACAAGTACTGTGATTTAATAAGATGTGTGATTATTAAAGATGTGCGTTTTATGCTAGCTGCCACATCACATGTGGTAAAACTAAATACATATGAAAATA
>JBBHKE010003085.1:0-38431 GCA_037447655.1 Zygnema cylindricum | reverse complement strand
ATACAGACCTATAAAATACTCAAATATCAACACCGTCCACTCACTATCCCCTAAAACCTTTTTTCGCATAGCGCTCCTATCATCATACTTTCCTAGTATATGAAACCAGTTCCATTAAAGATTGGTACCCTAGAGGGTGGGCCCATAACCTGAAAATCTGAGACCTCCATAAGTCCTCAGAGTGGACAGCTTCCAAGAAGCCTTTAGGATAACCTTGACCCCTTTGTGTTTCAGCAAAAATAACTGCCACCCTGGCAGACAAAAACACTGACCAACTTCACCCCTGTGAAGACAAGACTCCCCTGAGTCGATAGCAAAAAGAATCTCTGAATTTGCTCCCCTGAGCAGTAAGTTATGGAGGGTCAAAGTTGACCTTTTGTACAGAAGCTCTCTGGGAGAGAGGCTTCTTTCTATATTTCTATTTAGACCTAGAAAATACTAAAAAATGTACCATTAATTTCTACAATTTTGAGTACAGGATGATTATTATATCTGTTGAATATATCGAGGAGCTCAATATCGTGATGTTTAGGCGATATGTAGGCTAATAATTCATTATATTTTTATCATGATGTATTTAAGTCATTCTATTTTTCAAATAGCGCTCACCCCCCCGGGTGGCGCGCTCTTACTGGGAGAGGAGGAAGGGGGGGTATTTTACATACCGTATTAAAGCTGTAAGACCCCAACGGCCTACCAAAATATATCGCAATAACTTTTGTTGGGCTGGAGCAATTTATCAAGCCCTTTGATCGATCGACATTCAATATATCGAATATCGATTAATTGCGCTAATTTTTTACCCGATACATAAAACTACAACAATATTTTTAATCTAACGATCTGGGTTCAAAAGTAAAATCTTTTCCTTCCGATTGGCGGTCTCGAATATTAAATTAGTCATGTGTGCATTGAGTAAGCAAGTTTAAAGTGGAGAAAAAAATAATACAACTAATAATGATACACGGTATATTGTACATGCCGCGTTCAATAACATCGGCTCGAATCGACACCTACTAGAATTAGTGTACTACAAATGATTAATCGCATGTTGACCCCATTGCACACGAATAAATTGAGGAACAGCACCATAGCGAAAAACTTGACAAAAGATGAATTTAATAATAGTTTTGACATCACATAAATGGTAGGTATGTTCAACAAACACAAAACTATTGAAGGTTACAAGTTGTGATGGTAAACAAATTGTAGAAGTATATAAACTATGTATGTATTTTCAATATTATTAACTAAAGAAAAAGTCAAAGATAGTTATGATTTAAAGTTCAAGTACCATTACAGTTTACTTTACTCGGTAATGTAAACTTTAACATGAAAAACTGTCTTTTCTTTTCTCTATTCAAGCTAGGAAATTGTGTACCTACTCTAGTAATAAAAAAACTATAAAGTGAAAATTACAAAAATCAATCGAATGTCAAAATTGCAAACTAGAAAAAAAATTACTCTAGTTGAAATTTACATAATAAAAAAATAATCTTAATATGATTTCAAATGATATAATAAACCTTCAGTGTGAACAAGATATGATATTCATATGTGCAAAAAAAAAAAAAAAAGTTTTCCTAATAATCCACTTCATAACAATAAAATGTGATCTCAACCATACCTCATAATCGTTTATCGTTAATAGACAATTGTTAGAAAAGGGTTTCTCTATTCGAGCATTGACATAAATGATACCCATATTTGTTAAACTTACTATTTACCTTAACTTGCTAACAATCGTATACAAATTACTTTTTTAAAATACAATTTTTGCTTTACGATACCAATTTGCCTTAACACCGTGTTGTATGCTTCATTAAGAAAAAAAACCAATTTGATATGATATATAGATACTCTTCCAATTAACAAGAAAAAAAAATAAGATAAAAAAAAAACATAGAGAGGGGAAAGGGAGAGAGAAATAGAGCGCTAGAGGGCTAGAAGGAACAAGGGAAGAAAGGGAAAAAAGGAAAATAGAGGTGGAAAAAAATAAAGAGAGCGAAAGGAAGAGGGAGTGGGGGAGGGAGAGGGAGACATATACATATATATGCATATTTATAGATATATATCTATATATATGAAAGAGAGAGAGAGAGAGAGAGAGAGAGAGAGAGATAGAGAGAGAGGAAGAGAGAGTGAGAGAGAGAGGGGGAGGGAGAGAGTGTTGACGTACGTGAAACATGCGATGGATATCTTGAATTGTGGGAAAAATCCATATAAAAACCTATATAATATTGGACCCACCACTATAACATGTAAGCTGGTGGCATAGTTGTAGTGTTTTCAGATCTAAAGTGAAAGATTCTTGGTTCAAATCTTGGCCGGATCATCAATCCTTTGATTGGGATCGTCCATTCTATCCCCTGTTTCTAGGAATCTTAACATGGTATCAAAGCTAGGGGGACCAGGTTTACATGGACAATTATGACCGGCTACCACTCGTGGGGGGGTGTTGACATACGTGAAACGTGGGATCGATAACTGGAATTGTGGGAATAATCCACACTAAAACCTATATAAAATTGGACCCACCAGCATAACATTTGAGTTGGTGGCACAGTTGTAGTGCGTTTGTAGCTAAAGTGAAAGGTCCCTGGTTTAAATCTTGGCCGGCTCATCAATCCCTATTATGGGATCGTCCATTCTATCCGCGGATTCTACAAATTTTAACAAAGAGAGGGGGAGAGAGGGTGGGAGAGAAATACAGATGATACAATCAAATCAACATTAGAATAGACAAGATAGTTGTAATTCAGCTTATAATAGAAAACTAGTCAAGGGGTAACTTAGCGAAAGCTAAGGTGAGCCCCCAAAGAGATTACAATGAAGGTTAGACACTTCTAATCCCTAATCTCAAATGAGAGTAAAGCTGAGTTTTTAACTACTCTCTATAGCTAATCTGTACACTGAATGTAATGATGTGAAATGTCTATAAATTCTACACCTTTGTACTCTTACTAAATAATGTGTGAAAATGTGTTCTCTTCTAAAAGCTTCTCCTTTGCATCATAAGCCCTATGCTTTGATTCCCTATGCATTACTGAGATGTTTGTCTTACATGACCATTTATCTCCTTCTGAATGCATCTGTGGTGATATGCTTAATGGAGTGGTGGATTGTGGTCCAATGGATGAATGGCATGTGTCGTTGTGTCCTCCATAAGTGTGTCCAAAGAAAACGTTCGGTTTTGTCCTCCGTCATATGATTTCCCGTTGGAAATCGTCACGTGTGACACCCTGTCACAAGTTGGTACTGTACTCCCAATTTTGGTATATACTTGGTCAAATATCGGTTCGTTAATAATATCGCCAAACACGATATATCGCTGATGGTTTTGGATTCCCAAATCCCCTCGAATCTTGAGTCTCAGCTTAAATTGGTATTGCACAAAATCGTACTTTTCAACACTCCCACTCGAATTCAGTGCGGTACCGATTTCACTTGATGTTTCCAATACGAAACGTCGTTTCACTTTTCGAAAGGACTTTGTTGTACTGTCCTTTTTGTCATAGAAGTAATTCGTGCGTCGATCACCATTTCAAATATGCGTGACGTCGCAGTAATTTTTTTCCGATAAACTTCTTGGAATTTACGAAGCGACATTTCGATTGGACGATACAACATCATTTTGAATTGCATCAACGGCGGACTATCGCCTGTGCAGTACTGATCGACTGAACTTGTACTTGCCTCGTTGTTATGGTTATCGTCACCTCGTCCGTCGCTTTGTCTAGATTACATTTAATCGAGCACCTTTACCGCACTTGCTAGATCTTACTTTTGAAAGACGATGATGTACTCTTAGAGGTTGTTGAACCCTGTTTTTAACCTTCTCCACCTGTGCTTATGTTAACGCCTCTACGCCTCTTATCATCTAGTCCTTTCACACCTGTAGAATGGAAATTGTTAGTCTTCCCTTTTCCTGCAGTTTTCTCTTTTGCAGGCTCTTCTTTCTTTGCTGAGTTTTCCTATTGGCGTTTGAATGTAGAAGTTCCTCTCTTCGCCGTTGCATTGGAGCCGCCTCCACCTGTTGTTGTTTTAAAAGCATTATCCTCAGTAGATAGAGCTGTGAGGGGAGATTTGTATCTTCAAATATTTTTGGATTAAAGATTGGTGTAATACTTACCTCAAATAGTGTGATAGTAAAGAAGTTACTCTAAGAGTATTTGTACGATCACATAGACACGCGTCAACCTTTCATACTATGCAGGGAAAGCGAAATGGACATGGACACATGGCATCTATCAGACGAGTGAATTCGGGAAATTGGTCGGACGAAAAATGAACCGGACATCTGGGATTACAATTGTATAAAGTAAAATACCAGACGTTGATTACAATCAGACTAACCGTTGGAAATTGAGTGGGGGCCACGAATGACGTGGTGCTTCCTAAGCACCCGAGATATTCGTACAAAACATACCACAGCAGGCTGGACACATCAACAGTTGCTGACTAAGCAAGCCACTTTTGGTGTACGACTTCAATTTGTAAATACCTGATAGAACACGATTTTGTTGCTTAGTGGATTAGGAAATAGTATTTCACTATTTAGTTTTAGGCTAGCTGTAGTCTATTTCAAAGCAACGGTGGTGTAGTAACGTACAATTATGGTACCTTGTCACATTATAGTTCAGTACTACAGTGCTAGATGTTATTTGTTGATTTGTTTGCTAGCAGTAGACACAATCTAAGAGTATAAGTTTAGGACTTAGTAAAAATATTTGGTGTCCAGTTTTGGGAATTTGGGAAATTAAAAGGCAGTTTTTGGGAAACTTGTAGCTCTCATATTTTATGGTTTACTGGGCCACTTATGCTATAATTTTAAGAATTAAAAGTGTGGCTGTTAGTTTGATTATGTGCCAATTTTTGGGGTAATTCGATTTGTGAGTCAGGTTTTATACTATGTCAAAAGGTGGTGTTTGTGAGGAATTCTTGTGAAGCTTCTGCTTAAGTATGTCTACTTCTACGACTACTGCTGCAGCTCCACCTGCACCAGATGTCATAGAACAATAGGTTATGGGCCTGTCTCCAAGAATTCCTGTGATTAATAGATTGAAATATGCTAACTAGGCAGACATGGTTGAGTCTTACTTTGAAACTGCAGGTTTACTGGAAATTTTGGATGGATCACCTGATAAAACTGATCCAACTTGGGCGAAAAAGAATTCGCAAGCTCCGAATGCTCTCAAACCATGTCTTTCGGAGAACATGGTTATGTCATGAATCAAGATGAAAAAGGCGATTGACATCTGGACATCACCTGCCCGGCGATGAGGGTAAAGGTTCAAGAGGAACTTCTACGGGTACGCAGCAAATTTGGGACTGCTGGGGAAATACCGCCATACGCTAAGATAACTTCAAAGCTCTTACCATGCACATGCTCGGAATGGTCTTTTCCTCAGTCCATCGCCCCTGACGTAGAGATCTCCAGCATGCCCGGAACCGAAAAAAAGCATGATAAAATTGGCCGGACGTCAGTTAGCAATATTATTCAGCGAGGAGCCCAAAGATGCTTAATGGAGAAAAGCAAGTAGAGGCCCTTAACACGGATTTTGATAGGAAAGGTGAGTTTAACAAGAAGAGAAATCAGTTTAATCAGCAAAGGACTCAATTTTATCCAAATCAGGGTCAATTTAAACTGTTTAATCAAGGGCAGAATAGACAGTCTTTTACAGCTTGTTTTTACTGTTCAGAGAGAAGTCATGGATATAGATACTGTCCTAAACTCAAAAAGGCAAATGAGACACGATTATATAGGTCAGGTTGGCAGCAAAGTCAGTTTAACCAGGGCTTTTCTAGTCATCAGTTACAAAACAACTCATTGTTTTTTTCATCTGTCACTCTGGAAGATGAATCTTTCACCTTTAATGAGCACAATAACTCGAAGTTATTTGCAATGGCGGCACCAATGGAGGGCTTAAAGGACGCCGGATGGATCATGGACACAGGGGCATCTACCCACATGTGTTGGAACAAGGGACTTTTTACAAATTTGCAGACAACAACTGCAAATAATATCTACTATGCTTGTGGCATGATTGTCCAGACTTGTGCTCATCGTGATGGTTTCATTGCTAGTAGATGTAGGAGGAAAGTCTGTAGAGGAATACTTCATAATGTCTTATATGTTCTGGACTTCAAAAACAATATGTTTTCCACTTCTTTGGTTGAAAGCAAAGGTTTTGAAGTCACCCTTAAAGGGGAAAGGCAGGTTGTAAGCAAGCTAGGAAAGATAGCAGTGACACGAACTAGAGATAAAAGCAAAATTTATCGCGTGGACATGGGTGATTCTACGGAAAATGATGTTATCTACTCTGGTGTAATATTTGAAAATGAATTATGGCATAAGAGGCTAGGACATGTTCATTATGACAGTTTACTAAAAATGGTGAAAGCTAGGAAAGTAGAGGGTTTTTCTTTGACAGATCACCCAGTCAAAACCAGTGATGGCTGCTTTTTATGAAAGACACATAAGCTGCATTTTCCACAGGAATCGGATCATAGATGTACAAAAGTCTTGCAACTAATTCACTCGGATGTTTTGAGACCTGCTCGAGTGCCCTCTGCTGAGGGGGTTTGTTTTATGGTAACGTATCTGATGACTTCTCCAGATTCATTAAATTTTACTTCATGAAAGAAAAGAGTGAAGTGTTCAGACACTTCAAACACTACAAAATTTGGGAGGAAATACTGCATGGTGTTCCAATTTTGGAACTCAGATCAGACAATGGAGGAGAGTATATGTCAAAAGAATTCCAAAACTTTCTGCTAGATGAGGGTATAAGTCGCCAGCTCACTGTCCCTTACACTTATTAGCAGAATGGTGTTTCGGAAAGATTAAACAGGACCATTACAGAATGTGCTAGATTTATGCTAGCAGATAAAAATATAGATTTGAAATTCTAGGCTTAGGCCCTTAACTGAGAAGTTTATATCAAAAATAGAATTGGTTCTAGGTCGGTAAGTACTACACTATTTGAAATTTGGACAGGTAAAAAACCTGATGTTAGTCATTTTAGAGTTTTTGGAAGTAAATGCGTTGTTTTGAACACTTCACCGAATACTTGGAAAATGGAACCAAAGGGTCTTCCGGGTATCCTTATGGGTTATGATGAAAATTCAAAAGTCTACAAAGTATATGTTTTTGATAAGCAAAAAGTAACTGTGTCTAGAAATATTATTATAAAGGATGAGGAAGTTTCGGTATATCTATTTAGCATGACAGAAAAACAGGCTGAGGAAAAGTCACAAGAATATCTTATTTTTGATACACACAAAATAGTTTATTTTCCGACAGTTTAGCAACCTCTTGCACATCCAGTATCTTCAGATCCTTAAGTTCCTCTTCAGACTTAGATGGAGCAAGCTGAACCGGTCCAAGAGCAAAAGCAACAAGTCACAAGATCAACAAAGAATGGCAGGCATCCATCGGTTTCAGCCTCAGAATTTCCGAGGGGAAGGAGATCTAACAGCCGTCTACAATCTGGATCACACTTTGCCAACTCTGCTAACCCGGGAGAACCTAAGACTATTCGGGAGGCCTTCTCTTCACCCGAAAGAAACTAGTGGATTGAGGCGGCAAACGATGAAATGAAATCCATAATGGAAGCTCAAACGTGGGAGTTGGTTGATCTTCCTCCGGACCAGAAAGCCATCGGCAGCAAATGGGTATTCAAACTGAAACTAAATCCGGATGGCACCATTGAAAGATATAAAGCGAGACTTGTAGGAAAAGGCTACAATCAGAAAGAAGGAATTGACTTTGAGGAGACTTTATCTCCGGTAGTAAGGTTTCCAACTGTCAGAGTCCTATTAAGTCTAGCTGTAATTGAAAACATGGAAGTGTATCAAATGGATGTTAAAATAACTTTCTTTCATGGAGAGCTTAAAGAAACTATTTATATGCAGCAACTACAAATGTATGTAGAGAAAGAAAAAAAAAAACTAGTATGCAAACTGATGAAATCCTTGTATGGGCTGAAAAAGGCCCCTAGACAGTGGAACCTAAAGTTAGATGAATTCCTCACTAAATTAGGCTTTAAAAGAATCAGTTCAGATCATTCTGTGTATATTTTGCGAGGGGAGGATGGTGTATTTTATATTGTTGTTTATGTAGATGATCTGCTGCTTATTAGAAAATCTATGGACGAAATAAATCGCATCAAGAGAGCCTTAAGGTCTAGATTTGAGATGCATGACCTCGGTGAGGCCAAATACATTTTAGGGATACAAGTAGAGAGAGATAGAAATAAAAAACAGATAATGTTAACTCAAAAAGAGGCTATTGGTTCCATGCTTGAAAATTTTGATATGAAGGAGGCAAAAGAATGTGTCACTTCTATGGAGTTCAGAGAGAAATTAGAAGGAGTTGATTCTGATTATGGTATTCTAGTTGATAAGATCTTATAGTCAAGGGAGGAGGATTTCATGGCCTCAAAACCATACAGACAGGTAGTTGGTAGTCTCATCTACTTTATGAACTGCACGAGGCCCGATGTAGCAGCTGTTGTGAGAGCCTTAAGAAGAAGTCTGCAAAATCCAAAATAGGCAGACAGGGAAGCTGCAAAAAGAGTTCTTAGGTATCTGGCAATGACGCAGAATCTTAAACTTGTCCTTGGAGGAGGGGAAGTCAAGCTGCAAACCTAGAGCGATGGGAGTTATGGCCACATACCCAGCAGGAAATCAACCACTGGTTTTGTCTTGCAGATTTGAAACGGAACTTGCTGCTGGAGCAGAAAACTTCAGAAAGTCACCGCTCAATCAACTATGGAGTCAGCATATATGGCACCAAGTTCTGCCCTCGAGGAACTCCTATGGGTAAAAGCTCCTTTGGAGGAATTGGGACACATGCAAACTGGTCCTCAAGTCATCAGGTGTGACAACCAGGCAGCTATTGCCATTGCCTCCAATCCTAGCCACCACTTTAAGAGTAAACAGATCGATGTCAGACTGCATTTTGTCTAAGAAAAAGTGCTTGCCAAAGTGATAGAATTGTGCTACTTACCTGATGAAAATATGGTTGCAGATATGCTAACAAAAGCTTTACCTGCACCTAAATTACAGTTTTGCAGAAAGGCTATTGGGCTGAGTGAATAAGTGAGTCTTAAGCTTTAGGGGAATGATTATTTTAAAGCATTATCCTTAGTAGATAGAGCTGTGAGGGGAGTTTTCTAACATAGAATATTTTTGGATTAAAGATTGGTGTAATACTTACCTCAAATAGTGTGATAGTAAAGAAGTTACTCTAAGAGTATGTGTACGATCACATAGACACGCGTCAACCTTTCAGACTATGCAGGGAAAGCGGAATGGACATGGACACATGGCAGTTATCGAACGAGTGAATTCGGGAAATCGGGCGGGCGAAAAATGAACCATACATATGGGATTACAATTATATAAAGTAAAATACTAGACGTTGATTACGATCACACTGACAGCTAGAAATTGAGCGGGGACCAAGGATGACGTGGTTGTTGATATTTGAGTATTTTCTAGGTCTTTATAGAAAAAGAGCAAAGGCAGTCTGTCCCTAACTCCCTTCTCCAAGCCCCCACACTTGTTGTAGTCACTGAAGGCTTGATAGGGAGCTAGAGCCATGAAGAAATAGTTTTGTTGCTTAGTGCTTTATCAAATAGTGTTTCACTATTTAGTTTTTAGGGTAGTTGCAATTAGGTTTTTGGAAGTACATTAGAGTACCTTGTCGTACTACAGTACAATACTTCTATTTAGGATACTATCACCTGATTGGCTAATGAGCAGTAGGAGCTCACTCAGTGTCTATAGTTTATTACTTAGAGTTATATGGAATCTAGTTTTGGGAATATGGGAATTTTAAAGGCAGTTTTTGGGAAACTTGCAGCTCTCATATCTTATGGTTTACTGGGTCACTTTTTCTATAATTTGGGAATTAACTGTGTGTATGCTAGTCTGTTTACGTGCCAATTCTTGAGGTCATTGGATCCGTGAGTCAGGTTTTATAGTGTGTCAAAAAGTGGTGTTTGTGAGGAATTCTTGTGAAGCTTTTGCTTAAGTATGTCTACTTCTATTACTATTGCTGCAGCTCCACCTGCACCAGTTCTCATAGAACAATAAAAAGGCACGCGAGAGTGAGCGGAGAGGAAGAGGGACATGGAGAGAGAGAGGGAGGGTGAGAGCTAGGACAAGGGAGAGAGTGAGAGAGAAAGGGAGGAGGAGGTCGGAAGACAGAGAGTGAGAGGAAGAGGGTGATGGAGAGTGAAAGCTAAAGTTGGAGTTGGAGAGGGAGAGGGAGAAAAGAGGGTGAGGGAGAGGGAAGCGGGAGATTGAGAGGGAGAGAGAGGGAGAGGGAGAGGGAGAAGGAGAGGGAGAGGGAGAGAGAGGGAGAGGGAAATGGAGAGAGGCCGAGAGAGAGCGGAGAGGGCGAGGGCAAAGGTGTTACAGAGGACAAGGGAGAGGGATATTGAGAGGGAGAGGAAGGGGGCGATACAAAGCGATTGCGCGTGGAAGAGAATGGGCAAAAGAGAGAGAGGGGGAGGGAGATGGTGAGAAATTGGGAGAGAGAGAGGGTGTAGAGCCAGGTCGAGGGAGAAGATGAAGGCGAGAAAAAGAGAGAGAGGGAGAGGGAGATGTCAGGGGAGAAGGAAAGTGGAAGATAGAGAGTGAGAGGAAGAGGAAATTGGAAAATAAAAGCCAGAGTTGGAGAGGGGAATGGAGAGAAAGAGGGTGAGGAAGAAGGAAAGTGGGAGGGGGAGAGGGAGGGGGGTTGAGAGGGTGAGGGGGAGGGAGAGGGAGAGATAGAGAAGGAGAGAGATAGAGAGAGGGAGAGGGAGAGGAAGAGGGAGAGGAAGAGGGAGAGGGCGAGAGATAGAGGGAGTTTGAGGGAAAAAGCGAAGACAAAGGAGAGAGAGAAGAAGAGGGAGAGGGAGAGGGAGAGGGAGAAGGAGAGGGAGAGAGGGAGGAAGAAAGAGAGGGAGAGGTAGAAGGAGAGGGAGAGCAAGAGAGAGAGAGGGCGTGGGTGAGGGTGTTTGAGATGAAGGGGGAGAGGAAGAGAAAGAGGCAAAAGGAAAGGGAGAAGAAGAGGGAGAGGGATAGGGTGAAGGAGAGGGGGAGGAAAAGGGAATGAGAAAGGGAGAGGGAGAGGGAGAGGGAATGGGAGAGGGATAGTGGGAGAGAGAGAGAGAGGGCGAGGGTGAACGAGTGGAAGAGTGGAAGAGAAAGGGCAAGGGAGAGTGAGCGGGAGAGGGAGAGGGAGAGGGACACGGACAGGCAAAGAGAGAGGGAAGGTCATGTTAGGAATTAGTACTGAGAACTCATTTAGTGAGGAGACATTCTCGTAGATAAAGCAGCGAAAATCACCGACGAAGTAGTTTTGTCGCTAGATATTTGAAGTGACGTGGAAATTGATTGTTCGTTTAGTATCGTTTCTCTTAAGTTTGTGTTGTACTATAGAAGTGACGTTGAAATTGTTTGGTCGTTTCGTTTTGTTTTAGTTAAGTTTGAAACGTACTATAGAAGTGACGTGGAATTTGTTTGGTTGTTTTGGTTCACGTAAGTTCTAGACGTACCATGTGGTGCAAGTAGGTTCGCACTTGTCGGTCGTTTGTTTCACACGTTGACTCTTACGCTTTTCTAGTCGTGTACACACACACACACACACACACACACATATATATATATATATATATTGATATATATATTTATATATATGTATATTTGTTTGGTCTTAGGGTATGGTTACATCAGACGAAAAGTGAGGTTTAATACATAACTTTGTACTTGCCCGTACCATACGGTATTGTAATTTTGTGAGTTTCTTGAAAACAATATTATAGATAATAAGATTAAGATTCTCCAAGGTTTCGGGAGAAGACATCGACCGTCTGATTATATTTTGGTCTTCATCTGCGAAGCTACCGCTCCATCTGCCTCTGTACCGTGAGGTGGGTTCACCAATGCAGAACCAGGCAATTCACTACACGTCGACGATAGACACGTGCGTCGATGAAAAATGAAAATTTTCACACCTCCCTAAAGTCACGTGTTGAAGGAGACATCTGAGGTACATTGGCAAGGTTAACTTGCGAAGTACACGTACATAATACACAAGTACGGATTTCCATACGAAAATGATCGGTTTCCAAATCTTTGACGATTTTAGAGATTTGATCGTTAACTTACGTGGAATCACTCAAATCAGAACAAGTATGTAAAAACTTATTTACAGACAATACCTGATGTAACCGATGCCTGTACATAATTTTTACTGTCCGTACTATTAAATAAACCTCCTGATGTAATCATACCCTTAGTGGTTTATCTATCTTATAAAGGCGTAACTTATTAAGGAGGCGTAGAAAGGTCAGAAGTAAAATGGAGAAAGTACAGGAGTTGTAATTGCATTGTGTTTAATATATTGAATTATTGGAGGAACACTCTTGTTGTGTGTGTATTTTGTATTTTTTTTGGTTTCTTATCTTTGAATTGGTATCGGGGCAGGTAACTGGCAATGCTTGCCGGTATGGCGGAAAAAGAAAAATCCTTGGCGGAACCTAGTGGAGGAGCTAGTGGAAGAGTTAGTGGAGGAGAAGTTACAAGGACACAATATGATGAGTTTGACGAATGGGGGGAGAAAAATGTGAAGATGGACGAGGGGATGTTTGAACATTTTCACGAGTTTCTCAAAACACAAGGAGATGATGGAGATGGAGGTGTAAGTGGAGACTCACACAATTCAAAGAAAATAAAGAAAAAGAAAGAGAAATATAAACTTTATGAGGAAGAGGATGAGAGCGAAGATGATGATCTTAAAGTGTTTAATAAGACCATCGTCTTCATGGGTTCCAAATATGCAATTTGGAAGCGATACATTTGAGGAGCATTCACACCGAAAAAAATTTGGGACATAGTTATTGGGGAAGAAACACTACCGGATCCTTCCGTAGATCCAGCCGGAGCAAAGAAGTGGGACAAGAAAGATATGGCGACCTCCACCGCACAAATACAAAATTGTACTAGTTGTATGCATGAACATCTTCTAACTTATGATATGGCTTGTAATTGTTGGACCGCTTTGCAAAATGCGTTTGAAAAAGGGTTTGAGGCAAATGAAAATAATCTCTTTGAGGAGTATATTGGGTTTAAAATGAAGGAGAATGAGTCCTTTGATGATGGAGTCAAACGGTTTAATGTCATCATCGTACAACTAAACTCACTCGATAACTTCCTTACAATAAAAAGAGAGGTTGTTTATTTATATGAGGAGTCTTCCAAGCAAGTTTGCGGTAGCCAATAAGGTCATCAAGGGGCGAGAGAAATCGACAATATCAAACGTTGTCAATCACTTGAAGAGTAAGGAGAAGGAGAAGGCAATATTGAAAGAGGAAAACAAAGGGTCATCTTATCCGAGTTATCAAGAGGAGGATGACGGAGGAGCTTACAACTTTAGGGGAATTCTTGAATTCAGAAAGATACAGATGTCGGAGTACTTTTTGTACGAGCATCGAACGACATGGCCAAAATGTCGACGTCTGCCATATCCGGATTTGTTCCCATATTTTTCGGAGATGCCGCAAGCCAATGTAGTTGTGCCACGTGTCGTTTGATGTGGCGGTGACCGGAAACTGCCAAAACGCCTATTTCGCGATCTCGACACTTATCGTGGCCATTTGATCAAAACCGGCTTTCACCTCTGGCCCTCGAAAACAAATGCGCGGTATTTTTTCGCCGTCGAAACAAATGCGCGGTATTTGTTTTGCGAACCACTTTCTATGAACTAGAAATCTATTCGTTCTGTTAAATGAATTCATGAAGTGTTCGGATCCAGGACTATTCAGTGACATTAGAAAACTCACTATACCAAAATCCATCATAGTGGCTAATGGTTCGATGATGGTTATTGATTGAGTGGGAACACTACCGATAAACGATAGGGATGAGAAAACTAGAGTCAATAGAGTACGTTTGAATTATGTGTCTTATAATCTGGGAGGGTGCATCAATCTCTTAAATGTCCCACAACTTCAAAAGAAAGGTGGAAAGGCCACATGCATAGAAAGGGGTAGAATCATTTTGAGTAGTATAACATAACCATTTGCATAGAGTGTTGTAACTAAAAATATGCAAAGTAGGCTGATTTGGAGAAAAGCAGAAAATAGGACGGCGGGGGAAGAAGGGCACCTCCATTGGGCAGAGGTCAACAAGGAGGACCTCATGTTGTGGCATCATCGTATATGTCACACTTTAGAGAGTAATATCAAAGAGATGATTCTCATGGTGTGGTTCGAGGACTAGACGTGACAACAAGAGAAAAGGTCATCAGATGTGTAGGATACACAAAAAGGAAGCATAAAAGGAAGCCTCATCTGGTGAAAGGTCTTCATTTCAAGGCGAATTCCCCTTTAGACCTAGTCCATTTAGATCTTTGTGGTGACATACATCTAGAAACCATTGGAAAAAATAAATACAGTATAGTGATGGTTGATGGTTTCAGTAGGAAAACATGGGTGTATCTTTTAAAGGCAAAGTCAGAGGCATTAGAGACATTGAAATATTTTGTGGTCATGGCTGAGAGGGAAAGTGAGAGGCAAGTAAAAGCATTACGATCAGACCGTGGAGGTGAATTTCTTACGTTCGCTGAATATTGCAAAGAGACGCGGATTAAACAACAATTCATGGCTCTATATTCCCCACACTCGAATGGAATAGCAGCGAGGAAGAATCGGACATTGCAAGAGACGGAGAATCAACTCGGCTTTAGGCAACAAAACACTGGAGGACCTTTGGAGTGGACAAGTGCCTACGGTAAAACATTGAAGGATTTGGGGATGTGAGGTTATGGGGTATGTAGAGGAAAGAAACCGGGAGCCGAAGTTTGCGGCACGGTCATGGGAAGGATACTTTGTGGGGTATAGTGACAATTCAATGCAGTATCAAATTTATAACCCCGTTACTACAAGGGTTCGAGAGTCTAAAAATGTGGAGTCCAATGAAAATTTGGAATGGATGGTGAAAAGAGCTAATGAGTCTAAACGGGCCCAAGATTACGAGGAGGAGAGTCATTATGAGAAATTCACATGAGAGGAGGAAAAAGAAGTCTTGATAGAGGTAGGGACAAAGAAAAATGTGCAATTTGTAGAGGAAACTCTGAAAAAAGTTCCAACATCTAAGCCCACAAGCAACAAATCACAAGGGGAAAAGGTCATTAGGGAATCATCTACTCACACAAACAACGTGACATTAGAAGAGACACCCTTAGAGAAGGAGAGCGATGACAAGATTGAGAGCAGTGATTTGGATAAGGAATTTGCAGAGGACGTACGGAGAAGTAAGAGATCAACAAAAGGGAAGGCACCGGAACGAATCTTACGAGGACAGTCATATAAAAAGCAAACTAGTTATCAGAGGGCAATCTCCGAACTTAGAGAAAAGAAGGGCGGAATCCTTCCTCTTATGAAAATAAATTACAGAAAATCGTCTGGGTGATACTCAATCATATCAAGAGGTTAGAGACTCAGACGGATGGGAGGAGAAGTGGAAACGGACATTTATAAATGAGTTAAATTTTGAAAGCAAATGGGTGTTTTGACTTTGGTAAGTAGGTGATAGACTTAAAGTGGGTTTTTTGCACACAACCGGGAACCTCAAGAGAATTTCTTAAGTATAGGGCAAAGTTAGTATGTAAGGGCTTTCAGCAGAAGAGGGTATTGACTATTCAAATTTTTTTACTCCTGTGGTTAAGTTTGATTATTTGCGAGTAATTATTGCAATGGCGGCGGTGGAAGGAATGTATAACCAACAAATGGATATAGAGATAACTTTCTTAAATGGAGAATAAGAGGAGGAGGTGTATATGAAAATTCCAGTGGGAGTTCTTGGAAAGAATGGTAAAGTATGGAGGTTGTGGAAGGCTTTGTATGGTTTTAAGCAGGCACCAAAAACTTGGAACCATAAACTTCACAAAATTTTACTAGTTTTGGGATTTAGGAGGCTTACTGCAGATTGTGGAGTGTATATTCGGGGAGAGGGTTGGGATATGGTAATTTTCAGTGTATACGTAGATGGTTTCATTTCCATCTCTCACAACTTGGATTTACTTTAATATTAAAGATTGAATTTCGGAAGCATTTAGAATTACAAACTTAACAAATCCACAATAGATTGTGGGAATTGAGATTCAGAGGAGGAGGAACGGAGACAATAAGCTAAGCCAAAACAATATGCAAAAGAGGTACTGGAAAGATTTAGGTTCTTAGATTGTAAGCCAATTGGAACTCCCCTTGATCCTCGTGGCAATTTTTCTAACTTTGTTAAAAGTTTCGAGGTTGATGTTCCGTATAGGGAGGCAGTCGGTAGCGTGATGTATTTAAGTGTCGTTACTAGGCCTGACATTAGTGCGGCAGTGAGTGTGGTTAGTCGGTATTGTAGCAATCCAAAAAAAATACATTGGGAGGCGGTGAAGAGAATATATAGGTATTTGGCGGGAACACGTAGTCTTGGAATTGTTTATAAGAAAGATGAGAGCTTGAGTTGTTATTGATATTGTGATGCCCACAATGGAGGGGATCATGATACATGAAGGTCTACGTCAAGATATGTGTTTCAACTTGCAAGAGGAGCCATCTCGTGGAATTCCCGTTCGCAACCTACCGTGGCACTTTCATCTACGGAGGCAGAGTATATGGCCGCACGTCATGCTGCGAAGAGTGTTGTGTGTTTTAAGGAATTTTTATCGAAGGTTAGAGTGAAAAAAGAATGCATGCAAATTTTCAGTGATAACATGTCCTCCATTCCACGTAGTAAAAATCCTATTTTGCATAAACGCACTAAACACATTAAAATTCAGTGGCATTTTGTTCGAGATTTTGTTTCAGAAAAAAAAGTTGAATTCGCGTTTGTCCCTGCAAAAGAACAAGCTACTGATATGTTAACCAAAGTTGCAATAAAAGAAGTATATGAAATGGGAAAGAAATTAGTAGGCATAGAGTAAGAGCGGGCTTTGAGTATCTCAGTAAGAGGGGGAATGTTAGGAATCAGTACTGAGAACTCATTTAGAGACGAGACATTCTCGTAGCTAAAGCAGCGATGACCAGGGACAAAGTAGTTTCGTCGCTAGATAAATTCAGTGACGTGGAAATTGATTATTAGTTTCGTTTCGTTTCACGTAAGTTTGAATCAACTATAGAAGTGATGTGGAATTTGTTTGGTCGTTTCGGTTCACATAAGTTCTGGTCGTACTGTGTGGTTTAAACCGGTTTGTAGTTGACTTTTCTAGTCGTACCGTGTAGTTCAAGTCGGTTCGCACTTGTCGATCGTTTGTTTCACCACGTTGACTCTTACACGTTTCTAGTCGTGTATATATATATATATATATATATATATATATATATATATATATATATATATATATATATATATATATATATTTGTTTAGTCTTAGTGGTTTATCTATCTTATGGAGGCGTAGCTTATTAAGGAGGCGTAGAAAGGTCAGAAGTAAAATGGAGAAAATAAAGGAATTGTAATTGCATTGTGTTTAATATATTGAATTATTGGAGAAACACTCTTGTTGTGTGTGTATTTTGTTTGGTTTGTTATCTTTCAGGTGTGAGCTAGGGCGAGGGAGAGGATGAGGGAGACGGAGAGAGAGAGAGGGAGAAGGAGGACGGTAGATGGAGAGTGAGAGCAAAAGGACGATAGAGAGTGAAAGCCGGAGTTCGAGTTTGAGTGGGAGAGGGAGAGGGAGAAGGGGAGGGGTAAGGAGATAGAGTGAAAGAGCGAGAGAGAGATAGAGAGAGGGAAAGGAAGAGGAAGAGGGAGAGGGAGAAGGACAGGGAGAATGAGAAGGTGATGGAGAGGGCGAGATAGAGACGGAGGTTGAGTGAGAAGGCAAAGACAAGGGAGATGGAGAGGAAGAGGGAGAGAGACTAGGAGAGGGTGAGGAATAGGAAGAGGGCGAGAGGAAGGGAAAAGGAGAGGGAGAGGGAGAGGGAGAGGGAAAGCAGGAGAGAGAGAAAGTGAGGGCGAGGGCGTTTGCGTGGGCAAGGGAGAAGAAGAGGGAGAGTTAAAGGGAGAGGGAGAAGGAGAGGCCGAGGGAGAGGGAGGGGGAGAGTGAGAGAGGGAAAGAGAGTGAGGGAGATGATGAGAAAGTGGGAGAGAGAGAGGGAGAGGGAGAGGGCGCGTACGAGGAGAGGGAAAGCAGGATATTGCAAAGGAGAGGTAGAGGGAGAGGGAGAGGAAGAGGAGTGAGAGGGAGATGGAGATGGAGAGAGAGAGATGGCAAAGGAGAGGGTGAAAAAGAGGGAGAGAGAGAGAGAGGGAAGGATAAAGAGAGGGTCGAGGCAAGGGCAAAAGCCTTTGAGAGGATGAGGGAGAGGGAGATCGTGAGAGAAAGGGTGATATAAAGGTGGGAGAGAGATAGAGAGGGCGAGGGCGAGGGAGTGGGCGAATGGAAGAGAAAGGGTAAGGGAGAGTGAGAGGGAGAGGGAGAGAGAAAAGGACAAGGATAGAGGGAAGGAGGGCGAGAGCGAGGGCGAGGGAATGGACCAAGGAGAGGGAGAGAGAGAGGAAGAGGGAGAGGGCGTGGGAGAGTGAAAGCGAAAGATGGAGAGTGAGAAGAATACGGCAATGGAGAGTGAAATCCATAGTGGAGAGGGAGAGAGAGAGAGGGAGAGGGAGAGGGAAAAGGAGAGGGAGAGAGAGAGGGAGAGAGAGAAAGAAAGCAGGAGATGGAGAGGGAGAGGGAGAGGGAGATGGGTGGGAGACTTAGAGAGTGAGTGGGAGAAAGAGATTGAGAGAGGGATAGTGAGAGGAAGAGGGGGAGGGAGACGGAAAGTGTGAGGGAGAGGGTGAGGGCGAGAGAGAGAGAGGGAGTATGAGGAAGAAGGCAAAGACAAAGGAGAGGGAGAGGAAGAAGGGGAGATGGAGAGGGATAGGTGGAGAGAGAGAGAGAGAGGACGACGGCGAGGACGAGGGCGTTGGAGAGGATTAAGAAGTGGGAGAGAGAGTGCGAGAGGGAGTGGCAGAGGGCGATCGAGAGAGAGGGCGAGGGGGAGAGAGGGCAAGGGAGGGTGAGACGCAAAGGGAGAAGGACAGTGAGAGAGGAAAGGAAGGGTGAGAGCGAGGCCCAGTGAGAGGACGAGGGGGAGGGAGAGAGAAAGGGAGGGGGAGAGGGCAGTTGAGGGGGAAAGCGGAAGATAACGAGGGAGAGGGAGAGGGCGCTGGAGAGTGAAAGTCGGAGATGAAGAGTGAGAGGAAAAAAGAGAGGGAGAGGGAAGAGGGAGAGGGTGAGGGAGATGGAGAGGGGGAGGGGAAGGGAGAGGGAGAGTGAGAGAGAGAGAGAGAGATAGAGAGAGGGAAAGGGAAGAAAAAGGGAGAGGGAGAGGGAGCGTGAGAGGCAATGTGAGAGGGCAAGAGTGAGAGGGAGGATGAGGGAGATGGCAAAGATGCAGGTGAGGGAGAAGGCAAAGACGCAGGTGAGTGAGGGGACTTATGTAAGGTAGAGGGAGAGGGAGAGGGGGAGGAGGAAGTGGGAGAAGTAGAGAGAGTGGGCGAGGGAGAGGGAGTGGGGATGGGGAAGGTTATATATACATATGTGTGTGTGTGTGTGTTTATGTGGGTGGGTGTGTGTGTGGGTGTGTGTATCCAAGCTTCTTGTATTATTCGATATGAAACTTTTTTTGATCTGCCGATACGAGGTACAATCCCGGTATATCGAGAAGGCTAATTTCGCGATGGAGTGCTATGAATCAGAGGTCGCAAACGGTCAACCGAAACCGTGACCAACCGTTAATCGACCGCCCGCTCTAGATCCGGAACTGATTCGGTTGCCAAATTTTGGGGTCCGGGCGGTCGCGGTCGGTTGATCTACCAAAAAAAAAAAATAGTCGGTTACGGTCGGTTTAGCAAAAAACGAAAAAAATGAAAAAATTGTATTTGTCCATACAATCTAACATTATTGTACTTTGTACTCTTTGGTATCGTGGAAGTACGTGAATCATGATTAGCGTCAAAAATCTGACACGGTAGTACCTCTATTCATTTTGCAAATCTTAGGGAACGCGACAAAGCGTCCCAAATCTGACACGGTAGTAACTATTCATTTCGAAAATCTTAGACAACGCGGCAAATCGTATTTATTGGCTTGTTCATAAGTCGTACATTAATTAATTTTGTACATCTTCGATTACGGGCGGGCACGGTTAGTCGTGAGAAATCGAGTTTTGGTTAAATTTTATTTTAGTAAACGTCACGGTTAACAATTTTGGAGCGTGACATATCTCGGTCGGCGTCGGTTACTCAGATTTTGAAAAAAAAAAATGGTCGGTTTCGCTTATGTAAAATTTTGACTTTTGCGACCTCTGCTATGAATCACCATGAGTTATCGGCGATATTTTTATCGGTATATGGGGTCACATTTAGGTAGAATTTCTACGAAATTACTTATCTATATATAGAGTCAAAATATCGAGTATCTGAAGTCAGAATTAGGTACAATAATGATTATCGGTTAATGGCTAGTTGGCTACCGATACAAAACACTTTCAAGTACATTATGTTAGATTCAATGTTGTAATCGGCTGTCGTGGCATGTCGCGCGGCCGTATTATTTGTCGTTTTGTCTTTGTGGGTGGTTTGGCGTCATTATGTCTTTTAGATCGTTTCGTAGATTCCTGGTCTCGCGTAGATTCGGTTTTGCGACAACCAGGTTCAATTGTCGTTTGTTATGTACGGGTTTGTTTGGGTTGTACGTTTAGGTACATATTTTTTGTTGTACTCTAGTTTTTATGTTGTTTCGCGTATGGACGCGATTTGATTTGTAGGCGCTCAGTGCGTACTTTATAGTTTGGTTTGTTTTGGTTGTTTGGTTGTGTAACGTTACATTTTTAGTACTATATACTGCAGCTTAGTGGGAGGGAAAACTTAATCTTTTATGGGAGAAAATGTCCGTGAAATATATTGGCTTTCGTGGACAGCTTTCTCTTGTCTAAATGTTTTTTTTTTAATGCTTCCGCTGTAGTCTTGCACTCTGATTTTTTTTTGTGTAAGATCTTTTCAATTGGTATCGGAGCTTGTGTGCTCCCTTGAGGTGTAGAAGTGTGGCTAGTTTGGTCGCTATGGGGAGAAAGAAGAAAAATACCCCTTCACCTTTGATGCCTTCTCCGATATTTCCGCAACCTCCGGACCCGGATCCTCCGGATCCATCCGAATCATCTTCGGATCCGGAAGTAGAAACTCCATTTGCTTTCACCGGCAAAACTTTTGAGGAGACCGTTCCGATCGATCCGGTCGGTCAAAAAGAGGAGAATGAGGGGAAAAAGAAGGAGGAAGATGACGCGATGGGAGATCGTCTCCAAAAACTGATGGATGGTCTTTTCCGTTATGTGGATCAGCGAATCTCCGAGGCAAACCGTGTTACTAGATCTCCATTATTCGGAGATCCGATTCCGGATCAAAGCATCGGCGATACTGAAGGAGGTGGAGGAGATGAGGAGGAGACGAGGGAATTGATTCGAAAGGGAAAACTTCCCATCGATGATGATTCTGATCTTGACGATTGGAGTGAAGGGGACGAAACCGGTTGAATCTATGTCCGGCAAAATTGTCATCTTCAATGGGACAAATTATCAATCGTGGAAGAAATATATCAAAGGTCAATTTAAATTGAAACGGCTTTGGAAGGTGGTAAAAGGGGTGGACAAGATGCCTACCTCAGATCGGAGAGCTTATCGTGTGTGGACGAAGAAAAATCTTTCCGCTATCGGCGGTTTATTTCAATCATGTAGCACTTCTATACATGATTTATTCCTTACCCGAAGATTTGCCCATGATTGTTGGGTGGCTCTTGAGAATCACTTCGAAAAGAGTCTTCAAAATAAGGGACAACACATTTATACCGATTATACCTCATTTAAGGTCAAGTCGAGTGAGTCGATCGATGAAGCCGCGAAGAGATTCAATATTATTATCGAGCAACTCGCAAACTTGGGAAAGTTCATCGATGAGAGTGATAAGGCATCGGTCTTCATCCATGCCTTACCGGAGAAAATGATACATTTAAGGGACATTCTTTTATCGAGGGATTCGAACACTTTGGATTCGATTATCACTTTCCTCAAATCCACCGAGGCGAATCGTCCGAGCTCATCGAGGGGACCCCAACCGACCGGTTCCCTCAATGCGACGACACCAGAAACGCCCGATCTAAATTATATTCGGGGAAGAGGAGGTAGAAAAGGTGGAAATCCGAGAGGAAGAGGGGGAAGAGGACACGAAAGGGTCGGGAGATCTCCTTCCCAACCCGGATATTCAGATCTAACCAATATTGCTTGCTTTCAGTGCGGCAAACTTGGTCACATGGCGGCTTCTTGCCCGGACAAGGAGCGTCAATGCCATTTTTGCGGGAAATGGGGCCATATTAGCCCCCAATGCTATTCAAAGGCTGAAAATGGAGGAGCGGGCGGTAGAGGAGGCGGCGGCGGGTAGAGGAAATGGCGGCGGTAGAGGAGACGGCGGTGGTCGATACGGTGGACGTGGTGGCGGTCGCCTTGGCGGCCGCGGTGGTCGTGGAGGCCGCAATGGAAGAGGAGGAGGACACTTCATGGGTGACGATTACTTTGAGGGAGGCGACGAAGCGCAAATATTTTCCGCCCTTAACCTATCGCTTGATCTTTTGGCAGGTTCTACGCTACACGAAAAAGAGTGGATTATTGACTCAGGAGCGTCACATCACGTTTGTATCGACGCTTCACTCTTTGACGATTTTCGCGAACTCACGGTACCAAAACGAATCACTGTCGCAAGTGGACAAGTGATTTCGATAAGTACCGTGGGTACTGTACGGTTGGATTTACCAAGTTTGGACTCACGTGGGGTAGAAAAAGTTACGCAAACTCAATTAACTAATGTTTTGTACTTACCCGAAGGTTCAGTGAATCTTCTCAGTGTACCGCAGATTCAACGAGCGGGCGGCAGTGTACTTGCGTACGGAGATTCCACAATAAAAATTGTACGATCTGATGGTGTACAAATAGGTGAAGGAGAGGTCACGGATTTTATGCATAGTCGACTAAAATGGCGTCGGCCGAAATCCCAACCAAATTCTAATGGTGTTATTTCGCAAATTTCCGAATTGAAAGGTGATCTAACCTTGTGGCACCATCGAATGTGTCACACATCGGAGACGAGTTTACGACGGATGATTAAAAATGGAAGCGTAAGGGGATTAGACTTGGCGTCGGGAGAGAAAATTAACGGATGTGAGGGGTGTAGTAAGGGGAGACAAATCCGAAAGCCGCATCCGGCTAAGGATCCGATGCATCGATCTAAGCATCCGCTTGATCTTGTGCACATTGATTTATGTGGGGACGTGAAACCGGAAACGATTGGTGGAAACAAATATATTATGGTGGTGGTGGACGACTTCTCTCGCTTCACATGGGTAATATTACTTAAACACAAATCCGAAGCATTTTTACGCTTTCAAGAGTGGCATGTGATGGCCGAAAGGCAATGTGAGAGAAAGTTAAAATCTATTAGATCGGATAACGGAGGGGAATTTCTTGCTTTTGATCCTTATTGTAAAGAGTGGGGAATTTCTCATCAATATACCGCATCTTACTCACCGGAATCTAATGGCGTTGCCGAGAGGAAAAATCGTACTCTTCAAAAAATGGTACGATCCATGGTTCACGGATCCGGGAGGAGTATTCATTTATGGGGCGATGCAATTTTAACGGCGAATTATATTTGCAATCGGCGAATCACGTCGGTTTCGGGTGATAAAACTCCGTATGAGTTGTGGTTTGGGCGAAAGCCTACTCTACACCACATTCGGATTTGGGGATGTCGTGCGTCGGTTTATATTCAAGCACAAAAAAGAAAAGGTAAATTTGCATCGAGGAGTTGGAGTGGTTATTTTGTTGGATATAGTGAAAAAAGGGAGTCTTTATCGAGTTTATGATCCGATTCGTAATATCATTGAGGAGTCAAGAAATGTGGATTTTCACGAGGACTTATTATCCACAATCTCTCGATCGGCTAATCGAAATTCTAATCTTGATTTCCATGAGGAATTTGAAATTGGTGATCTTAATGACATTGAGGGTTCGGATTCGGAAATTGAGCCGGATTCCACCTCCAATGTTAAGAGGGGGAAAGGTAAAATTAAGGAGAATGTATATTTTGGTAACATTGGTGGGGATTGGATAAGCGAAAATTCCCGAATGTCTTCGGACACGAGGAAATCTTCGTCTTCTAAATCAAGTGAAGCGAATACTATTGAGGAGGAACCGGCAAAGGCGGAGAAAGAATTTGAGCCGAGGAGGAGTATGCGGGAAAATAGGGGAAAGAAACCGGCTCGTCTTTCTTTTGATGGTAAGGGGAATGTGGAAAATTCATATTATTTTATTTCGGCGGAGAGGGAGGATGATTTTCTTTTATAGCAATCATTATGCGAAAATAAGCCGGGCGATCCACAATCGTATGTGGAAGCACGAAAATCATGCGATTGGGAGAAGCATTGGAAACCGGCATGGGAGCGAGAACTTCAATCTATTATTGACAACCGTACATTTGAGGAGGTAAGCCTACCGGAGGGTAAAAAGGCTATTGATGCGAAGTGGATTTTTAAAACCAAAACTGGTGCATCGGGGGAAGTAGTAAAACATAAGGCTCGGCTAGTTTGCAAGGGCTTTCAACAACGGGAGGGGATAGATTATACGGAGACATATGCACCGGTTGTTAAATTTGATTCATTGAGGATGATTATTGCTATTGCCGTTGCCGGCAAAAAGCACATTCACCAAATGGACGTAGAGACGGCGTTCTTGAATGGTGACTTAGAGGAGGAGGTTTATATGAAAGTTCCGGAGGGAGTAGTGTTGAAAGAGGGGAAGGTATGGCGGCTGCGAAAGTCCTTGTACGGACTAAAACAGGCACCGCGGACTTGGTATTTACGGTTACACAAGGTCCTTACCGAATTTGGATTCGTCCGAACAGTTTCAGACTCTGGAGTTTACGTGAAAGGTGAGGGGGAAGATCAAATTATATTTTCTGTCTACGTGGATGATTTCTTGATGATATGTGACAAGTTGACACGAATCGCGGAATTGAAGGAGTACCTAAGTCTACATTTTAAAGTCACAGATTTGGGGGAAGTACGATACATTCTTGGAGTGGAAGTTTTGAGGTACGATAATGGGGATATTAAATTGTCGCAAGCGCAATATTGTAAAGAAGTACTAACAAAATTTGCTATGTTGGATTCTAAGCCGGTTTTGACACCACTAGATTCCAAACTACAATATCGCAAATTTGAGGAGGAGGAAACTGTCCACGTGCCCTATCGTGAGGCCGTTGGAAGTTTAATGTATTTAAGTGTGGCCACGCGACCGGATATTTCAGCCGCAGTTTCTGTTGTGAGCCGATTTTCTCAAGCTCCTAAAAAGATTCATTGGGGAGGCCGTGAAGAGGATATTTCGTTACCTTGCAGGTACAATCGAGATTGGTTTATTGTTCCGATCTGGACGGACATCTTTGGAGTGCGTGGGATATTGTGACGCAGATTGGGGTGGAGATTTTGACACAGGAAAGTCAACGTCTGGATATGCTTTTGTTTTTGGCGGCGCGGCAGTTTCTTGGAGTTCGCGACTCCAACCAACTGTTGCTTTAAGTTCAACCGAAGCAGAATACATGGCGGCGTGTCACACATCTAAGGCGTCGATTTGGATCAAGGAACTACTTGGCGAATTGGGGATTTCAATAGGCTGTATGAAAATATTTTCTGACAGCATGAGTTCGATGGCATTGGTGAAGAATCCTGTCTTTCACAAAAGGACAAAACATATTAGGATTCAGTGGCATTTCGTACGCGATTTGGTCACCACAAAGGAAATTGAATTTTTGTACGTTTCGACATTGGAGGAAGCCGCGGATATGCTGACGAAAGTCGCGAGTCATGATGTACTTTTGAGGGGAAGACCTAAATTAGGGCTGGTGTAATGATTACAACTTTGAGAGGGGGATTGTTAGATTCAATGTTGTAATCGGCTGTCGTGGCATGTCGCGCGGCCGTATTATTTGTCGTTTTGTCTTTGTGGGTGGTTTGGCGTCATTATGTCTTTTAGATCGTTTCGTAGATTCCTGGTCTCGCGTAGATTCGGTTTTGCGACAACCAGGTTCAATTGTCGTTTGTTATGTACGGGTTTGTTTGGGTTGTACGTTTAGGTACATATTTTTTTGTTGTACTTTAGTTTTTATGTTGTTTCGCGTATGGACGCGATTTGATTTGTAGGCGCTCAGTGCGTACTTTATAGTTTGGTTTGTTTTACGGGCGGGCACGGTTAGTCGCGAAAAATCAAGATTCGGTTATTTTTTTTTTTCGTAAACGACGGTCGGTTAACGGTTAACAATTTTGGAGCGTGACAAAACTCGGTCGGGCGTCGGTTACTCAGCTTTTGAAAAAAAAAAACGGTCGGTTTCGGGTATGAAATTTTTTGACTTTTGCGACCTCTGCCATGTGTGTACAATAATGATTATCGGTTAATCGCTACCGATACAAAACACTTTCAAGTACATTATGGTTAGCATAGTAAGATCAGATTCAGGTGATAACCACAAAGTCGTAGGATGTAATGATTCCACGTGCTCTCGATACAAATCTAACTTGAATTCTAGCTGAAACATTTTCCGTGATTCTCGGAACTAACTAGATTCGAAACTTAAACAGTGCCACGGAGGCAAACCATGCGACTTTCTGTAACCGATTACATTCACTTAACCGAAATCCAATTGGACCTTAGCCTCTGTTATTTTCAGTTCTAACTTCTTTGGGGTCGACCTTACGTTAAACCCATTGAGGCGAAAAATTAAGGTTCACATTGAGCAAGAAGCTCCATGATGTGTAGAATGAAATCATAATATAGTTCCATTATCAAGATTTCAATCATTGGATTGCCTCAAATTGCATAAAATCCAACGTCCATCATGGAAACCGTCTAAAAAACCCTAAAAAAACAATTGAAAATTCAATTGAAACCGTAACGGTTCGTTATTTTATTTTTTTCTTATGCGCATTACGGCTCGCGGCTTGGTATGATTGGGCGGGAGCGAAAGTCACCGAATAATATAACCTAAAATTACCTTAGGGGATTACCGTAGAATGTACAATCGTATCCTGCTGCAAAATCTTTGACTTTGACTTTGATTTTGACTTTGACTTTGACCCGCTTCGGGCGAGACATTGATAATCCTTGAAGATTCCTTCTTCCCTATTACGACAGTCAAGCTGTCAGTATGAGCTGTCTATTCGTACCTGAAAATATCTAATCATATTCATAGGTCGGTGCATCGCCACATCATAGTGTAGCCACGATGTCGGGACCCAAAAGTCAAAAATCCGGTCCTAAAAGCTGAGCGTTTTTTCTTAAGTTAAAGTTGACACACCTGTGTGACGCAGCGTGTCGCAGTACGTTCGCGGTGGAAATACGTCCCGTACTCGATTGATAGGTTGCCAGTTTGCCACACTAAAATCAAAATTGCGGTCATAGTGGAAGTATGTTTAACCATGAGTACGAAAAAGTACATTACTGCACCTACGTGTGGCAATCCTATGACACATGTAATCCACTATTGTAGTCTTTAGCCTGTGTCTGGCGATCCATTTTGTCGTATACGGAATCCTATCTTCTCGCCCTAGAGAAGGGCGCACCTTTGGCGCCGTCCAATTTCCTTCACACGTTTGGCTCCACGTGCGCATTCTCCATCTCACTACGTGGCTCGCTTGAAATTGCGCCACGTTGTAGCGAAACGCTGAAAAATACGGTATACATTACGTATACATTACATTTGGAAATGACGTGTAATCGTACGACGGCGTGAATCGTGTAATTGTAGATGCCCAAAGATAATATTTTGTCGTTATCTATTTTAATAGTATGATTTAAAACCGTATTGAACCCTATGAAGCTTTAAATCATTAATATGTCAGGCCAGTCTGTATCCGTTTGAATGTGAAAAATAATCGCTAAAATTTTCCATAGCGCGAAAATGTACTCGGGTTAGGTGACGACTTTACCGAAAAACGACAAAATAGTGACGACTTTCTCGCAAAACGACAAAGTAATAAATAGACCCCTCTGACGTTTTCGCTGGGCGACTGGCACATGGCTTCTGCGTTTCCGTACGGAGTCGCTATAAAAGTGACGACGGACCGAAAGGATTGTCCGGAACCACACCCTCCCCACAATGCCCTGTGTTCGAATCACAAATAGTCCGTACACAAACAGTCCGTTCATAAATAGTCCGTACACAATTAGTCCGTAGAAAAAGAGTCCGTACAGACAATCAAAGGCATACGAAACCTTTGAGATCGGGCAGCATCGCCTGTCGTTTCAGAAAAAGCCGAAAGGTGCAGAAGCGCAAGGAACAGACTTCAAGCAGAAAGTAAGCAGGGCGGAGGAGTGTGTACAGAGCGATAAAAACGAAAAATGGAGGAGGGACAAGGTGCTATGGAGCAGAAGATGAATGGAGTCGCCAAATCGGAGAAGGAGAAATCGATTTCGGAAAGGGAAAGGGAGGAAGAAGGGGGAGAAGAAATTCTCAGGAGCATTCTGGCTATGAGTGTGTGGAGGGACGGCCTCCAAGAAGGTAGGAAGTCAACACAGATTTTTTTTTCCGCATCTTCCCATTTCCCCGATGTTTATTGTAAGCCTTTGGGGAAGATTAAAAAATCTCTCTCTCTTTCTCTCGTTGGAAGTCCCATTTTCTGTGAAAACGACGGAAAAAAACCCTTACTTGAACACATGGGAACACGCCCTATATTTTTGCGGCTAAGTGCGTAAGTCAAATGTCGGTGTGTGGAGCTCACGTGAAGTGAGAAACTACCTGCGCGCAGCCATTTTTATTTATATGTGGTTGCCGCAGTTCTGTTACAGTAAACTTGCGCCGGCCGTGTGATTTTTTTTTTTTTATGACGGTCGACGTTCGCAACCGGGACACTTTTTTAACCGCCGTACAACATTTCGCCAGTCAAAGCTGTTTGACGGATTGACCGTCAAATCTAAACTTAAAGGTACGTAGCTTGTACGAAAATGTACTTCAAATGTACAATTTCTGACAACTACACCGTGAATCGCTATTAGCGTATAAAAAATATAGCGTAATGAAACAATTAGCGTACTTTACGGTAAATTGTGTTTTTTCGGGTACACCATGATACTAATTTATCATGTACTCTAATTTGTAAACTGCTTCGTAAAAAATTTCGGCACATAATATGTCCACGCTAAAACATGTAGATGTACGACATTGTTCAAATCGTGCGCCGTCGCGTTTTTTTGACATCTGCGTATGCCGGAAAATATTTACGCAATTATATATTATTGTATTTTCTGTACTTTCAAATTTAAAAGGTACGGAATAGTACAGATCTGGCAGTCCGTACACAATACTATTTAAAAGTACACTAAATTACAGTTATGAACCGCATTGAGCGGGGTACCTCAAATAACGAGCAAAAACATTTAGCGTACTTTATTCTATTTGAGAATTTGCCCCAAAAAAAGGGGTACCCCAATTAGCGTCATGTACGCTAATAGCGATTCGCGGTGTACCTGCGCGAAGCAAAAATCGTCTCTGCGATTAGCAATTCCCTATTTTTTATTCTAATTTTTAGTACTCTAATTTGTAAACTGCTTTGTAAAAATTTTCAGTGCAGAATATCTCCACACTAAAATATGTGTATGTACGAAATTTTTCAAATCGTACGCCGTCGCGTTTTTTTGGACATCCGCGAATGCCGGAAAATGTTTACGCAATTACATGTTAGCGCGACTACGGGACAGCGTAAATATCTCATCTGTACTTTTCTACTTGAAAAAGTACAAAAAAGTATGGCTCTGACAGACCGTACATCACACTATTTATTATGGCACTATATTAGAGTTTGAAATCCTATTTAATGGGCTACCTCAAATAACGTGTAGAAACATTTAGAATGTTTAATTCTATTTGAGAATTTGCCGAAAAAAACAGGGTACCTCAATTAGCGTCCAACACGCTAATAGCGATTCACGGTGTACCGTAGAATGTACAATCGTATCCAGTTGCAATATCGTTGACTTTGACTTTGACTTTGACTTTGACCGGCTTCGTGCAAGACATTGATAATCCTTGAAGATTCCTTCTTCCCCATCACGACAGTCAAGCTGTCAGTATGAGCTGTCTATTCGTACCTGAAAATATCTAATCATGTTCATAGGTCGGTGCATCGCCACATCATAGATTAGCCACGCTGTCGGGACCCAAAAGTCAAAAATCCGGTCCTAAAAGCTGAGCGTTTTTTCTTTCTTAAGTTAAAGTTAACACACCTGTGTGACGCAACGTATCGCAATACGTTCGAGATGGAAATACGTCCCGTACTCGATTGATAGGTTGCCAGTTTGCCACACTAAAATCAAAATTGCGGTCATAGTGGAAGTATGTTTAACCATGAGTACGAAAAAGTACATTACTGTACTGCACCTACGTGTGGCAATCCTATGACACATGTAATCCACTATTGTAGTCTTTACTCTTTAGCCTGTGTCTGGAGATCCATTTTGTCGTATACGGAATCCTATCTTCTCGCTCTAGAGAAGGACGCACCTTTGGCGCCGTCCAATTTCCTTCACACGTTTGGCTCCACGTGCGCATTCTCCATCTCACTACGTGGCTCGCTTGAAATTGTGCCACGTTGTAGCAAAATGCTGAAAAATACAATATACATACATTACATTTGGAAATGACGTGCAATCGTACGACGGCGTGAATCGTGTAATTGTAGATGGCAAAAGATAATATTTTGTCGTTATGGGTTTTAATAGTATGATTTAAAACCGTATTGAACCCTATGAAGCATTAAATCATTAATATGTCAGGCCATACTGTATCCGTTTGAATGTGAAAAATAATCGCTAAAATTTTCCATAGCGCGAAAATGTACTCGGTTTAGGTGACGAATTTACCGAAAAACGACAAAATGGTGACGACTTTCACGGAAAACGACAAACTGATAAATAGACCCCTCTGACGCCTTCGCTGGGCGACGGGTACATGGCTTGTGCGTTTCCGTACGGAGTCGCCAAAAAGTGACGACGGACCGAAAGGATTGTCCGGAACCACACCCTCCCCACAATGCCCTGTGTTCGAATCACAAATAGTCCGTACACAAATAGTCCGTACAAAAATTGCCCGTGCAGAGAATCAAAGGCATTACGAAACCTTTGAGATCGGGCAGCATCGCCTGTCGTTTCAGAAAAAGCCGAAAGCTGCAGAAGCGCAAGGAACAGACTTCAAGCAGAAAGTAAGCAGGGCGGAGGAGTGTGCACAGAGCGATAAAAACGAGAAATGGAGGAGGGACAAGGTGCTATGGAACAGAAGAAGAATGGAGTCGCCGAATTGGAGAAGGAGAAATCGATTTCGGAGAGGGAAAGGGAGGAAGAAGGGGGAGAAGAAATTCTCAGGAGCATTCTGGCTATGAATGTGTGGAGGGACGGCCTCCAAGAAGGTAGGAAGTCAACACAGATTTTTTTTTCCGCATCTTCCCATTTCCCCGATGTTTATTGTAAGCCTTTGGGGAAGATTAAAAAATCTCTCTCTCTTTCTCTCTCTCTCTCTCTCTCTCTCTCTCTCTCTCTCTGCCTCGCTCGCTCTCTCTTTATCTCTATATCTCTCTCTTCCCCTCTTTCACTTTCGCTCTTGATTTTCCCACTCTCATCATATTCCTCTGCACATCCTTTCCTCACCCTTTTTCTTCACTCTCTTTGCACACCCCTTGCTTGTGCCTTTGGTACTGTTTCTTCCTCTCAACCTCTCCCTGTCGCTTTCTGTCTCCATCTTTCTCTCCTTCTGACCTGCTTACTATCTGTGTTTGTATTCCTTTCTTTCTCTCATTCTGACTACCCCGCCTCTCTCTCGACATCCTTCTTTCTCTCTACCCGCACCTTCTATCCCTCCCTATTCCAGCTTTCATCCATTCTGCAGATTCTTAAATCCATTTTCTCCCCAGAATTGATTCATTCTATTTCCAATCTTCCAATCTCCAAATCCTTCCTTTACTTTTGCTCGAGGATCGAGAATCAGAACATTATTTGGGGAAATGTCTATCATCAAAAGGATAAGAAAATGAATTTCCAACTGACACTAAGGTTACATGCTTTGAGTTATGCAGATTTCTCTCTCACTCTCTCTCTCTCTCTCTTGGACTCCCTCTCTCTCGCTCTCTGCCTCTCTTTTCCTCTCTCCCTCACCCACATTACCAGATAACTTTGGATGCAGAAAATTTTCAGTTCGTACAAATGTGCCACGAGTCACCCTCCCCTTCCCCCAACAGGACTCCAGCTGTTCCTCTCCCTGAACACCAGCTGTCGGTCACGAGAAATCAAAATTCTACTGACTCATCCCCAGGTCGCCAGCTGGTGGTTACGACAATGAGGATATCTCTGACAGCTGACAGCTGTCACCTCACAACAACCTCTGTGGAAAAATCTTGTGCCGGCTTGGCAGAGGCTCGGGAACTAATGGGAAAAACACCAGATGGCAGCCTCAGGAAAGAGAAATTTGAGTGGGTTTCCTTCTTCAGTTTTGAGCTCTTTTTTTCTGAGGGTGGAATATTCCCTCCCAGAACAGAATTTTTGAGAGAAGATGCGGCACTTGATATTCTTCCCTCTTTATTATGCCCTTCCTTGTAAGTGTTAACATCATACTCACTATTTCTAATTCGTTAAATGACTCAACATACTTTCCATTTGCCGCTTGGTAACATTTAACTGGCACTCACAAGCTCTCTAATCGTACATTAGTCAATGACGATCTTTTCATCTCAACAGTAAATTATCTCACCAATGTAGAAAATCTACTCTATTTCTAAGATTCCTCAGAGAATAAATGTATACGTACAATTTTCTACGTTTTTTCTGGTCATTTCCTTTTCTCCTTTTTTCAGAAACCCACTTTTACATAGACTTCCCCTATTGGCTAGTTCTCTCTGCCAAGTCGAAAGAGTTCTTCAACTTCGTCGACATCGTATGGAGGCTGACCTTCTCCGGAGGAGACTCCTATTGGCTGTTAGAAAGGGACACGTGGAAGGCCCACCAGATATCGAGGAGTCGTCTGCTCCTACTTCACAAAGGAAGAGAATAATTACGGAGAACTTGCGACAAGATGATTCTTTGGAACGGAGGAAGAGGATTCTTACAATATGCGTGCAAGAAGACGTGCCGTTGGGAGAGAGTTCGAACAATGTGGAAGGTATCCTTCAGAATCCGCAAGAGGTAAATAAAGAGCTTGAGATAGAACTTGGGAGACTTTTAAATAGACACCATAGTTTCTGTGGATGGATGAGTGGTGGAGACGCTAAGGAAGGAGAGGATTGTACAGGGGATTCGGACGATGCTATGGCACAAAGAAATTCAGACGAGGGGAATATTTCTACGAAAGTAACTGCAAATCAGAAAGAATGCAATTCAAAAGATAAAAGACAATGACCGTCTTTCAGGTGATTTTTTTTTTTTTTATGCTCCTGTACTGGTACTAATTCCCTTCAGGGTCTCACGGGCGGTCAAGTTCTAAACTCTTTTCTTAATTTTTTTCCCTTATGCTTTATCCCTAATGCTAAAATGACGGATTTTGAGAATCAGGGAGTGTTTTCTATCCTTTGTATTCATGGAAAACGAGCTTGTCATGTTTCAAAGACAGATAAATCAAGAATGTATCTAAATGATCGCCTCCTATTATTGTTGACAGGTCCGTCCGAAAGTCCAGCAGCAGATCCAAACCAAAAAAGTGGTAATATTTCGGGGACAGCAAGATGGCCTTTATTGCATCTCTTGAAATCAAGAAGACGGTTCAATAGGAAACGGAGAAATCTTAATTCATTAAGATCACTATACGAATGTCCCATATGTATTCTAATTAATAGCGCCGAATGGAAGCTCGCTTGGGGTTTTATCGGATGCATTATATTATGTATAGTCACAACTGTCAATGACCAATGTCCATTTGGGTGGTTATTCCGTAAGGTAAACATGATCAAGTAATTAGACCATGAATAACATGAATACCAATTGATTTGCTATTGGACCATACGATTACAAGCCATCATTAGCCCGTTAGTGATTTAAGATTATTTAAAGATAGATTATAGGTTAGAAAGCAATTATAGGTTAGCGTGTAGAATTTTAGGGTTCTTCAGCATGCGCGAAAAAATTTAGTTGTCTTATTAAAGTAATAATAAAATACCATTTTTTTGTAATTTTTAAGTCTCTCAATGGAATAAAGTCGCCAATGTTTATCCTTGAAGAAGATATTCTCGCAATTCTTGTTGTTTTTGGTGTGAAGAACAACAGAGTTATGATAATCTCGGAAGTTTGAATGTGGATGCGAAAATGTCATCAAATACCAAGAAGCATATTCAATCTATCTATTCAACATCTTTATATTATTTTTATGGTATGCACAAAATGACACCAATTGTTTGAAATTTTTCAATGCCCAAGCCAATGTAAGAACAATTGATATGACTATTAGGAACATTAGGGAGTTCCAGAAATCCTTTGATATCAATCCTAAAGCTTCAATCCTAAAGCTACTTTGATCTCAATGCTTTCCTTTTTGCTTTAAGGAAAGCAAAAAGCTACAGAAGAGCTAGTCATAAATGGAAACCAAGTACCTAAAGATAAGACATGAACACCAAAAATTAGCTACCAAGGTCATTGTAAGGTTCAACATGGAGGATTAAAATGTCAAAAAAATCATGTGAGGGACGAAAATAACAAGAAAAAAATATTGCAGAAGCGAGAACTAGCAAAAGAAAATGTTGAAAACAAGGTCAGTGAAGAACATATCCGTTAGAGAACCAAGTTTTGTCAACAAATCTAGTGTGAAATTTATTTGTCTCTCAAAAAACAAATGTTTTCTCAAGATATACTCAACCATGGGTTTTCCAACACTTCCAAAATTATATACAACCCCAAGAACATTAAAACCCACAAAAAAAAAATAAAAACAATTTTCCGTTCATACAACTTATAAAAAAAAAACAAACAACCCAAAATAACTTCTTGAGGTCAAAAAAGCTTCCACCTCCTCCCACTTTTAAAATTATCGTTTATGCATTGCATATGTAAATCAGAAATAGTGTAGAATGGATAACAAGATGAAAAATGGAAAAAGATTTAAGAATAAAAATTTCAAATGTCTTAAAGTGAATGTCAAAAAAACAAGAAAAAGCTTTCAACCGACAAAATATAAAAGGACTACATAGGACAAAAAATGACAAATAAAAAACAGGTTATGAATAATAACTAATTTATTAAGAACTAAAAATTGAGGACCATTCGCGAGCATGAAAATCATTAAAAAAAAAAAAAAACAGAAACAACACTAAAATTCTTAATATTCGAAGGAAAATTGGGTTAAAAAAAAAAATCTACCAAAAGTACTGTAAGAAATAAAGTAACGGCCCAAATCTAAAATCCATTCACAAGTTACCTTTGACCCCCCTCGTAAAATCCCTCTCCCACCACTCCCTCCTCTACATGTCGATCTTGCATTCCCTTCACACTCTCCTTTCTCAATTCTCCCTTCTTCTTTCATCCTTCTCTCTCCTCCCTACCTTCTCCCTTCTCCCTCCTCCCTCCCCCCACCCCTTTCTCCTCCCTCTCTCCCCTCTTTCCCAAATCACCCCTCGACCCCCTCTCCCCCTCCCTCCTCCACCCTCACCCCTCACCCCCTCCCCTCTTCCCCTTATTCTCCCCTCTCCCCCTTATTCTCCCCTCTCCCCCTTCTCCCCCCCAATCCCCCCTCTCCCCCCTCTCCCCCCCTCTCCCCCCCTCCCCCCTCCCCCCTCCCCCCTCCCCCCCTCCCCCTCTCTCCCCTCTCCCCTCTCCCCTCTCCCCTCTCCCCTCTCCCCTCTCCCCTCTCCCCTCTCCCCTCTCCCCTCTCCCCTCTCCCCTCTCCCCTCTCCCCTCTCCCCTCTCCCATCAGATATCCCTTTCTCTTTGTTCCCACTTTCCCCTTCTGTCAAATTCTCCGCTCCCCCACATCCTTCCTCTCCCTCTCTCTCTCTGTGATACTTGTTACTCTGCCAATCATCCCACTTTTCTATGTCTGTTTGTTTGCCCCTCACTCCATATCCATTCAGCCAGCCTCTCCTACTCATCCGTCACTCTCTTCCTCTATCCCTCCATCTCCCTTTATCTCTCTCTTCCTCTCTCTCTCTCCATCTGTCTATTCCGCTCACTATCCCTCAATCCTTTTGTATGCTTCTCCCTGTCTTCCTTTCTACCGAGACCCTCTCTTCTCTACTTTCCTCCCCTTTCCCATCCTACCCCCTTTTCTCTCCCTCTCCCTACCATCCTCACCGCCCTCCTTACGCCCTTCCCACTTCCTTCTCCTTTTTATCCCTCTCTCCGTTTCTCTTCCTTTCCCATTCTTCCATCTTCGCACTTTCTCCTTTTCCACATCCACTCTCCCATCCGCTCTACCACTCGTCCTCTCCTTTTTTCTCTCTCTCTCCCCCACTTCTCTGCTTCTCAATCTCGCCTATCTACCCACCTTCAGTCGACCTTTTCGACCTTTTCGTTTCTCCGCTCTCTCCTTCTACACTTCTCTTCCTCTATTCCTCTACCTCTCCCTCAATCACTCTCCATGCCCTTCACTCTAGCTCTCTGATGTCCTCATGTCCTTCTCTAGTACTATCTCACTATTCCTCTTCATACAGATCCCCTCTACCTCGCCTCCTTTCCGTGTTCTAACTCCCACCTATAGCTAGCTTCCACAATCCCGGTTTCCATCTTTTCCCTCTCCCACTCTCTTCCTCTCCGTCTCCCTCTCCCTCTCCTTCTCCCTCTCTCTCTCCTTATAACCAATTCTCCTCTCCCTATTCACCTTGCTTCGCCTCTATTTCTTCCCTTCTCCTGCCTCCCAATCTCCAGCTATCGGTGTTTCCTCCTCTGTACATTATTTCCTCTCGTTCTCTCTCGTTCCCTCCTCTCTCTCTTCTGTCTCTCTCTCCCTCTTCCTCTCTCTCTCCTTCCCTCTATGAATCTGCTCCTATATCCCCGTCTCCTCCTATATCCCCGTCTGTGCCTCTCTCCTTCTATCGGTCTATCTCTGCCCCTCCCCCCCTCTCTCCTTTTTTCTTTTCCCAGACTCTCCCTTTCCCCCCCTTTTCTCCCTGCCCATCCATCTCTTCCTGTTTTCCTAGATCTCCCTCCCCCTATTTATTTATCTTCCTCTCTCCCTCAGCCTCTCTCCCTTTCTCTATACCTCTGTGCTTCTTTTCTACTCCTTCCCTCTCCTCCCTTCACCCTCTCCCTGTTCTTAAATCCCTCTCTCCCTCTTTTTTTATCCGCCTCTCTCTCCCTCTATCTTCCCTTCCTCCTTTATCCCTCTTCCCCACTATCTGTCTCATTCTCTCTTTTCCTCTCTCGCTCATCCTCTCTTCCTCCCTCCATCTCTCTCCCTCTTCCCCACTATCTTGCTCATTCTCTCCTCTACCCTTCTCTTCTTTCCCCTCTCATTCAACTCTTACCTCTCTTCCCTCCATCTCTTCCTCTGTCTTCTCTCTCCCATTTCTCCCTACTCCCCTTCTCCCCCATTTTTTCTCAGGCATTCCTCTTTGTCCCCCTCTCTCCCTCACCAACTCTCCTTCACTCTACTCCCCACCTGCCCCTCTCCTATTCTCCCTCTTCCTTTTCATTATCTCTCCCTCCCTTGTGAACTCCCATGACTCTTTAGATGATACAAAAAATCCTCCTGATCCGTACGCACGTCTTAAATAACATTAAAATTTTAAAAACATAATTTTGCAGAAAAATTTAACTTTCTCTAATTATTTTTTTCACACTACACTTCCTCCAAGGACAACCTCCACAAATTTCAGCCCTTTTTTGAGTGATTTCTAGCACATCTTATAAAAATGCCCCAAAAAAAGTAACTTAATATTTTCACCGGTGAAAATATATTATATTTTTTATCCACTGATGTGTCTCCACATACTATCAAACAAAATCAATCAATCTTGCATAAAAGCTTCACAATCTAATTGCAAATCTTCCCAAAATTTCTAAACTAGGCTTTTGTTTGGATTGTTTTATGTCATAGACGTCTTTTAGAAGAGCCAAATGTCAAAAGAGGTTAAGATTCGTGGTTACTCATTTTATGTTTCACTTGTGGTTCCCATTCATCGGTACTTTGCCCTTTTCCTTACGCGTGGCCCGTTCCCACACAAAATTTGATTCCCTTTCTTTCCCCTACTTTCCCTCTCTTTCCCACTATTTATCTCTCTTCCCCACGCCCTCACTCTCTCCCCTCACCACCCTCACTTTCTCTCACTCTCTCCCTCTCTCGCCCCCTCTCTCCCTCTCTCTCTCTCTCTCTCTCTCTCTCTCTCTTTCTCTCTCTC